>JAGMVL010000899.1:2137500-2737500 GCA_019202695.1 Populus x sibirica | reverse complement strand
TAATGTGCTGATCTTAAAAATAATTTTTTTTAAAATAAAAAACATTATTTTAATGTATTTCAGCATAAAAACACTTTGAAAAATAACAACAACCACACTTTCATTCAGATTTTACAGGCGCACCACTAGAATGACCCCACCAAATATAACGTGATTCTCAACTTTTAAAATATATATTATTTTAAATGGTTTAATGATACTAAATGCCATGTTATATTATTTTTAATAAAAGTATAACGTGATTTAATATAAATATCCGTCCAAAATCAAGCTAATATTTTATTTTATTGTATTTTAAAAGAGTGCCATATATTATATTTATATTGATTCCAATCCCAGAGAAAAAAATTGGCAAATGCATGAGTACTCTCTGACCCGTGTGTAAGAATCCCGTTATAGTTCAATGAACTTCTTATATTATTTTTTTATATTTTTAAATAATTTTAATATACTATTTCAAAAATAAATTTTCAAATAAAAATATATTAAAAAAAGGAAGAAAATCTCCACGCTTTACTGAGCTAAGCTATGCTTTATGTTTAAAGAACTTCTTAGTTCTTACCGTAACAGGAGTAGTTAGTTGGGTGTCGTAATATCTGGAGTTACTGCCATTTCTCTATCCTCTCTCTTCTGGAGCACAGTAGCAGTGTCTCTTTTTTACGTTGGAATAAAGATTAAAGAAATAAAAGCCACACATCCACACATGGCATGATTCTTGACGAAGCTCCTCTCCCTCATTCAATCAAGATCTCGTGCTATCCAACCCACTGAGAAGTTGAGCTCAGCAGCCCCCATTACCTTCCCTCCTCTCTTCTTCACTCAAGGTGAGCTAACTTCGTGCTTTCCTTTTTCTTTTTTACTCAAATGGGCCCTTTTCTTTTTGGGTGGTAGTTCCTTCTCTTCTCTATTTCTTTACCTACTACTCCCATTTTCTGTAACGCAGCACAAGCTCTATCTCTATGCTTTGTTGTATCAGTGAACTTCTCTTTAGATTCTAAATGCCTTTTGCCTTGACTGTAAAATTCGCTGTCGGTGCTGAATGGTGGAGTGGTGACCCTTCTTTTCTTTATTAAATTTTTGTTCTTTTCTTTCTTTTGTCCTGTTGTTTAGTGTAGGATAGAACATTTCATCGCCTAGATCTGATTCGATGCTTAATTTTCTAGTAAAAGTTAGTTAGTTTGCTCTTAATTATGCTGGCACAGATCAACTAAAATAATAAATAAACCCCCCTTCGTAGTTGCACCTAACAGAAGGCTGCTCTTTCAATTGTTTTGGTCGGCTGAACATTTATATGCTTTTTATCTTTTTGGTTTTTTCTTGTTCAGTCTCAAGTCTGTGTATCAATGAGTGCTGAATTTTGAATTTTGTCACTGGGGTTGAGAGCATTTTGCAAGTAAGTAGATGATGAAGTTGTTTTTGGAATATTTTTTTCCTGACAAACAGATTGGATCCCATGCCACTGTTAATAAGCAATCCGCTTTTATTTCTTGACATACTCCTCTACGCTAGTACTAAACATTTTAGCTTGCTATTTATTTTTTTCTTCTTAAATGTAGCATCATTCGTTTTCGTTTATGTTTGTCCGGCTGTGAATCACTTTCACTGTGTCAACTTAAATTGGGTGTCTACATCTTTGTGTCTGTCTATCACTCACTTTATTGATTCTATTTGTTGTTGTTGTTGTTGTTGGGTTGAATGTTATAACAATCTGATTTATACTTCGTAGCTTTCATGTTTAATGCAATTAAGATTTTTAATGGATATCTCATTTTAATCTCTCCATCCGTGCACAAATTTCCTGGGATTTAACTATTTATTTATCCTTCCTGTTCTTGCACCTCCTTATCCTTTTTCTTTGAGCTTGTTGTTTTGTCAGTATTGAGTTTTGGTATTTGTCAGTAAATATAACTGGCAGTATATATAACAGAAGATCGAGAGTTCTAGTTTCATTGATGTGTATTTTTTAGATCCATAGCAAGCACATATTTTTTATAGTACTTGTTAAAGTAATGCATATACTTGAAAAAATAAGTTGAAGCATGGCACGATGTGAGATTGGTCTTCTGTTTCTGCAAAGTTGAAGTTTTCTTTCCTTTCAGGTTCTTATGATGGACAGCGGAATAGATCCTGATGCATCTCTGGATTATGCTACGATTCAGATCTTTCCAACTAAAAACAAGTTAGTTGTTTTTGCATAAACATTGTTTAAGCATTTCAACCAAGATGCTTTATATCATTGAACAGTAGGATATTTTAAGCTGATTTGTTGTCACTCTGCCTTGTTGGCTTGCAACCTTGACGGTTCTATGCTGACTGTTGATAGAAATAACTAGGACTTAATGAAGTTGTGAAACATTGTCAGAATAACCTGTTATTTGAGTCATATGGACATTTTAATAGCCTTTCATGCATAACCAGTCAGCATTGCTAGTCCCAGAGACTGAAAATATTGCATTTAAACCAAAGAAAATATACAGTGAGCTGTGTATTTCTTTCATTTCATTCATCTACACGTGTGCGTGAAAGCACATATTATTCTATGTAAGAGACCGCAGGATTTTATAGGACCCATTATATAATCCAATTTTTCTTCAGCCCAAAGGAAAAAAATGATTTCCCAGTCCAAGTGCATGACTTTGCTTCAAGAACCACCATTTCATATTAAAAGAAGTCGAAGTACCAAGCACTGATGTTTGTTCATTGAGAAATGGAACCCACTTTATATCTAGATCATCCTTCGAAGAGCCCTATATAAGTAGTACAAACATTGAGTAATGTCCTGTCAATATTCAAGAGGTATACAAGGCTTTGCCTCGCACTTCTTTCCATGAAACAAATATGGTTACTAATTAAGTAAATCTATTACTGTGCCAACCAGGTTTCAGGATTTTTTTTTCTTTTGGGTGGGGGGTGGGGTGTTAAAGTAAAAATTTTCTAGTTTCGTGGCTCTACTTTTGTTTGTTAGTTAGCTTTGTCCTGCATCAAAAGCTTGGCGCCATTGATGGCATTCCTCCTTCAAGTTTGATAGATATTTAATCACCTCTAAGCATATATAGGCATTCCTTTTCAGTTTTTTTTTAGTGAACCCCTCTGACGTATCCACTGCTATTTTAGGTACGAGATATTTGTTTGTGGTGATGACGAGGTTGAGAAATTAGCTGTTGGCCTGCTGGAGCAACTCTTGCCACATTTGCCAGAAGTACGTAAATTGTACGCTAAAGGAACTAATGCTATCTTCAAACTCCAAGTAACAGGAGAACTCAGCAATGTACCATGGTTCACAAAATCAACTTTGAACAGGTTTTTGTAACTTAGTGTGCATTTTGCTTTCTGTTTATGTTTGAATTAATTGTGGGTGCTTGTTTGTTCTGTTACTAAAATAATTATAATTCTTCTCAGATTCCTGAAAATTGCTGGTTCACTTGATTTAGTGAATACCAGCAAGACTATTGAGGGTGAGATCTCCCAATTGGAGGAGGCCAGAAAATTTCATCTTTCTTTATCTGCTCAGGTCAGCTCCAGTTTCCTTTCATATAATATATTATATTGCCTAGAGTGTCTTGTTAACGAAAATTTTCTTTTGTCAGGGGCATCAGGATCATTCTAAAAGTGGACAAACAGGTAACTTGTTTAAAGAAACATGGAAGTTTACCCTTGTTTTGTTATTCTGGATTCTGGAAAGTACAGTTACATCAAATATATAATCAAATATTCTTCTTATTGGTAATTTTCCATTGCCAACAAAGGAATTTCTGAAACAAATCAGTTGAAGATCCAATGTGGTTTTATCACTTCATCTGTAACAAAATCATGGCAATAAAGTTGTTTTATAAGCAGAGATATATATGGAAATATAGAATGTGCCAGATAGTCATCAACTTTGGTAGTTTTAAAGTACTCATTGTCAGCCATCAACTTGGTAGTTTTAAAGTACTTGTTGTCACTGGCTGGCCACACCATCTGCATCAAAGACAAGTGATGCTGTTTATCATCTCAATTTGTAAACAATGTGTCTCCATGAACTAAACTTGTTTTTGCAGGTGATTATCCAATTCATGCCACATTTATCCTTGACATAAATTCATAATGTTAGCGTCATAGGATGTCCAAGCATATAAGTCGATTTCAGTGTCATATTAATAGTAGTTAGCTACTGTGCTCAGTGGATATATTGGCTTAAAACAATGTGATATTTGTATCGAATCTGCTGAGATCTGAGTTTCAGTTTTTATCTGATATTTATTGTATATCTTTCCTTATTTGACAGGTGGCTATGACTCAATTGAGACAGAATCAACAGTCAAAGTAATTGCTTTTACCTCCTTGTTTTATGAGTTCTCTCTTATTTGTAAATTGGATTAGGTTATTGTTGTGAATATTATAACAACTAAAATAAATTGTCCGGACCTGTTTAGGCTGAAGCGAAAATTGCATTATCAGATACTTCAAGGTAAGTTCTTCTGATTGCTAGTATTTCCAATGAGCTTCTATAAGGGCTGCATATCCTCTAAGCTATAGATGATTGTATTGCCAGAAATGAATTGCTGCGAGCTATGGACCTGAGGCTTACTGCATTAAAAACAGAATTGGCTACAGCCCTAAACCATGCTTCTGGTGCTGCCTGCTCCTGTAAAGAAATCACTTATTTGGTAGAATTTTGTGATTATTTTGGCGCAACAGATCTAAAGTAAGTCACCCACAAGAACAAATTGTGCATAGGTGGTCTAAATTCCTAGTTGCTACAAAAAATTTGTAGATGCAGCCTCACGTTACTTATAATTTTTATTTTAGTCTTTCAATGTAAAGAAGATTATATTTCTGACTCTAGATTTCATCTGGTATGTATAGGAATTCTTTGTGCAAAATCTTAGAATTGAGCCAAAAGGGTGAGGCAGATGTACTCCTAAATGACGACAAGCATTCTTCAACAATTGACAATGCAAGCAAGATGGATGAAGATGCTCCAATTTCAAGACCTGTATATTCATTACCACCAGTAAAATATGGTGTTTCACCAGCAAAGGCTGCCCAGGTTGAGCGACAGAGCTCATCTGACAGTGAAGAGTCTTCAGATTCGAGTGATGAAAATAAAAAATCTGCAGAAAGAAGTCGAGCTCTTTCAAGATCCGCAGCACCTAGAAGGTCAGCTTCTCCAATGCGGAGGGTTCAAATTGGGAGAGCTGGCTCACACAGGGCAGCTGCACTAACAATTAAAAGCCTGAACTTTTATCCTACCAGAGAAAGGACATCATCTCATAGAGATGCAGCTGAAATTAGTAGTGAGGAGGAAGGATCTGAACAATCCAGTAAGAAACCTGAAGCTAATGTCCGAAGGATGAGTGTTCAAGATGCGATCAATCTTTTTGAAAGAAAACAAAAGGATCAAAGCGTAGATGCCCTAAAAAAGAGCTTGTCATCGAACATTTCTCTCTCTACAAATAAATCTGTTTTAAGAAGATGGAGTTCTGGTGTTGCAGAAAGTTCCAGTCTCTGCCAACAAGAACTTAGTTCAGAAGACTCTGTTCCTCTTCCTTGCAATGATATTGCAGATAAAGAAATCTCAAATAATTTGGTTGAAGAAAAATTAGAGTCTGATTTTACACCAGGAGGTCAAAATCATTCTGAGACTGCTGAAGTTGATGGAGAGTTGGAGAGACGGGAAGAAAAGGAACAGCATGCAGTAGATGTTGAAACAGATGCTAATGGAGCCCAAGGAAAGGAAAGAAATGGAAGAACAGCAGACTCAGTGGAATGGAGTCGACAAAAGGAAGCAGAGTTGAACGAGATGTTGATGAAAATGATGGAAAGCAGGCCTGTGAAAACCCAGAAGCCTAAAACTGTCAAAAACCAAAATATCCCTTCTGAGCAGAGGGGTGGATTTTATGATCACTACAAGGAGAAGAGGGATAGGAAACTTAGAGGAGAGAATACTGAAAAGAGAGCAGAAAAAGAAGCGCAATTTAGAGCACTGCAGCAAATTCTTGATGCGAGAAAAGCTGAAATAGCTACCACAAATGTGAAGGATGTTGGTAAGAAGCATCCACCAAGCAAACCCCAAAAATCTCTCAAAAATCCATCTCAATCAGCAGATCTTCGAAAAGACAGCCTAAAATCTTCTGTCACAAAAAAGGTTTCATCTAAAACAACGACCTTGCCTGTCACTCGTAAATCATGGCCATCAACACCACCAACCAGAGGGCCAGTGTCATCTCCATCTAAAACTCCTTCAGGAATCTCATCTGCTGGTACCACACCAAGGAATCGAAAATCCCAGTCAACAGTATCGCTTCCTCGATCAAATGCTAAAGTTGAAAGATCCCAGCCACAGCATAGAATTGTAAAGGAAACACGAGCTGATGCTAACAAGAGCTTAAAGGGGGTAAAAGAGAAGAGGCAGCAAACTGTAACAAAAAGTGGAAAAACAACAAAAACAAAAGCTGCAGCAGTTCCTGAAGATGGTTCTGCCATGGTTCCATCAAAGCCTAGTTTCTATAATAAGGTTACCAAAAAAAGCACTGTTGTTCCAGTGGAATCGAAACCCTTCCTCCGCAAGGGATCTAGAAGTGGCCCTCCCATTGTGAACAAGACAAAAGATTCTTCCCAGCCGGGGGAGTCTTCTGTAAACTGTGGGAGTATGTCAGAAAGTCAAGAGAATGAGGTGGTTGTTAATGCTTCTGTCGAGGTTAGTGAGCATCAAGATCAGGATAATGTGGCAGAGAGTCATTTTGGTGCTGCTATGGATTCAGAAACAGTGGGAAATAGCCATCAGAATTCAGGTGAGGTGGAGAACTTCAAAGAGCTTGCCACTGATGTTGATGATGGCTTCAAAGATACAGTTCAATCTTCGGCAAACTTTCAGTCCGAAGAAGACTCAGTTATCTCTCCCAGTGCGTGGGTGGAAATAGAAGAGCAAAAGGACCTGCCTAGCATACATGGAGATGCCACAATTCAACTTAGCCCTCCAGTCCGTGCTGCACCTGTGGGATTTCCTAGTCAAGGTGTTCGTCATTCTCTTTCTCAGATGCTGCAAGAAGACAACAACAGTGAACCTGATATTGTCGAGTGGGGAAATGCTGAAAATCCTCCTTCAGTGGTCTACCAAAAAGATGCTCCAAAGGGGTTGAAGAGGCTTTTGAAGTTTGCTAGGAAGAGTAAAGGAGATGCAAATATGACAGGTTGGTCTAGCCCATCTGTTTATTCTGAAGGAGAGGATGATGGTGAGGAATCTAAAGCTATCAATAAGAGAAACACTGACAATCTTCTGAGAAAGGCAGCCCATCATTCAAAGGACAGCGGGCAGCAACAGACTTCTTTCTTTGAAGGATATGACAGAAATGTGAATGCCCATGAACTTCTGCTGGGTACTTTTTCTTCCTGGCTCTGGCAATTCTTTATTTTTTGTTTGTCTTTTTTCAATAAAAAATTGGATGATTATAGGTGATCTGTTTTTCTTTCTTCCACATGCTAACTTTTCAATTTGACATGTATAACATGTATTTGATATTCTGGATGCAGCTCAATCAAACATAAGCAAATTCAATGCCCAGAGTTCGCATCAGTTGCAGAAGGGCAATGTATCAACTGCAACCTCTACAACTAAAGGTCAGTTGTGATTCTTTTTGGCTATACTGTGATCTTTATTGGTTTTTCCTTCTCCTTTCATGTACTCTAGAGTAATTTGTAGTTCTTATTTTTTTTTTGTCTCCTCCTTTAGTGGTGAATTTAAGTAGACTTTGACATCCTCTAATATTTTTGTCTCAGCAACAAGGTCATTCTTCTCTCTTTCAGCATTTAGGGGCAGCAAACCAAATGAGACCAAGTTCCATTGATGTTGGAATGAATGTAAAATATCGGTCACATGTTTCCTCCTAGGAGCCACGTACAAGGTTAGACTTGGGCTTGAGGAAAAATATTCCTTCATCTTCACTCACAGTTCCTGTCTAGTTCTGCATGAATTTCAGAGGACTGGACCATCCATGTGTTTCATACTGACCAAGGGTATTGCACATAGAGCACATGTCTAGTATCAGTATATGTATTATGCAGATCATACGGATTCTTGCATTTTAGAAACTCAGTTGAGAATGTTAAATGCTAATGAATCCATTAACATCTGACCCATTTGTTTGTCTGTGTTAATTCACTTCATTGTATGATTTTTAAGTTGAAATCTTCGAGGTTTAACTTATGTTTACATCATGTATGCAGCTTGTTTGTGTTGTTATTACATGGATGCTTTGCAGCTAAAGGAAGCGCATTCCTTGAGCACTAATCAAAACCATTTTGTTTGTTTTGAGAACCAAGATAAACTAGGATTTTCACAAATCAATTTCTAAAGAGTAGCATACACAGTAGTTCATTTAGCAGAATCTCTACACTTTGTACCAAGTAGAATTTAATGCAATACAAGGGTAGATGGATACATTATCCAAATACAATATGCAAGAAGTCATGCTAAACATGTTGGAAAAAAATAACAGAAGGGAGAAACAAAATAAACATGTCCCAGAAACTTGCATCATTAGTCATAAGCATAATTACATTAAATGATAATGAATCATGCTTGTTATTCATCGCCTAAGTGTATCTTGTTTGCAGAAATAATTCTTCTATAAATTGACAGGGAGTTTGCTATGAAAGTCCTCTCTCTCTTTTTATAAAGAATACATTTTTTCTTCTTGTTATTGTCTGTTACGATTAACAAATATTTATAAGGGTGAAGAGTTGCAATCTTTGACAACCTTTGACAGTTATTGTTGGGATATAACTCTTCATCCTTTTCCCTTATATTGCCTTGGTAATATAAATAATATTCATCTTCCACTGACACATTATCGGATCAACTCTCTTATTATTCTGCAAATATTTAACAAATAGACCGTGTGATCAGGCATACTTCAAGAGCTTAATTGCTATACATATCTATTAGGAGTATATAGCTTCTTAATAATGAGACATAGAGTAGATGCAATATGCAGTATCCTAGATCATTTATCACATCTTTTATCTCTCATAATCTCATTCATTATACTTGTTGTATTCATAATTATAACTTATCACATAAACACACATAATTGGTCGACTAATGAATATAAATCGATGTGATAATTCCAAAATGATCTTCCTCTTTTCTCGATTCCTTTAACTTTTACTTGACTTGCTTTTCTAGTAATGTCCCAGTAGATCAAATCATTCATAATCTTTTAGAAAAATACTAAAATAACGAACGTATAATCTAAGTTTTGAGAAACATATGAGAGTCATAAGAGCATAAATAAAGATTACAAGATTTAAAGTCTCATGCAATATCAAATTGAGATCTTATTTTGTGTTACCTTTATTTTGTCATATTTTGCATGTGTGGTGTGAAACACATGCTATGATATCATTTCCTTTTGATGGGAATGTATATCTTTATCAATAATATCGTACATATAATAGTTCATACACACTTAATGTCTAATTTTGAGTTTATTTACCTATTTATTTACTTTTGATTCATCAAAATCCATATCTGGAAATAAGACAAATAGAGTGATATTTTAAATAATCACTTAGGGTCAAAGTTATAAAATATATTTCAATGACCTTCTTTTCTATTAAGAAGAAAGCTCATATATTAAGCTTTAGTGCTCTCTTATTACTCATATAATAAGTTTAAAATTATCTCATCTTTATTCATCACAATATAATGGAGGCTAATCTTTTATTTGTTCGACATATATCTCATAGTTTATTTTTAATGTATGTATTAAACATAAACATGTATGTATATCCTACAACTTATTTAATTAGGCATCAATAACATCATTATTAATAATAAAAACATTCATGAATATTTTGGGAAAAATATTATACATTAATACATCAATATCTACATAATCCAAGTGACTTAACAAGCCTATTGAAAACATCTCTTGAAATAAGCTTTGTAAATGGATATGCAATCATTTCTTGGGTAAATATGTGCTTCATGTTCACTAATATGCAACTATATCCTTAACAAAATTATACCTGATATCTATGTGTTTGGTTTTTCCATGGTACTTGGGGTTTATTGTATATACTATTGCAGCTTGATTATCATAGTTGACTTGTACCTGGTTAATTGCAATATCAGACACTCTCAAATGAACCAGAAAATGTATCAACCAAATAGCTTATTGTACTACAATTAAAAATGCCACAAATTCAGCTTCCATCGTAGATAAGGTTATACAAGATTGTTTCTTACTACTCTAAGATATGACACCATTAATTATTCAATAAGAAAACAAAACCAGAGGTAGATTTTATTTCATCCTTATCTCATCTCCAATTAGTATCAATATAGCCTTTTAATTGAGAATCATTCCCTTGAATATTAAGTTATGCCATTTAGATATCTTAATATCCTTTTTATTGCTTTCCAACATGCTTGACCTGGGTTGGATTGATATATGTTTACCAGACCAACAACATAACAAATATTAGGTGTTGTATACATGATTGCGTATATTAAACTCCCAACTATACTGGAATAAGGAACTTTGCTCATTTGTTTTTTTTTTTTATGAAGTCATAAGATATAATTTCTAGCTTAAGGCTTCAACTTTTAAAATTGAAATATCTATAGGTTTGCAATCTTGCATATTAAATTGCATAAGGATTTTGTTGATATATGACTCTTGTAAAAGAGATAATATCTTTCTTGAGTGGTCCTTTGAAATCTTAACTAGTTTCACCCAAGTCTTATTATTTCCAGCTATCAGAATGTCACCCACATATAATGATAAAATCATAAAATTCTTTTTGGACCTTTTAATATATACACAATGATCTTCATTGATCATAATGAAACCACATGATATGATTACATTAAGAAACTTAATATACCATTGTTTTGAAGGCTACTTTAAATCATAAATTGACTTTAAAAGTCTACACATTTTGTGTTCCTGGCCTTCCCTAATAAAACCTATCTATATAGATTTCTTCTTGTAATTCTTCATTAAGAAAAACTTTCTTTACATCCATTTGATGTAATTCAATATCCAAGTTAGTTATTATAGCTAGAATTAATCTTATCGAGGTAAACCTCATAACAAGTGAAAATGTCTCATAATAGTCAATTTCTTCTTGTTGTGTATATCCTTTAGCCACTAATTGAGCCTTGTATTTCTCGATACTATCATCAACCTTTCACTTTATTTTAAGAACCCACTTGTTTCTAGTAAGCTTAAGTCGTTTTAGAAAATCAACCAAATTCTAAACTTGGTCTGATTTCATATATTCCAACTCTTCTTCCATAGTTTTAATCTATTTTTTCTTAGTAGGGCATGTAAGAGCGTTGTTTATACTTTTTAGCTCCTTTTTATCTTGCATAATAATAAGTGCTTCCCTTTCAATCTCAAAATGATGACGAAGAATGCTATGATGACCAATTCATCGTAGATGAGATTGATTCATTAATGAATCAATGAAAATGTTATAACCACTCAGACTAGCAATCGTAGATGGATTCATCATAGGTAGCAATTGAGGTTCAGTTGAAACAAATTTATCTTTCTATAAATTGCTTCCACTCGAAAGCGAGCCCATTTGTATTTGTATAGCTAAAGCATTCTGGTCCTGAGTTTCATAAAGAGATAGGCCTTGACCTACTTTCATTTGTCTAGAAAAATTATTCTCCAAGAATGTGACATCTCCAGATTCAAATTCAGCTATATTTTTATTTTATTACTCACCTATGAAGACTTGTCCTTTTGAATGTTCAAAATATCTTTTAAAGATACATTTCTTCCCTCTTGGATCTAGTTTTATATATTTAGGAGAAGAATCATTAGCATAAGCACCACAACCCCCAAAGGTTTCAAAAAACAAAAATTAGATTTTTGTTTTTTCTATAATTCATATGGCGTAGTTATAACTGACTTAAAAATTATATAAATAAATACATACATGACAGTTAATAGTGCATCACCTTAATAGATGATAGATAAATTTACTTATTTCATCATTGACCTAACCATTTCAAGTAGGGTTCTATTTTTTCTTTCAGCAATACTATTTTGTTGTGTCCGTTCTATTCCTCTTTCATTGTATAATTTTCTAAAATGATCAAATAAATATTCATGACCTTGATTGGTTCTTAAAGTTTTTATTTTCATGTCCAATTGATTCTTCACTAGGTTCATAAATTTTATAAAGCAACTTAAAGCTTCTGATTTATGATAAATTAAAAAAAGACATAAAATCATCTATAAAGGTGATGAAATAAACATCGCTATGTCTTTCTCTCATATTCATTGAACCACAAATATCATAATTAATTAATTGCAATGAAAATTCAACTCTAGTACCTTTTTCAAATGGTTTTATTGTTGTTTTTCCAGTTACACAATATTCACAAGTAAATAAATTTACTTTTCCAACATTTCCCAATAAATCTTTTTTGGCTAGACTATTCATTAATTGTTGGCCTAAATGGCCTAGCCTTGCATGCCATAAAGTCACACTATTCTTGTAATTAGTAGAAGATGCAAATAAAGAAAAACATACATTACTTGTATTCTAATCAACATCTAATACAATAAAAACATCCAATAAATATCCATTACCATAAAAACTTGTTTCTAATGACAAGTTAACACTATTTTCATGAAAATACAAATTAAAACCTAGCTTTAGTAAAACCAACACAAAAAACTAAATTTTAACGAATACCTAAAACATATAACATATCATGTAGAATTAAGGTTCATCCTTCATGCATGACTAACATACATGTTCCAATATCTCTCACATCTACTCTAGAGTTGTTTCCAACATATATCCATCGTGTTACATGTGAGATTCACTGAAATTCCACAAAAACACCCTTATCCTTCACTACATGGTCAGTGACTCCTAAGTCTACAGTTAACAAATGATTGGAATCACTTAGATAAACAAAACTAGAAACATTTATTGTACTCATAAATACATAAGGTCTTTAAAATTTTAAAGCTCTCTATAATCACGATAAAAATATTTTTTATTACCATAGTTAAAGCACTTGACTTTGGTCATATTGTTCCTTTTCTTTTTTAAAGGATGTTTTCCTTTTCATGGTTGGTTAAGCTTTTGCTTCTTGGTGGCTTTCTCTTTACCTTCCTTATACTAAAACCTATTTTAATGCCTACACTTCTTTTGTGTTGCACCTTGTGAATTAGAGCCTATATATATATATATATATATATATATATATATATAAGCTCTAGGTTTGTTGGCTTTGAGGGATCTTCTATCACTTTGATATTTTAATTGCAAGTCAAATGCATCTTCATATGCTCGAAGTTATGAGATAAAAAGCATATGGCAACTTGGACAATTTTTATTGTTATCTATTGTAACTAAACTTTGTTTATATTATTATATGTTGCATGCATGATAAAAAAATTTATGAGGAATCATATGTCCACTCCACAATTCTTTCTAAAAGAAAACTTTGAGATTGCAAAAGATAAAGGCAAACAAATCACTTGGAACTTGTAGTTTTGGAGAATTTTAGTTTGCACATAATTTCAACACACAAAGCAAACTTGGGATTTCATGAACATACATAATATCCACAACGCAAACTTGGGATTTCATGAACATACATAATATCCACAACTTAACATTATTAAGTTATAACTTATGCACATAATTAAAGTAAACAAACAACTTTCAATATTTAAAATTTTTATCCAAAACAAAACCTTTTTTTTTAATGTATCAACTATGTTAAAAATAACCAGATCAAACATGTTATTTAAATTAGGAAATATGTAACAACATGCTTCGATACCAATAATAGAAAAAATAATAAAAGAGAGAAAAAATAAGCGTGTCTCATTTATGGTCTAAGTGTATCTTATTTGCAGAAACAATTCTTTGGTGAATTGACAGCGAGTTTGATTTAAGAGTTTTTTCTTCTCTTTTTAATAAAAAATAGTTATTTTCTCTTCTTTTTTTTTGGATACCGATAATAAATATATTTATAAGGATGAAGAGTTACAATCCTTAACTATTATTGTCAGGATATAACTCGCTAATCCAAATTCATTTTTTTCTTCACATACGATTAATTAAACTTATGAATTTTATACAATATAAGGGTAGATGAATACATAATCCAAATGCAATTTGCTACAAGTCATACAAAACATATGAATTGGAATGGAAACAAAGAAGCAAAAAACAAGAAACACAAATTGTTAGACATGGAGAAGAAAAAAACAAAGAAAAAGAAAAAGAAAAGGAAAAAGAAAGGAACTGTAGCTCAACTTTATGAAGGGCAGATATTAAAGAAAAGCAACCTGTAATAATTTTGGATAGGAAAGTGAAATGAAAATTCATTATTTATTTTTATTTTGGTTAAATTCCTCACTGGCTATTGGCAAATGGCTATACTCGCCCTCACTACAATAGTTTTCCATTTGACTTTATTACCCTTTAAAATTGATTATAGGATCTCTGTATTCTCATTCTGCAGAGAAATCAGACAAGAAGGGACCAAGGGAGACATGGGCTTCTCGGCACTAGCAGTTTCTGCTGAGCTTCCCCTTCATTATTCATCAGTAAATAAAAATGGGGAACGTTTTCTGTGTCAGCAAAGGAAATATGGCCACATTCGTTATTGCAAGAAGCCCGTCTCTTGCAACATCAAGTCTAACATCACTGCTGCTGCCACCAGCGGTAATAATACTGCTACTACTGGTTCCACCTCATCCTCTTCTTGTGGTGGAAAAGTCTTGGAGATTAAAGAGATAAGGGAAAGGTGCAAGAAGTGGTTGTGGAAGGGGCAGTTCTCCATCAATTACTTTGTTTCTTGTAATTCTGATTCACAGTCAAACCCTGGACCTCCTCTTCTTCTTGTTCATGGCTTCGGTGCCTCCATTCCTCACTGGCGCAGGTTAGTTGATTTTTGAAATAATTTAGCCACATATTAACTGCATACCCTTATCTTGATACTCTGCTTTCTTAGCCAATAGCCACCAACTATTGGTGGTGATATGATGTAGGGTCTGTCTTAGGTTTACATTTTGTCAAATTCAAGAAAATCCATTCGCTCTGTACATTTTGTCAAATTCAAGAAAATCCATTCGCTCTGAGAGCTCTTCTTCTATTAACCTTTTTGCTGTAGATAAGATAGGATAGAAGCTATTTTCACACTTCGCATGGATTGTCCATGCTACCTTTAGTGGAGACCGAAGAAAACGTTGCCATATCCAGTTCGTAATGATAGAGCCATGTTTCATTGGTTTAGCAAGAATTAGTACGTATGTTAGGGCATTTCTCAAAGTAGCTTTTACATTTTCGAACACCTTCTAAGTAATTACTGTGTTTTCTGTTCACACCATTGAGGTTTTTATCAGGAATATCGATACATTGGCAAAAAATTATACAGTTTATGCCATCGACCTTCTGGGATTTGGTGCTTCGGATAAGCCAGAAGGCTTTTCATATACCATGGAAGCATGGGCTCAGGTACTCCATTATCAGAAGTTGAGTTGTCTTGTATTTTACAGCGAGCATTTCTTAACCTTGGGAAAATGTTACCCTGCTAATTCTGGACTCACTGTGCAGTTAATTTTAGATTTCTTGGATGAAGTTATTCAGAAGCCAACTGTGCTGATAGGGAACTCTGTTGGGAGTTTAGCTTGCGTAATTGCAGCCTCAGGTAGTTGAAGCTGTACATTTTATTTCCAGAGAGAAGATACTTTCTACGAAACATTCCCTTGCACAAACTTATCCATGCAGTCATATCTATGGTTTTCCTCATGCCTACTATACTTTTTGCGATTATAGATTCTAGTCAAACTCTGGTTCGCGGGCTTGTGCTGCTGAATTGCTCTGGTGGCATGAACAACAAGGCGATTGTTGATGATTGGAGGATCAAGCTGTTGCTGCCTCTGCTTTGGTTAATTGATTTTCTGCTGAAGCAAAGGGCAATTGCATCGTCGATCTTTGAGCGTGTCAAACAGAGGTATGCTATGCACTTTCACCAATTATAGCACAGAAATACAACAGTGACTGCGAAAATCTAAAACAAGTCGTATGATGGACGCAGAGATACTCTGAGGAACATTTTATTGTCTGTTTATGGAAATAAGGAATCCGTGGATGAAGACCTTGTAGAGGTAACATCTTCATATAGATTATTTGCAGATTTAACAGAACATCCACTCAGAACTTTCGTTTCCTCATGGAAACTTTCAGATTATCAGAGGACCAGCATGTGATGAAGGGGCACTCGATGCTTTTGTTTCAATTGTGACAGGGCCACCAGGGCCGAACCCAGTGACACTGATGCCTGGAATTTCCATACCTATTCTAGTTCTTTGGGGCGATCAAGATCCGTTCACGCCTATTGATGGACCTGTTGGCAAATATTTCTCTTCCTTGCCTTCTCAGCTTTCAAATGTGAGACTTTGTATGCTGGAAGGCGTTGGACACTGTCCTCATGATGACAAACCAGACTTGGTCCATGACAATTTGCTTCCTTGGTTGGCTCATCTTGCTGCTTCATGACACATTCTGCTTCCTAGAATGAATTTAGTTCAAGCCATTCCTTGTATATTGGGATTTAAGAAGCTTATCATCCCTGGCTAATTTGTATAGAAAATTATGATACACTGGATATTCATTCGTGTTTTGCTGCGAGTCAAATATTTTTTTTTAAATAAAAAAATTATATACACAAGCTTTTTCAACACGTTTTTGTATTTGAAAATTCTTTAGTGAAAATAAAAATGTTTATACATACGTGTAATCAGATAAATCGAGAACTATATATGTTAATAAATGAAAAGAAAATATAAACGATAACTAAAAAAAATAAAAAATTGAGAGACAAATGTAAATCAAGATATTTAATCTTGCAAAACGAGATATTTACCCGGTTGTATTTGCTAAATTTATTTATTTAAATAATATTTGTATTCAAGCAAATAATAATAGAAATAGATATACAAATTAAATTGAATAAATAAAATAAAAGAGGAAAAAAACACTATGCAAGGCTACCCATATTAGAAATATTATCTAAAAATAAGATTTTTTATTTTAAAAAATAAAGTTTATCTCTACCCAATATATATATATATATATATATATATATATATATATAGATGAATAAAAAAACTCCTCAAAATTTAAATGGATAACCAAAAAAATAATTGTCATTTAAAAGATCTTTAAATAAAATAAAAGAGAGAAGGAGTATTAATCTAAATATAAAAAAATAGAGAAAAAACATATAAAAAAACATTAATTTTAAAAAAGAATTAGAAAAAAAAGAAAATAAAATAAAGGCAAGTCGCTACTTGGCCTGACCAATTTCATTAAGGCCCATACGTGGGCTTGCCCTGGAAGGCCCACACTGAACCCTTATTTTTTTGTTGCAACTATCGTACGCTCCATTTTTTTTAAAAAAATTAGATGTATCTCTTATTAAGTCAGATGACGCATTGTCTGATTTGACCAGATTTCGACCACTATAGTGGCCAAAAAATCATGGATTAAGTTGTTTTGACCTTAAAAATCATCATTTCAACCAATTTTTAACCTTAAACACCTATAAAAACACCTTTGGAATCGTTATAAACATATTCATGACCTAAAAAAAACAAAAAATTGTCCCAGCTCATATATGTTTTTTTATGAATTTTAAAGGTAAAAAAACACCTAATATGAACTCCCCTTAAACACCTATAAAAACACCTTTGGAATCGTTATAAACATATTCATTGATATAGTGATATTGTTCATTGTGTTCAATACATACGAGATCACCAAAAGTTAATGTCCGTTTGTATTTTTCTGAGAGCTAAGTTACTGTTCACTTCTCACTTGCATTGTTTATTATTGTTCGGTACATACAGATTCACTGACGGTTAATGTATGTCGGTATTTTCTTGAGAGTTAAGTTACTATTCACTTCTCACTTACACTATTTATTATTGGTCAGTACATACGAAATAACTGATAGATAAAAAAATAGTCAGTGATAGTTGGAGGATTTCTAAAAATTTTCAATTAAATTGAAAATTTCAATTAGACTTTACAAACGGATACACTAATGAAAAAATTAAAAATATTAATATTTAATTGTTCGTCGGTAAAACCGTTAGTAACAAAGCCCCAAATTAAAAGACCAGAATCCAAAGAATCAGAACAGACAGACACGTTTCTCTTATTCTCTCTTCTTCTGCAGCTTCTTCTCTTCTCCTCCCAAATCTTCATCTTTCTTTCTTTTCTCTCCCTCTTTCAATCCTCAACCCATTATCTTCTCTTTTCTTTTTCTCCACGCGCAGGTATGTCTTATCCTCTTTTCTCCTTCTCTTATTCTCTATTTATTTAATTAGGATTCATTTTTCTCTTCTCGGGCTCGGGAAAACTCAACATTAAGGTAAGATTCTTCTTTTTCCTTCTCTTTGTGTGTGTGTGTGTGTGTTTCACATTTTTGTTTTGAATTTTTTTATATTTTTATGTTATTAATAATTATATAAATTTTAATGGAAATTTGTTGTGTTTTTTAAAATTTTTGTTATAAATAATTGTATAAATATTGATGGCATTTTTTTTAATTTTCCTTAAATTTTTCTATTATAAATAATTGCACAAATCTTGATGGCATTTTTTTTTAATTTTTCTATTATTAACAATTGTATAAATTTTATTGGAATTTTTTAATTTTTTTTAATTTTATGTTCTTTAATGATTGTATATAGATTGTTGGAATTTTTTAATTTTTCTGTTCTTTAATGATTGTATATAGATTGGTGGAATTTTTCTAATTGTTTTTTTTTCTTCTAATTTTATGTTATTTAATGATTATATATAGATTGTTGGATTTTTTTAATTTCTTTTTAATTTTTATGTTCTTTAAAGATTGTATATAGATTGTTGGAATTGTTTTTTTTTTTTTAATTTTCTCTTATTAACATGGTTAGCTAATTCATTTTTTGGTGTTAACCAACAATTTTGAATAATAATGAAAATAACCAAAATAGTAGCCATCATAAATTAAAAAAAGAAGAAGCTAAGATAATAGTTAGGATAAATTAATAGTTTTTAATGTGAAATTATTGTTGAAATTATTTATTTTTTAATATAGCTAAGATAATGTTAGTTATATTAACATAATTGAAATTATTCGATTGACATAGATTAAAATAAAATCAACTAGTTTGTGCAATCCAATTTAAATTGTTGTGTATTTACATGTTTAAAAATTTTAGGTAGTTTCTTGTATAGAAAAGGTGTTGCCGAATGTTTTTAAAATAGGAATGATTTATGGTATCTTAATCATTTAATTTGTATAGATGCCTCAAGAAAAGTCAATAGCATGTCATACGGATATGGTTGCTGCTAGTTTTTCTAATAACGCTTTTGAAGATCATGAGTCGTTAGGTGCAGACCAAGAACAAACACCTAAAACACTGGAATCCATCTATGATGACGCCACGTCGAGGGGAGGTCCCTTCATAATGAGATTCATTTACTCAGAAATACCAGGCTTAGTGTAAGAATGATCTTTTAATGTAAGTTTGTTTTCCCTTCACATCGACATGTTAATAATTTAAAAAAAATTAATTTTGAATTAACGAATGCTTTTTTAGGTTTATAAACATTAAGGCTATCAAAACCATGAAATCGGCGATCAAATCGCTGATGGAAATTTCATTGTTTAAATGAAGTTAAGTTTTCAAATATCCTTAATGGAAACTTATGATTGATACATGGTTTAGAAGGTTTAATGTTAGTATCACCTTAAATATTGTTTTATTATGTTGATTCGGTTAGTTTATTAACTTATTAATGAAAATTTTCTTGTACAAATTTTAACTGCATGGAAAAATCTGAATGGGATAGAGCTGACAACGCTATTGGAAGGAGGGTTTGAGAGAATCACGCTGCAACTAAGTAAGATTAAAATCAAGATAAAAAACTTTAATCCTTTTATTCAATTTTATTATTCATTTACTAACAGATAATTCATTTGTACCATATAGGTTGTGTTATTTTTTGTATGAAGTGCAAAAAAAAAAGCCAAAAAATACACGGAAAAAAAGAGCTTCTAGGCTAGAAGGAGGTGACGATATGGAAGGATTTCAGACCTCCGTATGTCTCAGAGGCCATGTGGGTGGAATATATTTAGCACGTGATGTACAATCATTTTATGCGCGATCACACTCTGGTGCGGAGAACTGGAACCGGCGTTCACGGTTTCGTTACCACGCACACCGACAACTCATTCTATTCGTTTCACATGCGAAGCAAATGGTAAAATTCTTTTTAATTATATCTATTTTTTATTTGTTATTTTTTATAAAGATATTTAAGTAACAATAATTTTCTCTTACATGTTACGGTTCTTAGATGTAAACTAAGCTCGAAAGAGCTTTTTATGGAAACGCACGTGCGAATTGATGAATGCCACAAAAAAGTGTAACAACTCGTGGATAGCCGAGCTTAGCACTTTGTGGTATGTTTAAAATCATAAATCAATAAAATCACATTAGACTTCATTGAATTATCATATACCAAACATTTAATTTAATTCTATCAATATTTAATTTTTTTCTTTTTATTAAAATTAAAATAATTTATTAAATATTAATTAAAGATATTCAATATGTACTTTAACAGTGAGAAAAAAAGATAATATTATTAAAATCATACTAGTGAAAAATTGCATAAAAAATACCAAATATAAAAGAATAAAAGTAATTGGTTCAACTAGTCGATTCCTTAGCTCCTTAGCTCTCGGTCCGACATCTGGCCGTCCGGGCTAGTTCTAAACTAATTCCATTTAATGAGGGCACTATTGAGTAAAATCTGAAAAGTTTAGGCATCATTACTTTAACTTTGAACTTGCAGAGACTCAACTGAAAATTACACATAGTTTAGGCACTGGTTTGTAGTTTATTTTTTCCTTCTTGGAGGAAGAAAGTATAAAGACAGTCGAGAAATTCATCGAGAGAGAGAGTTATTTTCCTCGGACAACAATGGCTTCCTTTGGGACAAACTGAAATCCCCTTTACTTACCATTAGAAGTATTACTTACTGATTCAAGAAAATGGCAGTGTCAGCTCATTCGCTACTAAAATCAATGCTTCTCCTCAGACTTCCAATCACAACCAACACCATTGTTCCTCCCCGCATATCTCGTCCATCTTCTTCTCCTTTAAATTTGATCTCTTGCCATTATCTCAACGCTTCTAACAGAACCAAATCAAGACATTTTCACTCACCATCCTTGCACACAAGAACTGCAGAAACCCCAAAAAAACACTTAATTTGCTTCAATTATAACACTTCTGCAAGTCATGGTAATGGTACAAACTACTTAGAATTGACAGATGCTGAACTGATGAGACAGTGTGAGATGGACACGTTCAAGGCCTCAGGCCCAGGTGGTCAGCACCGTAACAAGCGTGAGTCTGCTGTCCGTCTCAAGCACCTCCCTACTGGGATTATTGCTCAGGTCACCACTAGCTTTACTTGCTTCATTTTCTGCCAAAACTGTACCATGCCGAATATGCATATAACATGTTTGTTGTTTTGTCTAAATGGTTTTTATTTGGTTCTTGTTCTTTTTACTGTATGTAGGCTGTTGAGGACCGATCACAGCATATGAATCGTGCTTCGGCTTTGAAACGCCTGCGCGCTCTATTAGCTATCAGAGGTAGAGACTTTTAAGTGCCTTTTGATTCTTTTAGCACTCTTTTCTATTGCTGACCGAGTGAAGATGGACGAAAGTGTATTTTTTGTTTTGCTTGTTCAGATACTCCTTTATTATTATTATTATTATTATTATTATTTTGGTAGTTAGGAACAGTTTGGATATTGATTCGTATACACCTCCATTGGAACTGCTTCAAATTCTTCCTCTTAAATCAACAATCAGGGGATCAGATTGCGGTCCACAAATTGGACCCAAGAATCCTAAATTTATCTTGGTAATAAAGCTGTTTTTCCTTTTAAAAGTGACATGTATTTCTATCCATTTCGATGGGTTGGAAAACTCATTGCAAATCTTATTCCTTAATATAGGGAATGCAAGCGTTGCTGGATCTAATCTTTGCTGTTGACGGCTCTATATCGGAAGCAGGGAAATTACTAGGGTACTTAGGAATGAGCTTTTCTATCCTATATCCCTTTTTTTTTCTATACTTAAAACAAACTATAAGCCTTAAAAACTGAAACTTGATTATCTTCTAATGCTAGCCTAGAGGCTCTAGACACCATGATGCATTCTCCACTAGATTTTTAGTGGTTCATTTCTCATATCTGCAGAAATTAAGAATTATTTTTCACCGGTCCAATAAATGTATCATTTCCTTTTAAACCATCATTTGTTGTATTATCAATTCTAGTTTTTCTTGATCAGGGAGAACTTTCATGCTAGTCAGGCTTAGTGCAAGTAAACTTGATTCTTGATTATATTTGGTGACTGACTAGGTTAGAACAATCCCGCTCTCATGATAGTCTCTGCTGAATGTTGCAGGTTAAGCACAGGGGCTCTGTCACGTTTGATACTATCAGATGATTCTCTTAGGATGGCAGTGAATGATTTGAGGAATTCAAAGGTATAGTTACTAATTATTATTGCTAGAGTTATTGCAATTGGTAACATACTAGGTCATAGCAATTACTATTTCAAGCAGAAGAAATGGATAAATCTTAATTACAAATGCATGCTAGCTCTTAGATGAGAACAGTTTTGACACTTTGCTTTGTTCAAGATATCCATGTCTTCGTAGTAGCTTGGTTCAAACTTTCTGTTCTGAGCTCATACAGATGTATCATTTTGATAAGAAAATAAACTGATAATCTCCATCTTTGAGCTCACAAAAGACTAGGCTGCTTCACTTTGTTTTAGCCAAACACAACCTCTTAATGAGCTTATGCATTTCTTTCTAATTTGTATTTGCTTATCAACTCATACACAGTGTAGCTTTATATTTTAGATGTTTGGCACTGAATGGAGACAGGAAAGGAACTAAAACATTCATAACTTGATTACAGAACATTTCAGCCTCCACATCTCTTGATATCTGTAGCATCAGCTTAGGTTTTTGGTCCAACTTGTATGTATCAAAATAAAAACAAAATAAAGTTAAAGAAAAGAAGAAAAACTTATAAAAATGATTTATTGTCAGCATTCCTGAATGTGGCGTGATGAAAACTTTTCTGAGAACATCCTCTTTCCATGTCTCAGCTTGTATAGGCACCAACACATGCATAAATTTATTACATAACTCTTCTGCCTCCACACACAACTTGATCTGAAGCATCAGCTTAGATTTTTTGTTTTAAACTGCCCCTATTAAAATAAAAATAAAATGAAGCGGTGCAAAGGTGAAAGATCTATAAAAATGGCATCACATCAAGTTTCCCGAAACCTTCTCTTTTCATGCATCGGCCCATCAAGTTGATATGATGACCTGGATCACTTGGTGATATATGAAGAGAACCCAGACACATTTTGCCATTGACTTGATTGAAAAGTTAAAACTAAGTGTAAAATGATCTCTGATAAGAATATTACCTGTTATGTGTTATACCAAGGAAGTTGCTTTTCCATGTCAGGTAGCCCTCTCTATAGCCACCGTATAAAAAATTCCAGACCTTAAAGCATCCCAAGAGAACTGAGGGTAAAATATAATTTTTCTTTTTTCCCCTCTGAATGAGATCAGTAAAAGAAGTAAAATGCAAAAGCTGAAAACAGTCATTTCTTCACTTTTTTAGGTAAAATTTGTTCTCTATGACATCAGTAGGAATTTGCTTGACCAGAATAGAAACACAATTTTGTCTTCATTTTGTTGAATTTTTAATGCCATGTGTGTAAATGCTGTATTTTATGTAGTATGAGCTTCTTTCACATGCTTTTTAATTTTTTTTTCTAAATTTATCCATTATGAGCTATCAATAAAAAATCTGACCTTTTATGGGACTTTTCCAGGGTTTAAAGCCTCTAAGGTAGGGCTTTCCAGAGGCTACTTACATTCAGGTATAACAATTTCTTGATTTCTTCTTTTTTTTTAAAAGCACAGCTTGTTTTATTTACAGTGACTATGCACGGAATGTCATTAATTAAAATAGCACAGCAGTATGCATAGTCATGACATCATGCAGTGACAGAAAATATGAGATGGCAGAATGTTTTACCCGGAGGAACCACGCATTTATATGCGTTGTTGTAATGCTTTTATTTACTGATTAATTTCTCAAATTTATCCAGATCCTTGTATTGCTATTTGATGAATTTATCAACATGCTCTCGGGGGACTTTTCTAGTGGAGTTGCACTAGAGTACAAAACTAGGAGTTTAAGATTCGTGCCTTGTACTGTTTGGAATCACTTTTGTGGTGTCTAGAGTAAAACATGGGAATAGGTTCGACAGGAATCATTTTTTTGCTTTAGTTGATTGGCCTCCCTTCACAAATGTGTAGTTCAATAATTGTTATCCCTTTCTTTGAAGAGTTCAGCGGCCCTTGTAGTGAAATGCTGTGTATAACACACACTGATTGTAGTTTTTGAATATGTTTTGCCTATTGATTTTTTTTTATTTGCTGAAGCTAGCAAAGCACAAGTGTGGGAGGATAGAATGAAAACAACAGAAAGACAATGAGTTGAAGGAAAAATTTCATGTCGTAACAATCCCATTGCCTATCTGTTGGTGATTCAACTAGTTTTGACAATAATGACGTTAAATAGTGTATTAAAATTAATGTTTTTATTGGAGTGCATTTTTAACATGTGGAAGTCTACACTACTGAAAATAGTGTTTAGATCACTGGATTTGAATAAAACTATAAATAAGAGTTAGCACATTCACATCTAATGGCATCTGCATTTGCGGTTGGTGGCATTATAGCAACCCTTTTATCATGAGTGCAAGCGTCCAATTTCAGGGCTGTTGGCAGTGTGTGCAGACCTTTCATCTGCTCCTGGAGGGTGCATGCATGGATAATGAGATCGGACAATTTCAACAATCATAATTGTCGAGTGAAATTCTCGTTATTGTTACAAGTAAGCTTAGCACATCGTCATATCTGTCTTTATTCATAATAAAAATATTGAGCATTGACCATTGGAGTCGGGCTGTTCTATAATTATTCGCTTTGTATCTTGTACTTGCTAGCCTGGAAATGCATTCTCACAAGTTGGTTTTGACCCCAGACAATATCCAACTTGAGTTGGGGAATATAGAGGATAAAAAAGAATATATCGTTTCATTCCCAAATACAACCTGTCAATTCACCCTGTGATGAAGGTTTTCAGAATATAGAAATGCATGATATTATTTGATTTGATGGAATATGAATGTATGAAACTGCTGTTAGAGATCTATTCAATCATTTCTCCACACAATTCAATTTCTCCAAATCGGCCACTAGTGACAGAATAACCAGGCTAGAGAGTAGGCTCAGTTATCCTTCCACCTTGACATGTGTCGACATGATGAAATTTGTTTTGTTTGATGTGATGGCTACTATTTTTCCTCATCTTTTTTTCCGTAATTCATTGGGATTGAGGAGGCTTATTAGTCTCGTGTTTTACAGTGAAGATTGCTTCCATTTTTCAAATTCCCATCCCACTTCTCTCTTAATTTGAACTTCAGAATTGCACATGAAACCTCAAGTTTGAACTTTTGAGGTGTCCGCTGAGAGACTATTAGCTGTCACGATTTAGCCATGGCTGAAACATCTTGAACCATTACTAAATATGACAAGGCATTTCACCCCGCAATATCTTATATGGGTCATGTTTTGCCCCTTGAGTGGCAGCTGAATGGAAGTTGAAAGTTGTATCATAATGAATGAAGAACCTGTGGATGTGAAAAGAGAAGATATCATAACCAAAAGCAAAAAAAAATAGAGAAAAAGAAAGAGAGAGAGAGAGAGAGAGAGATAAGATATCCAAGGTCAAGAATGCGTAGTATATTATGTTGTTGCCAATAGGAAGAAAGCTTGATGCGGGAGAATCCTATTCCTAAGGAATGAGGTTCTTTCTCCCACCACTACAAAGAAACCTTTTTGCCCGTTGACTCTTTTAACATGTAGCAGTTTACTTGTTTATATCCACACTCCCAAAAGTTAAAAAGAAGGAAAGGAAGGCCTTGTAAAGCTTTTGCACTCCTTGTTTCGGTTTTCAAATTCACAACAATCAGTTCACCTGGAAAAGCTAAATATTAATCAACACTAGTAATTGATTTGAGTTTACAGGGAGAGGGAGAGAGAGGGAGAGAATCCAAGGCCTTTAGTGGGATGGCCAATGACCACATTTTTCCTGTTTTCTTCCGTATCATTCATTAATTAGAGTCAAACATGGGGCTGCGATTTATAATCCCATAAAGTAATGAAAAACAAAGATTTATGTAAATTCTATTTGTACTTGTATGTTTCTCTTGTCCAGTACAAATCATTCACTTGTTCATCGAATTCACTGTTCAACTAGTGGGACCCTTTTGCAGAGATATTTGAGATCAGAGCCAAGCACTTGAGATCCTTGTGCTTGCAGTACTCGCAGGCATGTGATTAATCACTCGGTCTAGCAAATATTTGTCGAGGATAAGTTTCATGGTAGATTTGCGAGAATTTGTTCCTGTTGATTTGTGTATGTGAAACACTTGGTACCCTATACAGCAATATAATAGTAACAAAGCATGCAAACTGTGATTTTAAATTTCTTAGCAGAACATATTGGCCCATATGGTCTCTTTTGTTACTGGAAGACTTTTTTAAAGGCATAACTCGGCTTGTTTTAAAATCAAGATATGATTCCCCATTGCCTAATTCTTCAACTTCCCTCTCCCCACCCTCCCTTTTATAAATGCTTTCTTCTAGTGAAACATATCTACACATTTTCTTACAAATTCAAAGAAATGGGGGTGGACATACAAGGCAAGCTCCGAATAGCTCTTGGCGCAGTGAAGGATCATGCATCAATTGGGAAAGCCATGATCTACAGTCATCATGAAGGGAAGGATTTTTCCAGCATAGAGGTCGCAGTTGTGCGTGCAACTGGCCATGATAGTGGCCCCATTGACGACAAACACATGCATGAGATCCTCTTCTTGGTCTCAAACTCTCCCGGATCGATCCACTTTCTTGCCGAGAGGATTTCTCGCCGCCTTGGCAAGACCAGAGACAACCTGGTTGCCCTCAAGACACTCTCTCTAATTCATCGACTCCTTCGTGGAGGCAATCGATGCTTCGAGCAACAGCTGCGTAATGCGCATGCTTCAGGCCATCTCCAAATGAGTACTCGCTGCTTCCTAAGGAACATTTCAGATCCTTCCGTAAGCTTCATACACAAATATGCAGCTTATCTAGAGGAAAGAATAGGGTGGGTCATCAATCAAGCAGGGAAGCTTGAACCTGTTATGTCCCAAGGTGATCTGGAATCTCGATGCTATGATGAAAAGTCCATCGATATGGTGTTCAGAAAATTGCCAAAATGTCAAGTGTTTATAGATAGAGTTTTAGATTGTTCGCCGTTCAATATTTCGCCTTTAGATAATCTTGCTCAAGCAGCTATGAGCAACACCTTGAAAGAGAGCTTCCAAGTTTACAAGAAATACAGTGAAGGTGTAGCAGCTCTTGTTAATATGTTCTTTGATTTAACAAGGGCAGCTAGAGACTTGGCCTGTCAAATACTAAGGAGGGCTTCTCAGCAAAGCCAGGAGCTTCATAATTTGTTTGAGAATTGCAAACGAATTATCGAAAACAAGAACTTGGACTATCCAGTGGTACAAATCGTCACCATGGATCATATTATGGCACTGGAGCAGTTTTCGACCTATATTGCAACTTCCCGCAGCTCGTCAGTCCTGAGCAAGAATGGTTCAACACCTCCCATTTTGGATTGCATAACAAAGTCAGAAGGTGATGAGAAGGATGCGGGTAATTTTAGCTGGTCACCAACTCTTTTCTCTTGCACATTGGAGACTAAAATAAGCAAGGTGTGGGTGGTTTTTGAAGATTAATAATCATGAAACTTCATACGCCCTTCGTTTGTGCACACGGCCAGTGATGATCTTTCTGCCAACCCAATATCTGGGAAATTGTGAATAAAAAGTAATATATCAGAGAATGAACATGGTAGGCCTTTCATTCTAAACCCTTTTACAAGCGAACCTTTCAAAAGTACGAGTTAGCTTGGATCAAGAAATCCATTGTTTGTAATTTTGGACTCATGATGTTGTTGATTCTTGATGTTGGATCTTCAATGGGAGTCAATTGTTTGTTTTTGCGAGGAAGAAAACTTGAACGTGGACGTGATGTAATCACGAGAACAACCCATTATTGTACTATCTTCGTCTTGTCTGTTAGCGATAATTAAGTGTAGAAGTGAATACACTTATAGGAAAAATGATTAGGGCTATTTTCTGGAAGAATTAAGTGTTACAATTAATGTATAAATAAACTAGTAAACTACTCCTAATTCAGTAAAGTAAGTTCATTAGATAAAAGCTGCTAGTGATCTGATCGATGAACACTACAATACCTCTCCCTTAGGCTCCATCCCTTCATCTCATTCAGCTCTGGTAATTATTAGCCAATGCATGAGGCAGACTTCTGTTTACAAGCTTAATTGATGATTGACACATGAACCAACTTAATCAACAAGCTTTTGTCATGATTGCACTGTCAATATCATTCGTTTAAACTAGTATTTCCATATGTAGCAGAAACTAAGTTAGTTTCCAGGAGCAAAGCATGGATAATATAACAGGTAACTTGGATTTTTTGAGAGAATCCCTGCAGCTATTCCACTTTCCCCTCATCCTAAGTGCAGAACTGGGGTTGGCTTGAGAAGTGATTGGAGATTATTGGTGGGTTTTACGGTTCGTATTTGAGGACGAGGAAGTGTTGTGTTCTTGACAATCTCGAGGGCAAATGGGGCGTTTCGAGGACAAGATAGAATAATGCCTCGAGGGCGAATGCGGTGCTCGAGGACAGGAAGGAATAATACCTTGAGGGCAAAAATATGAGTTCGATGGTAATCTTAGAATTTGAGGATGACACTTGTTATAAAGTAGAAAGAGATATGATAATCTTAGACAATAAGACTATAAGAGTTCATATGTGTTTGGAAGAAAAAATGGGTGGGGAAAGAAAATTGTGTTGTCATTAGGGGCGAGGAAAAAAATTGAAAAACTGATTAAATCGAGAAAACTGAGAAAAAAATAATTGAAAAAACCAAATCGTGAAAAAAACCGATTAAAATTTTAAAAAAACCGACCGGTTCGATTTGGTTTTGATTTTATAAGCCTAAAACCAAAAAACCAAACCGAGTCGAAAAAAACTAGAAAAAAACCAAGCCAAAATCGAGCCAAACCAAAAAAACCAAGCCAAAACCGAGCCAAACCGGTTTGAACCGGTTTTTGTCCTAAAAAACCGAACCGAAACTGGTCGGTTTGAACTGGTTTTAGTTTTTTAAAAAAAAAATTCAATTTAATTATTCTTTTATATAAAAACTGAACCGAACAAAAAATGATCACCCTGATATTTATTTAGTGGAAGATGAAAGGATAGAAAGTGAAAAGGAAAGAAAATATAAATAGCAAAAAATGGACGAAAATAATTGTAAAAAAGAGAGAAGAAAACTACCATTATATTCTAGATTTAAAGCTAATATGGCAATCATAAAGGATGGAATTGTCATTTTCTTACCCACTTTCTCTCGAAACTGGAGAGAATGGTTTGTGTAGGATATGAAGGAATTTTCCCTTTACTTTTCTACATGTTCCCGGACATGCAAAATGTATTGGAATATAATCTGATTAATTTGATTTGACTCGTATAAATTAATTTATATTAATTTTAAAATTAAATCAATTGAGATATTAATTTGATAAAATATAATTAATCCCATCTAATTTTATTTTAATCTAGAGATGTAAACTATAATATATATATATATATATTATAATAATTAAAATGATGTGATATAGTTATTTATTAAAGAATAGAAAAAGAGAGTTCACTTTATGAAAAGTTAGTTGATCCAATCTGATGATTTTAGTCCTTCATTAAGTCAAACTTGGGTCACATCTAACTATTATGCTTGGAATTTGCATTTTCCTCTTTCTTACTTTCCTTCTTTCCAAACAACATGTAATTAGGTCGCAAATAATATAATATCTTAATGTTGAAAGAGAAGAATTTCAAACAATTTAGTTTGGTTTAAAAAATTCAAACTATTTTTTTTCCTTCAAAATTCTAAGTTAAATCGTTTGAAAGAAATAAATTGATAAGTTCATTTTTATATTTTTTTAAAATAAAATAAATAAAATTTGAATTAATACTTTGATTTAATATGTTTTTAGTTTATAATGGATTTTTTTGGTGTTTATTTTTTTAATTTATAAAATTTGAAACTAAAATGAACCTAACCAATTTTTTTTTTTATTTTTCTTAACCAAAATTATCCAATATCATTCAATTCAATTAATTTGGGATAAGTTTTTATGAATATTTTGGATAATTCAATTAATTTGCTCACATCTAAGGTTGACTAAAAGAGTATCTTTTAAAGACATATCATAAAGGCACCAATCTCAAGGAGAATATGAAGAATATATAAGTGTTGATCTATCAATGGACTCTTTGATTAATATGACATGTTATTAGTTCCTTCCTTCTAAACTACACTTAAAGAATTTAATCCGAAGTTAATGAAAATAACAAATCAAACAAAAAGTGAGATTGTTAACTTGGTTTAATAAGTTAAGAGGTAAGAGTGTGTAATCTAAGGAATATATATAAAAAAAAAAGTATAAAAAGTACAGCAATAATTGTTTTTTTTAAAAAAAACTATAGAGAAAAATTATCAATTGTGATAAGTAAAAAAAAGAGATAAATCATAAAAAGCTTGTAAAGAAATTATATATATAGGCTTGTTCATTATTTTCAGCTTCTAGATGATCTATTTATAATGTTATAGAGATCAAGTTTCTCATAAAATATAAATCCTCCTTTTATATATATTCTTTAATATTAATTGCTAAAAACTCTTGTTATGAATAGGTTTTTTATCATTGATCAATAACTTCAATCTTTTTCTCTTTAGTTGATGATCGATATTAGCTATTTTTACTAGTTTGATAAAAAACATAGAGAATATTTTTTTATGTATGGGTCATTAAACACTTCTACTCTTACTTTAGATAACCTACATAACAACTCATGAATATTCAATTTTCATAATGCAACAACTCATTCTCAATATTAAGCCTTAGGCTAGTCGATCGATCGAACAATCAATTTATAATAGTAGACACCTGTTAAAAATTTATCAATTACATTAAACAATTTAAGCTTACCTTTTCATGAAGAGACCATTATATTATAAATATTTATTCATATTACAATTCTCATCCATTTGAATTAAAATACACTATGATTATATACCTAGTACTGTAACTAAGCAAATTGATGCCCTGTCTCAATAGGTTATATCCAATGACAAGAACCTACAAAACTTATGAATTTAAATAAGACACAATTATCACAATTATTATGTACTAGATATAACAGGTTACTATATAAACATTGTTCCTATCATGAATAGGCTGTCAAAACAATGACCATTCATGTTACTATTAGTTTTTTGAGTTTGCATTCTTATCACGAAGAATTGCCCTTTCAGCATTTGATTATACCTCAATAGGTTTGTCTAATCAATCTACCTTTATACTATAAGTTGTCAACCAACCTTATTAGATATGTGATTAAGTCTGCTAAATCCACTTCATCAAGATAGTCTTTTTGAAACTCCATACCATAAATAAATATATATTCTTAATTCCTTAGAGTTTATCCCAAACCTTTGCTTAGTAAAAGCCTCTAACCTCCACCCATATAGGCCATACCACAATGTCAATATCAATTGAACCGATATCATTAGCCCTTGTATACATGAGCTACTAATTAAATCAATGATGATATCAATCAAGTTGATATTATTCGCCTTTACCGAGTGGATGACTAATCACGTTTATGCTGATATCAGCCAAAACTAATATCATTAACCTCCATACACATGGACTACTAATCAATATCGATATTGAAAACTCGATATCATTAGCCTCGATCGAGTGGATGACTAATCAAATTTATATTGATATCAGTTAAAGATGATATCATTAGCTTCCATACACATGGACAACCAATCAATACAGATATCAGAAACTACCGAGTGGATGATTAATCAAATCACTCCATAATCCTTTTAATCCAATCCATAATTTGTTTTTCCCAATTTCCTTTTTGTAGCCTTCCTTCTCCTTATTATTTTTCTTGTTTTCAAGCACAAGTTACAACGTTGCATTCCAAACAATCCATTTCAATACCAAGACTATATTACATATCCAAGTATTCATTTTAAAAACTGAGTGAAATATTTTATTTTATTATTCATTCTACCAAATTTATTCATTTCATAATAACATGACACTAAAAGAATTACAATTCATTAAAGAAACATTCAAGAATTTTAGAAAAAAAAAGTTGTCGAGCACCTACCTGCAACATATATAGATCCTGCTCCACCAATATATTGTCCAGCTCTCGTAATCTCTTTTGTATCAACAAAATTTTAAAACCATTATACCCATATTAAATCAACCTAAAAACCTTATCGCGACTCCCATTAAACACATAATTGCAAATTTATTATAAGATAGGCGTATATGATTTAATACTCATCTATACCATCTAAAATTGTCATCGTTTATAAAGATCCAAACCTACCATTTATCTAAGGCATATTTCTTTATTCACGCATCAATGCATAGTCACACGTTTAAACACATTAATTAACATCTATATACTTAATTTTGTCAATTTCCACACCTTAATACACCTTTTTTATTTAACATCTAAATCTGTTTTATCAAACATTTTTTACACTTGTTATATTATTATATAACATTAATCGTCAGCATAGTTTCACTTAGTATGACGACTCATGAACTTTATTTTTTTGTTTATCATATATTTTGCTTAACCTAGAATCAACATTTATATCTTATGGCCTTTATTTCCTTTTTGTTTAACCTGTAATCATTTTAACTATTTGAATTTAAGTCTTAACAACAATTTGAAACAACGATCCACTCGATATCCCATTTTAACTAGTTTTCCGCATCTAAACTTAGCCTTTCACTATAGTACCATAGCTAAATTAACCAACCCCTTTTTACACAAGTTAAATCATCATTTAATATTTATCGTCAACTTAGTTTCGTATAGTAAAATGACTCCCATCTCTCTTTTTCTTTTTATTATTCATTTTCTTAGCTAAATTAATATTTCATCCTATGGTGTTTTCTTTCATTTCTCGAATTCAAAAGCCAATAACAAGTTCTAATATACAATTTATATTTTATCAATCATGATTTACATAAAAAAACATATAATAAATCTTTTAAGCAAGCACTCAACACAATTTAGTCCCATCCTATTTTTTTCAATGTCGGCCGAAATACCCAAGGAAGAAATCAAGGCTTCCCTTTTTAATTTTTCATGCAATTAACACTAAACCTATTCATTAATCATCTCAATTAACCCATCACTAAAAAATTAAATTAACAATCATGCATCAATCCATTAAACCCTAAGTCTACTCAACTTCCATAATCAACATATGCCAAAAAGACTTATAAAATCAAATAAAACTTGAAAAAAGGTTATCATATCTTCTAAACACAACAATTCCAAGAAATATTTCAAGTTTAATACAAGCCTTTCTTCCCTCCTCACAAATTCTCACTTTCTCTCTCTAGCCAAAATTTTCTCTCTCCTCTCTCCCTTAAATTATTGTTGTGCCTTCGTATGAATTCCAGCTAGAAATCACTCAAATCCTTCCCTTTTTCAAGTTTACTCTCCATTTTATATTCATTCAAGCTCTCATCCTCTCATTTTTTTACAAGCAAATAAGAGGAACAACCCCTCCCCCTTATTCAGCTGTAATTGCTGGTCATTTTATAAGGGAAAGAGATAATGATTTTGTCTTTTTTGCAAAGATACCTTATAGTTTCTCCGTGAAACACACCCGGCTACTGAACTATTTTGTAAGGACTTTCAAAACTTTAATTGAACTAAAATTTTAATCTAAAGTAAAATATTGTATCAGAGACTCCTCATAAAATTTTAATTTAATTCAATAATTAGATTAAAAGTTATATATGATAGTGCAAAACCGATCAATAAGTGATTTTTACATTAAAATCCAAATTTTCTTGTCAATCCATGCTTAAATCATATCAATTATCTCTCTGAGTCCTTATGACTATTTTCTCATTCCAAAATATGTTTTTTTTTTATTATTTATTTTATTTATGGATTTATTATCATTTCACGATAATCTTGTCATTTTTTTTTATTTTTTTATCCATTAAAATCCATAACCGGTGCATAGACATTAAGAGTTTTAATCTAAATTCATATCCCTCATCTTAACCTCAATAATACCTTTATATTATTTATGGATATAATCATCTCCATACACGTCATATTTATTATTATTTCTACCATTTATTTATTTATTCTCATCCCAAGTTTCCATTATTTGTTGAAGTTTCATTACATCAGCCCTATATTTATACGAGGTTTTATAGATTAAATAAAAAAGTTAATAAATAAAAGTTATTTAATTTAATGGACTATATGACCTAGATCACAAGTCAACAAATTGACTTGAGTTCATTATAATCTATTGTTTTAATTTTTTTTTTAATTGAATGTTTTTTTTTAATTTCATCTTTCAATATTAGGTTACTTTATGATCGGACATTATTGTTTGTTTCAATCTATTTTTTATGGGGATTATCATAGTCTTATAATCTAGATCACAGGTTTAACTATTTAACTCGGATAGACAAAAATCAATCCAATACGCTATCATTTTAATATTTGATTTTTTTTAATGTATCAATGTCTTACTATTTTTATTTTTTTAAAAAAAAGTCTTCCAATATACGTTATATTTTATCACTATCTTCGTATTGAGACCTTTTCTTCTTAGAAAGCACAATATTAATGCCTATATATTTTTTACGTAAAAAAAAATAGTTCGGCTCACGGTAGTGCTGTGATCTCAAGATGAATCAGGTTTTTTTAGGAAAATAATCGATATATATTAAAAATAAACTTAGCCATCTAGAGAATGGCAAAAAAGAACAGGAACTGAAACGAGAACAAAGAAACGAAAGAGAAAAGGAGGAAAGGCAAGAATTCCCCGATTACAAAGCAATTCCTACAAATCTAGCTAATTACTCCAAAGAAGAAGGCCATTTGCACTTTGCACTAGGTCGTTGCTTGTGTAACTAAAATTCCATATGAGACTTTACAACAACGAAGAAGGCCAGTTTGGTGTTAGGGAACAGAGACTCTCTGTCATCCTGACATATGAGACTGCTCTGTTTATTTTGGTGTAACGTGCTAAACATACTGCAAATTATGATGCCGATTCCTTGACAAGCTCTGAACAGAGATGTAGAGCTTTTTGCTCATTTAAAATTCCTCTCGGTAACTTCTTGTATGGGTAGCTCTTCCCTGCGACCTCTGACTCTGTTGCTGTTCTGTAATCCTGTTTTGCTTTCCTCCTTTAACCCCCTCACCTCCACATCTCAGGTTCTGTGGTTTTATTATGTACTTGTCTCGAGAAAATAAATGCAGAATCTTGCATGTGTTTAATCTCATGCTACTGCTGAATAACGCACTAGATTCACAATGGGTTTTCTATTTCATTCAAGCTCTCGCATTGAACTGCTACGCCGAGTGACCTATCTATTACATTGTTTATGTACTTTTTCCTGTAGAAAACCATGTACATTTCATCAAACAAGTTGGCCTTGATTGAATCATCATAGCCTTGGAAGAAAGGAAATCAACTTCCTTTCTAATTTCACCTGGAATTGCTTAACTATACAGTCCTCCACCGACAACGATAACGTGAAAACAGAGGAGCAAAGCTGACATGGTTTCTTGGTGTTCTGTCTTTTACGATAAACCCATTTGCCATACATTCTCAAGCAATAAAAAAGTGATTAAATATCATAATACTGTTATAATAATTATAATACTGTTAAAAAAGATCCCATAAATTACGTGGTTAATTCAATTTATATTGTTTGTATTGAAATATACCATAGGTCTAATGAGTTGTGATCAATATATATCTTGGCATAAAAAAGTCACTCATGGGAGGATGAAGATGGGAGGTTCCAATATCGAATAAGAAATATTTTAGCTTTGCACTTTGCTAGTGAGAGGTTGAGGAGGGATAGCCAATTTAGTGAATCAAAACAAATTTATTAAGAACAGTATACCATAAACTTTTAAACATGTAGACAAAACTGTCAACAGAGATTATCTGCAATGGCAGAGAAATCGAAAATTAAAAGAAGAAATACACTAAGTGCATCTCTTCGACAAAAGTTTTGGACCCAAGAAAATAAGGGACGTAACATCTAGTTGGCCTTGGACTTCATAAGTGCAAGAGCATCAGAACCAGAAGGGAGGGCTGGAATTGCTCCTTTCTGAGTTGTGCAAATGGCTCCACATGCATTTGCAAATGACAAAGCCTCCCTCAGTTTCTCTTCATTCTGCCATACCAAATGCAAGGATAATTGAGTTATAAGATTAATTCCAAATCAAACAGAAAAGGGGAAAAGTGTTGCTAAATCGAAAAGAGGGGAGGAAAAGAGAGAGTACCTCAAAAATTGAAGTGTCCTTGGCAACAGAAAGAAGGAGCGAACCAACAAAAGCATCACCAGCTCCAGTAGTATCAACTACCTTCACTGAAAACCCAGGCACTCTTCCTTTGAAACTCTGCGCATTGCAAAAAACGTATTATCAAACAATGAGGCGAAAATGGAAATACCTTAGAATATAGTGATGAATTATAATCATTCAAGAAATTATGAGGCGCAGAATATGTAGACAAAAACAGTGCCTTAGTAAAGTATCTGCAACCCTTTTCTCCATCGGTGACAACCAGTAGCTTGAGGCGATCATGCCAGAGGGACAGAACCACATCTTCCTTTTGGGGATCCCCTTGTGTCAGGAATGATACCTCATCATCACTAACCTGCGTCATGTAACAGCAAGCAATTCAATTACTTGAAAAAAGAAGAATTAAAAGCAAAGCAATAAGATATATAGCTGATCTTAACTATGTATGAGCTACCAAATCATTGATCAGTTGATAAAAACCACGAAGTCGTTGACTTTGCTTTCGACCCCATGCTCAAGACACAAAAGAAAATTGGGACAATGAGGATCTGGGTCCAATTTGTTTTTATGCTGTGACTGGTTTTTATAACATCTAGTCCAACAATGTGTGTAGCTTTGGATTTTATCAACATAATTACCCAGGCAGCTTTTCTTAAGAAAACAATTCCTCACTAAGAGACTTTTTTTTTTGGTAAAACTAAAAGATAACTCAATTAAACTGTGACATATTTAATAATTTGGAGGAAAGATTTTAGGTAGATTTACCTTGATGAAATCAGCTTCATTCCAGATGCTCTTGATCCCATCTCTAGCAGCATCAGAAGACGGCCACAGAGGCAGCCTCACATTTGGATCATAAGAAAGCAATATCCCAGCTTCCCTGGCGGCTTTCATGGCTGTCAAGTGAGCCGATCTGCATGGCTCAGATATCAAACTTATAGATCCGTAGTGGAATACCTTGGCCTGCTTAAGGAGACCCATGTTCAACTCAGATTCCTTCAGTAGCATATCAGCACTAGGGTTTCTATAGAACATGAACTCCCTCTCTCCATTTTTCTTCAGGGTCACAAATGCCAAAGCAGTTCTGGCATGTGGATCATAGCACACTCCTTCACTGTTCACACCATTCTTCTTCAAGATGTCAACTAGCATGTGGCCAAACTCATCATCTCCAACCTATCATATTAAAAACATAATCATGATTACTGGTACATTATTATTATTATTCTTTGAGATCCATATGTTCTTGCATAAAAATCATTACATTTTATTTAACACATCTCTATTTTTTATTTTTTATTTTTTTTGAAGAAGAAGATGTGTAAAAAAACGTGTACAAATCTCACGATCTGAAGGCTCACAAAACAAATGGTGAAAAGTAAGTTCCTTGCATGGTGCACAAACGAGCCAGGAGCAAGAGATTTACCTTGCCAATGAAGGCAGATTTTCCACCAAGCTTGGTGATGGCACAAGCAACATTAGCAGGTGCGCCACCAGGTGCTTTGATGAAGCCACCAGACTCTGCCAATGAAACTCCAGCAACATCAGGCACAAAATCAATGAGCATCTCTCCGAAAGAGACGATCAATGGGGCAGGGTTAGTAGTCATCTTCTTCTCTTAATTAATTTTGAACAAACTTTCTCTCAAACAAGCTAGCTATGATCGATCTCTTTTGGTAAAGGATAATAGCAACGAGTACTGATAAACTCTCAAATCAGAGACCCTTTTATACACACAAAGGCAACAAAAACAAGGATAGGAGTAAATGACAATCCGTATTTTTTGCTTAATTATATCAACACTGGCATATGTTTTTTTTGGCTTATTCTTTTCAGAAGGAGATTACTTAGTAAAGCAATCCAAGCGTACGTTGCTTACATCGTGTCCATCCAATCTAAGTAAACTAGGGTATCAGGAACATTATGGACCGGTTGACGATAAATCAAGCCATCATATTATCTCATTTCCTTGGTTTAATGTTGTCAGATTTTTAGTCGAGACACGGTCATGTGATTTGTTATTAGTTACCTTAAAAACTGGGTCTTTTATAGAAAGGAAAATCCTGATCAACAGTTGCCCAGCAAGGTAATAGGCAACTCTCGTATACTGTTTATTGTTTGGATTCTATGCCAATTATATCGGTCTTCCATAAACGAATTATAGTAAATTAATAATTAGTTATTATATTTTCCTATTAAATCACGCACACTGATACTCCTAATCTTTCAATTTGTTGTTATAATTCTACTCCGTAATATTTCGTAGTTAGAGCGTGTTTGATATTGCGGTTCTTGTGTTGTGGTTGTGATTTGAAAAAAGTTATTTTATAAAAAGTACTTTTAGTTGAGGTTGGTTTGAAAAAATATATGTTTGGTTAAAACTGTGGTTGAAATTGAGGTTGAACAAAAAATAGTTTAACGTGCTTGGTTAAAAAAAATATTTTTCAAATTGAGGTTATAAAATAATTATATATATATATATATATATATTAATGATTTTTAATTTAAATATTGTAGATTTAACTACTGTTATTATATCATGAAATAAATAATATTGATATCAAATATTTTTTATTATTCCATTAAATTATGTGCAATGTCATTACATACGAAATCTATCCAACAAGGACTATATTTTCCATGGTTTCTTAAGCGCGCAACAACAAAAACTGATTTTTTTAATTATGTAGTGTTATTAAATAATAAAGATTGTGATATCTTTATTATTGGAATTGCGATCAAATTCCACAAATGCTACGTCATCATGCGATATCTTTCTAATTTATGTAGTGTTATTAAATAATATTAAATACTAGTTTTTCGAGTAAAACACAATGTTTTTAAAAAAATTTACAATTTCATTACAGTACGAGTAAATTTAATTCACCTTAAACTAATTTTTTTAAAAAAACAAAAAACAATATTGTTCACGATTAACTGCACTGCTTTTTCGGGGAAAAAAAAACTAAACTTTTCTCATTGGTTTTTAAAAAAAAAAAAAAAAACTGAACATTGTGACAGTGGAGCATGGCTCCACTGTTCCTAAAAATAACCACGAGAAGCAACAAAATATGCTGCTTCTCCAATCCTGCTGTTGGGCAACAAAAATTAGTGGGCCCTACCAAGCAAAATCAGTTTTGTTTCCTTTACCAAACATTAAAATGTGTGGCTGCGGGTGAACCTCACCCGCAGCCACATTACCAAACAGCATCTTAATCACCATGGATAGCCTTTTTCTTTCATGATTAGAAAAAAAAAAACCATCATACATAGGTGGTCCAATTTATCAACTAGTCATTAAAATCCTATTATCTTTATTTTTAAAAAAAATAAATAAATTTTTACTTTCTTTAAATTTATTATCATTATTTTTCCTTTGAATCTTTAATGATAATTCACTACCGGGAAAAATCGATAAATACAAACGGAAATACCGAGGGAATATTTTCGTCAGTAAATTTCCGAGGAATTTTACCGACAGAAATATTCCCTCGGTATATACCAAGGGAATTACAGTGGGAAAAAATATTAAAACAAAGCAAAAAAAAATGATGACGCGTCATTTTTACCAACAGAATTACCGACGGAATAAATGCTGTTAGTAAAATCCGTCGGTAAGTTCGTTGGTAAACTGTGAAAACTGTTCATCATGTTAATTACAAAGGGAATCACCGACGGATTCCGTCGGTATTTTCCAAAGAGCTCCAGAACTGTTCACTTTCCAATTGCACTGTTAATTGTTGTTCTTTATGGACAAAATCACCGATGGATTGAAAAGTCGTCGGTGTTATTTGGTGGTTTTATGAAAAAAATTCAATTAATTTAAAATTTTCATTTAAATATTACCGACGGAACAACCGACGGATTGAAAAATCATCGGTGATTGTTGGCGGTTTCTGGAAACGTTTTATGAAATTAAAGATTTAAATTAAATAGTACAGACAAAATTACCGATGAAATAATTAAAAAATATTAATATTTAATTATCCGTCGGTAATTCCGTCGCCAACGCGCCCTAATAAAAAGCCTGAATCCTCTTATTTCACAAGAGACAGGCTCATTTCTTCTTCTTTTTCTTCTTCTTCTTCTTCTTCACTATATGTAAAAAATATCAATATCTATTTCTTTCTCTTCTCTTCTATCATCATCTCCTTCTCTTCTCCTCAATGCTCGGGTATGTCTTCTTCTTCTTTTATCCTCTTAGTTTTTTTTAATTAATATGCTTTATGAATTTTTTTTTCTCTCCTTAGCTTCACTTGCAACTACATTAAAGTAAGATTTTTCTTTTTTCTTCTTTTTTCATGATTTTTTTCACTATATATTTTTTTTATTTTTAATTGTTTTTGTTCTTAATAATTGTATAAATGTTGTTGTGAGATTTTTTTTTCATATGAGATCAATTTTTAGTTGATTTATTTATAGGATTTTTAATTTCTAGCAATTGCAACTTCATTTTTTCATATGACTTTTTTTAGTTGAATTTATTTTTTCGTTTTATTTATTTGTTGCAAATTTGTTTGAGTTGATTTTCTTATTCTTTTTTCCAAGCATTTTGAGTATATATTATAGAGTGTTGATTTATGTTAATTTAATTATTTTATAATTTTATAAAATGGATTTTTTTAATGTTTTTAAATAATTACTGACGGAATTACCGATGGTTTTTTCGAGGGATATACCGACAAAATGAAGCGGGTAATTTTTTTTTACGTGTCTGCTCCGTCAATAAATCCGTCGATAATAATATTTTTTTTATTACCAATGGACAAAAAATTACCGATGAAAGATTCACCGACGAAGCATTTCCGTCGGTGATTTTATTAGTAAATTAATTACCAACGGAATATGTGTCTTATGCCGACGGAAAAATTCCGTCGGTAAAACTGTTAAATGTTGTAGTGATTTATGTTGGTTCATTAATGACAATTTTTAATTTTTAATTTTTTATGAAATGAGTGTACATGTAGATTGATTAGACATTCAATGAGGAATATTGCCAGGAATAGAGCTAAGAATTTGAGGCTGGAGAGCAGAAAAAATATTGGTATAGAAAAATTATTTAAGGAATATAAAAAGGAAAACAATTGTTATAGATGTTGGACTGATATTATTATTTATTTTAATTGAAATGACTATTTTATAGAAAATTAAGAAATAATAGTTCTATGAAGTAACTAATAAACTTCAAGGACTATTTTGGACTCTGGAGAACGAGTAGTTCTGCCTGCTTACGATAATACATGAATGGTTTACTTAGGGTTTAGTCGGATACTCTGCTCAACCCTTAAGCATTTTTCATAAACACAAATCTAGAAGGCCTCTGCTCAACCCAAGATTTAAAACCATTTTAACCTAGGATAATCACTCGAGACTACTTTACTGAAGGATTTAGTAGGGTACTAGACTACTTTCAAATTTTTTATTGGAAGGATAAAATTGATGAAATCTCTTATTTTATATTCTATGGACAAACTTCAATTTTATCTCGGCAAATGAATTGTTTGTGATTGATCTGGTAAGTGACAGGAGTTGGTCATCACTTTCGTTTTGGTTCCCTCTTGGAGAGAGAAGTGGCTGCCTGGAATCTGCCATGTTAGCTACTGAGAGAAACGGAGATTTGCCTATTGTAGCTCTAGGAACTTATTACTATGAATGGTAAACTATGTCGTGTTATTAAAAGGATCATGAATGTTCTTTATTTTTTAATTGAAAAGTTATTGGTGCATGTTTTAAATGTCCTAACAAGTAGGCGGCGCCCGTATCATTTAAAAAATACGTCAGATATTTTCTGGTGATCAAATCTAGTAATTCACCGTATAATTAGATACACAAACATGCTCTCTGAAGACTAGTTAAATTTCCTAACTATCATAAAATTAGATAGGAACTTTTTTTTAATTTTTTTTATTTTTACATATAATTCATCTCAATGTCCTATGCAAAAATTCTCAAAAATTCTTTACATAATGTTGAAAATGCCTCTAATACACAATTTGATGAACATGTGCCATTCGAAGTGAAAATGAGTTCTTTGGAAGTTAAAAACCGGATTTTCAAATCATACTTGAAGGAACAACAGTCAAGAATTGGAAGATTAGACGCAGGACGTCTTGTTCCTTCTTTGAGTCTAATTAGATACTTACTATTTTGCTGTTTTTCATGAACACAACAAAGACAGTTGCTGGTTCTCCTCTCGGATCAACCAGTCCTTTTAAACTTGTTTTTCTGCTCTTGTTTCCTCTGTTTTTTTTTTTTTAACTCTGTTCTAAGACACTTCAAGTCTTCAACGCGTTTAAAATATTCCCCCCTTTTCCCAAGCGCCTAATCCCCTTGTCATCTCCTTCGAACACATCTCATTATTAGTTGGTAAAATGATCGCACCAGGTTGATGATTTATGGTGCTAGCCCCTTATGGTTTTGTCGTTGCAAGCGCAACGTAACAAAACATTGAATTCGAACTCAAGGCCTCCATTTTTAGCATCAACTTCGGCTCCGAGTTTAGAATTAGATTGCGAAAGTCGAAACATCTATTCCCCTGGTTGTTCTACCGAATATAGGAAGTGTGAAGGAACGCTTATTATTTCATATGGTCAAGAATTGTTCTCCTTTTTTTCAACAACTAAGATTTTATTCATAGTCTTAAAGAGTTGAGAATAAAAGGTTACCTTAATTGAAAAGAAAAGAAAAACTAAAAGAGTGGCCATATACAACCGCCATTGTCGTTATATGAAAACATTACACTAAGAAAAGAAGATTTGCCTAATAATTTATTGAGTTCCTCTTCACCTTGTACTCGGCCAAAATCTGAAAATACATCTCTGTTACTTCAAGTCTCTGTAACTGTAAGTCTTTTGACGCTTTTTTCTTTGATATCTGTGTCCCCTCCCCATTTTCTTATTCTGTCTTCGGCAATAGAAGCCTGCATGCAAAATATATAAGATGTATATATTTATGAAAGAGTAAAACGACTAAACACAAGGACTGGGAATGCTTGAAGCAGCTGCTGGGAAAGTTTAACAATGAACATACCTCTTTGTTCCAATTTGTTTTATAAATTATCAAGAAGAGGATAATAGTCTGGAGGACAGTCCCTGATAGCATTCCATACCATATCCCCTGAACAAAACGGATCAAAACTCAGATTTGAAAAGCATGTATATTACTTACAGGGGACTGTTTCTCTTGGCTACCGGATATTTGTTTTTAATTTTGCTACCTCATACATTGTATAGTATATATGTTGGATGCAGCACGCACATTAATCAATATATATACATATATATGTATATATATATATATGAACTGTTGAAACTCACCAACCATTTTGTTTTTTTTTTTTTAATATTAATAATTTATAGTGTCAGTCGGTCGGTGTTTAATTGAACAATTGATCAAAGCAAAGAACAAAGTAAGAAATCCTAGTTTGACTAACCTTAACTCCTAGTTTGACTTTGAAACCCAATATGAGACCCAAAGGGATCCCAAATATATAGTAACACGCAATGTTTACATAGGCCACGACAGCCTGCCATCCAGCTCCAATAGCCACACCTAAAAAAGAAACAAAAATATATAGATATAAAGATAAAAATAACAAAAATAAAACAATGTCAAGAAAATAATTGTTTTAATGGTAAAGATAAAGAACTATTTCAATCTAAAAGTTAAACGGTTAGGTGAGATTTTAAGATATAATTTATATTATTCTCTAATATATCCTTTCAAATAAAAGCTTTTGGGCTTAAAACTTATATAAGTTCACACTATCTTGTACTTAATTTTTATCAAATAATTAAATAGGATCATGACCGCTCAGTCATTAAAGTTCTGATATCATATCAAAGAATTATTTTAATCTAAAAATTTAAACTGTTAGATAAAATTTTAAAATATGATTTATATTATTTTCTAAAATAAAAAAGAAACAGAAAATTAATTACCGGAGAGAACTGGCTGAACGTTGTCAATAACAATGCAAAGGGCCAACAATGGTGTCAAGTCTTGAACAAGTTCTTGCACATCCAGATCACTTGAGAATAAAGATGGGTAACTCTTTCGGAAAATAAGAAGAATGGCTGCAAGAATGAGACCAATGATGAAGGATGATACAACAGCCACCACCAGTGCAAATTTTGCAGTTCTCGGATGAGCAGCACCCAGTTCATTCGATACTCTTACACTGCATTATTTTACATTATTTAACAACCATATATCAGCTTGATTTTGCTTATATGTATTTATTAAATTAATATAGTCGCAGATATAACAAACCTTATGGCTGCATTCATTCCCAAAGCTACCATGACCGTCCATCCCAGTATGTTCATGCTGCAGATTTTCAATACATTATGGAACAGTTTTCATCACAGTACCCCAATTTGTCTCTAGCATTATAATAATTAATTGTAATATGAAAAGAAAACGTTCCGTTGCTTAACAGATTTTCCCAATAACATCTTGAATGTTTAGTAGAGAAAGAATGGTAGCTGGAAGAAGTAGACTGATAAACTAGATAGAAATACAATTTTTTATGTTTTTTTTTTCCTTGGTGCTGAGAAGCCGAGGAATTGCAGACCTGTGGTTAAGAGTGTTAATCGTACAGCAATTTGTTCTCTAGGTAGGACGAAAAAGAGAGATGTCCGAAGAGAAAAATCATAACTTGCCGAATGCATGCAGACAAATAACTTGTCAGATACAACCTAAAAGCAGCATTAAAGTGATAGCCGTATTTGTATTTGTTTTTTTTTAATATTTAAAACAAATTAATTTTTTTTACTGCAAATTAATTTTTTTGTGTTTTTATATATATAAAAAGTTTTTAAAAAACTAAGTTGTTAAAGAGACACTGACAGTGTCCATTTACACGTTGGGTCCCCTAAGGAGTGTCAAAGTCAGGGGCTTTTGGCAGGTGTTTGGATTGACTGGTAGCTCAAACGTGTGCTCTATTCTTTGACTGTAAGCTTCTACCTGCAATTCCTTATTTTCCTTCCTCTCCATTTTTTTTGTTTTTTTCGAGGAAGCCTGCGGCTTGTTAGTGACCATTCATCACTGGGGTACAACGTGGAGTCCTGAGAGCTGAGTGTTATGACATAAGCATGGATTTAATTTAAAAATGGAAAGCAACAGGACTTGCCCAGTGACATACCTCTCGGTCGCTATCTGTCCTTTCGGCGATGACTAAAATGAGCAGTTTTTCTCACAAGGCGATATGACATGAGGGGGTTTTTACTCGGATAAAAACGAAAAAAAATGACAGTGAATCTGATTTAGTTCCGAGGAAGCCACATGGTTCTGAAATTTTACTAACGATGGGACAAATTTATGGTTGATGTGCGCCGGGAATGGCGTTGGCTACATGGGAAGACCTCAGACATGCGGCATCAAAATTGAGACGCCACGTAGTAACTAGTTAATGTTGTCTGTAGTTGAGCAATAGTAGAGATTGTCTTCTAAAATTTTATAAAAAAACAGGTTAAATCGCAGAACTTATACGGTAATTTGACTAGGAATTCTGCTGGCGAGTGATCTTAGCTAGGGAATCCCTTTCTATGCACTTAAAAGCAAATAAATTTCCTACTGAAAGGGGCAAAAATAACACAAAAAAATAAAAAAAGAAACAGAGAATGATATTGTAATGGTGAGAGTCTGACCATATCGACAAGGCATCCACCGCAACTTCTGCGTTCTTTAGATATCCAGCAAAGAGTATCAATGCCATAAAATACCAGACCTCTAAGCTGCAAAACAATTTGGAATAATGGTGAAAATGTTGATCAAATCTTTCGAGTCAAGATCGGGACAAATTAATAAAAAAAAATTATATAAATTTTGGAGTTTTTTCTCAGTTTGATCTTCCCAAGTACAATTAGGAAGTTTATAAATGGGATTTGGTAAACGTTGAATCAGCTTTTTACTGTGCTGATTACAGTAATATTTGCAAGGGCCACGCTACCGTGTAGCTATCCATTACATCAAATAGCAAACTTTAGGTGCATGATTAGATTAGACTTATACCTCGTTTGGAGCTGCAATTAAACTGATTTTTTTATCTAATTTTAAATTTTATTTTTATTTTAAATTAAAGTTAAATATATTATTTTTAAATAAAAAAAAACTTTAAAAAATATAAATTCATCGGATTCTCAAACAGACCAAAATTATACTTGTGCTTAATTTGAAAACTAAGAGAATAAAGTATTGATTTCCTATAAACATTTCGAAGAAGAGTACATTTGCAGTCTCCTAACGGTACATGTTGATATTATCCTCGTACGTATATGGTGATAAGATACATGAGCTTGATTTATGATTTGAGATCTTGAGATATATAATTAAGATCATCAAATGTAAATAAATAAGAAAATGGTAATGGTAAAAATAAATAATTAAGCACAAGGAAACTTACCAAAGCATCACCGCGGACGCAAGAGATAACCTGACAAAACTCCAGAGATTTTGAAAGGCCTTCCACGAGAAACCACTCCACGCCCGACCACAGGTTCCACTGATAATATACACAAACTGCGATATGTCTATGATCACCCATGACGCATTCAACACCACAGCTGCGCCCACCAGACCCCATTTCAACTTGATCATCAGCAACCAGCTGAAAACCGTATGCAAAATCAAGACCACAACCGAAATCACAGCCATGACCATGATCTTGCTCTGAGATTGCAAGAATTTTGCCATTGGGAAGTTAAACGCGTAGGCGAACAATTGTGGTAACATCCAGATCGAGAACATCCCTGCTGCTTTTGATATGGATGCAGTTTGGCCTATAAGCTTTAAGAGTTGAGCTGAGAAGATGTAAACCAGACTAAGTAATAAGGCTGTGGTATTGAGTATGAGCCATGATCTCTGCATATAAATTCCTAGCATATCAAGCTGTCCAGCTCCGAAAGCTTGCCCACATAATGTTTCAAGAGCACTTCCCATGCCAAGCTGATCACCATTCAATTCTATTTAATTAGTGCATGATCACATAAATACCCTTATAATTAACCGAATTAAAGTTGCATAAATGTGTTAAGAGATGGATTTTAAATTTGTTTCTGTACCATGAGACCGAAGGAGAAGCCAGCGATGACTGAGTTCTCGATGGAGACGGCAGCAAGCGCGAGAGTGCCAACATGGCCTGCAAAGACTTGAGTGATAGCGCCAAGGGAATACTGGCATACGGTAGTGAAGATGGCAGGGGCGGCTAGGAACCAGAGCTTTACGGACTCCCTGCAGAATTCTCTAAAAAAATCGCGGACACTATTGATTGGTTGGATGTCATCGGCATCTGCAACGAAGGAGGAGGCAAATGAATTGTTTGTGATTGATCTGGTAAGTGACAGGAGTTGGTCATCACTTTCGTTTTGGTTCCCTCTTGGAGAGAGAAGTGGCTGCCTGGAATCTGCCATGTTAGCTACTGAGAGAAAGGGAGATTTGCCTTTTCCCAACTTGAGGCGAATGCTTTGTGAATATGTGTGTGTGTGTGTGTGTGTATATATGCATTTTATTAATTAATTAATTACAAAAAAAACAAAAAAAAACAAAATGTGGTACTAATTCACTGTATCAAGTGAGTAGATTTTTTTTTTGGATTCATAATTATGGTTTTGCTTTTTATTGCTTTTAATATTTGTCTTGCTAATTTGGTAATGGGGTAAAATTATAATTTTTATAGGATACAAATATTATTTGAGAATCGATTAGGGGCAAAGTTATCGTTCACATTTATAATGCAAAGTAAAAATGTTCTTTTTCCTTTGAAATCTAATAAAAAATGGTTTTCTGCTGAGGGTTTTTTTCATCTTTTTCTTTTAATTTACACGGTAAAATAATGCTTATACTGTGCTTAGAAAAATTGACCTTTGCTAGGAGGGGTTTATTTGTCTTTGTATTATTTTTGTATATTAAAATTATGTTGCTGACCTTTAACTTTCTGGATTTAAAGAATAGCTTCTGAAGGCATTTTGATCTTTGCTCCATGATATATTTTTTTTAATAATGATATACCCTTGAGCTTTTTTTTGTCATTTTCCTTGTTAAAATATTAATAAATCAGTAAATTATGTTGGCATGTGCCATGTTATTTCGGAGGTGTGTGTGGCTAATTACGATGGCAAAAACAATTGATCACCGTCTCATCAGATGCACAAGGATGTGGCGCAGCTGCTGGAGTGGTGCATGCTCCAAGATAGGCGGCGGTTCGGCGGCGGTGGGGTTTTTTTCCTTGCCTTAATTTCTCTCTCTCGGGTCTTGGTTTTCATGCCAAGTCTTGAAAATTTTAGTTTTGTCCTCCATTTTGTATTTGTTTTGAGTTAACTCCTTATTCTTTTGATTTCTATTTGTTTTGATTTTAATGCTTCTTGAAGTTTAATTTAATTTGTTTTTTGTTTACAATCTGGTTCTCATTCTTTTGATTGGTGTTTTTTCATCCTTTGCATTTATTTTATTTTTTTGATTTTTTCCTTTAGAATTTTAATTCTTTTTTTTTTTCAAATTTTGGTCCTCATTTGTTTCATCGCTTTTTCTATCCTTTTCTTCATTTATTTTGTTTTCAATTTAGTCCTTAATTAGTTTCTTTCAATTATTTTTTGAGCAAGATTTGGTCCTCATTGTTTTTTTTTTCAATTTTTTATAATTAAAGATTTTGCTTTGTGATTATTTCTGCCTTTTACAAGGTTGTCTCCTTCTTATGACGGGGTTCACCAATTTCAATAATTTACCTGGTTTGAGTTCGATATTTTTTTAAAATCCTTTTTAGAATTTTTTTTATTTGACATTGACTTATTAATATGTTTTCTTTTTCATTCGACATTGAATTATTGGGCTATGAGCTTTGTGATTTGTTCAACTTTTCTTTTGTGGGGTTATCCCCATCTCATATCTCGAGTTGTAGGTTGGTCGGGTTAAGTTTCTTAGTTTAGTCCATGTTGTAGAATTTAACAGTTTACAGGTTGAAGATATAGACTCTGATTAACAAAGTGACATGGATACGGGTTTTCATGGTTTTTTTGCTTTTTTTAAAGCTTTTTTTTTCATCTTTTACCAGTTATTTTTTTTTATTTGTTTTTATGAGATTTTTATGGTCAATTTTAAAATAACATGGGTCGCCTTGCTTTTAGTTTTTGTGGCTTTGTTAAATTTAGAATTTCTAAATGAATTTTGTTTTTGAATTGAATTGAATTAATTGATTTTATCATCCAACATTTAAATTTTAGGTTTTGAGCTCTTGAGTTGAGCTTGGATCAAGAATTTAATGGATTGTAGGTTTAATAGTTCAACCCGGGTTTACAAGGTTTGCATCGTTTTAATATTTATTGATTGCATCCCTGACATTTAGTTTGAGGCAATACTTGAAGTAATTCTATTTTTAATTTTTTTTTAAATTAGTATTCTTTGTTTATTTACCTCTTTTTTTTCTATTTAGTTATCCCAGTATCATGTCTTGAGTCATGAGTTCAACAAGTTCACCAGGTTTGGCTCTATCATTTTTTTCATTGCTTTTTAATATTTTTTTGATCTCGAGTCAATGATGATTATTTTGGATTTTGTTCTTTCTAAAAAAATATGAATTGTCTTGATATCTTTTTTGCGATAAAAAAAATGATAGTTCCGCAGCGTTGCGCGAGTCACCTATCAAATAATTACCGTCCGCTTGGTTCTGCTTGCATAATATTGACAACTTCACTTCGTTTTGTTGGTGCTTTGTTTTTTAATTTTTTTAATTAGTTTTTTTTCTGGTTTCATCCTTCTATATTTTTATTCCAGGGATTAACAATCATTTTTTTAGCTCTCTTTCTATGGTGTCGAGTCATGAATTTTTTTTTCGATCTTTAAAATCTAATAATAGCGCTTGGGCATCATTTTTTTACGTTGCAGAAAAAAATAGGCTCGGCCTGCAGCAATATACGGGTCATCTATCTAGTTATAAACTAAAAGAGAATGCAGTTTTACTCTACCATTCTCACAAAACTGTTTATTCATTGTAACAATGTTTTGTTTTTTTAAAATTGATGTTTGTTTTTGTAATTTCATTCTTTAATGTTAATTTTTTTTTAGTTATCACATTTTTATGATATGGATCACGGGTTTAGCAGGTTAACCTGATTTGACGGGTTAACCTAGTTAACTTATTTTTTTTAATTAATTTCCTTTTCTTTTATCCTTTAATATTCGGTTAATTAGAAATTAGATTTCATGATTGTATTTTTTTTTACTTTCTATTATGTTATTTCGGCCTCATAACTCGAGAATAATGCTTAAAAGGTTAACCTGAGTAAACTCGATTTGTTTTTTGTGTCTTATTTTTAATTGAATTTTTTTCTAATTTAATTATTCAACTTGAGCTGATTGAGAATTGAGATTCATAATCCATTTTTATTTGCTTTTATAGGGGTATCTTGGTCTCATGGTCAACGTCACTGGTTTTGGCATTTTAATGACAGTTAAGTCGGGTTGTTTATTTTTTCTAAAAGGTTATCATGGTCTCATAACCCGGGTCATGGGTCCTTCAACATTGAAAATTTTTTTTATTGGGTTGTTCTCATCTCATTACCCAAGTTGCAGGTCTGACAAGTTAACCCATTTGACTCAATTTGTTTTTCTTAATTGACTTTGCCCCAAATTCATCATTTAATATTGTGTTAAATTGAGAATTAAGTTTCATGATTTGTTTTTGTTTGCTTTTTATTAGATTATCTCAGCCTCATGATCCGAAAATAATGTTTAATAGGTTAACCCGAGTTGACTTGGATAATTTTTTATGTCATTTTTTTTAATTAAAATCTTTACAAATTTCATCATTCAACATTGGGTTCAATAGGAGTGATTGAGAATTGAGCTTCATAATTTGTTTTGATTTGCTCTCTATAAAGTTATCTTAGTCTCATGACCAAAGTCACGGATTTGATAAGTTATATTAGGTTTTTTTTTTCTATGAGGTTATCTCGGTTCCAGGTCATGGGTTTAGCGGATTGAATCGGGTCGTTTTCTATGTTTTTTTAATTGATTTCTTTTTTAAACGATTTGTTTTTCATAGGGTTATCTTAGTCTTATTACCCAAATCACGGGTTTAACAAGTTAACTCATGTCTCTTTTTTAAGTCCCTTTTTAGTTGATTTTTTTTCAATCTCATCTTTCAACATTGGTTTGATTGAGGAGCAACCTTGATAATTTATTTTGATTCGCTTTCTATTGGGTTATTATAGTTTCATAACCCTTGTCGCGGATTTGACATGTTAAACTAGGTTAACTCAAGTCAATCCAACATGTTATTATCATAATATAAAAAAAAATATCATCTTGAATTTTTTTTAGTCAAACTATGTTTTTATGAGTTGTGTGAATTGTTTTTGGGTCCGCTGATTTAATCGGGTTATATCATATCAACCCTCATACAATTAAATTTTTAGAAAAAAATTTAGTAACATCTTAATATTTTTTTATGTTAAAAAATTAACCCAATCCGTAGCGTAGCGCCGTAAACATCTAAGTATAAACCAACACTTGTTATTGTGTAGATAAAATTTATTGCAGAATAAAATATTAACGCCACCACGTACTTGGGTATTCACATGGTCAGCTGATGGCTGTCAAGGTTTATTAAAGGCAAGGAGGCAGGGTCATTTATAGGCATTATATGCTTAAATGAGATGTTCAAGGAAGATTTTACTTACACATTTAAAACACCAATAATCATGTGGATACTTGTAGATATGTGACACTTATTTAATATTCTTCTCACATAGCTCTAGAGCCATTGATTTACTGTAGAGGAAGATTAAATATTTGAACTTGAACGTAATAAAATGATGAGTTAAAAAATATTTGATAGTGTGGTAGCGTTGTTTTTTATAGTGTTTTTTTATATAAATATTAAAACAATGTTTTTTTAATTTTTAATATAAATTTTAACAAAAAGTAGGATGAAACTCATCTGGCTCTATTAAATAGTATTTTTAATTAGAGTGTACATTAAAAAATATATATATTTATACTATTAATAAACTTTTTCTATTAAAGATGCTCTCGCAAACCAAAAAACTAGTAGAATCTTGATGGTCAAGTGTTATTATATATAGATAAACCATCCATTATTATATCATAAATGGATTTTTGGTGAATTTCTCTCTTGACTCACACTTTCTCACCTGTAGTATGGTGCTTTCACTTTCGGATCCATGCTTTCTTCTTGAATTAACCTTTATAGCCATGAGTAGACAATACGTTTACACCTTTTTTTCTGCCACAGCATCGTCACCTTCTACCATTCCTTTTCTAGTATGATCGCCTACTCTTCTTCCTTCCCTTCCTCCCTGTAACATCTGTTCTTTCTCTAAATATTGTTTTTTTTTTAACCGTGTATATCCGGGTCAGTTTATGCACACATTGATTAATTCCTCGAGACCCTGAAGTTAACGATCGTGTAAACCTCTAGTAACCCTAAGGTTTGTAACACTCAAACTGATAATCTTTAAAAAATAAACTCAAAACCTTATCAATTAAGCCACACACTTTAAAATTAAATATTGTATTTTTAATAGATAACAACACTGCCTCACCCTGTGCCAACTCATAGAATCCCTTGTCAACATCCCACCATCCAACTCCAACTTAGAAGTCGTGTGCAGTTTCTTTTTCTGTTCTTGGTAGATGAAAGACACGTGCCCCTTCCTCTCAGCCATATCCTGAAATAGGAAGTTTATCAATTTATTAGATATGTTCATCATTTTCTTTATTAAATAATATTTTCAAATCAATTTGGACGTCAATTAAGGTTTTATATCCTCTTTTAGTAATCTTAATAACACAACCTTTATATTAATTTAAGGGAATAAATCTTATGGCTAAAAGTCAAGGAAGACAACAAAATTGGACGAATATATATATATATTATCAAATCAGAGAGCACCCAAAAAAAAAAAAAGATAGTAAGAGGACAAAGGGAGAAACCCATTTTGATGACACCATTGGATATGGAATTGATATTACAACCAGAATTTTGTATGATTCCAAAGGAATAATTTGTCAGTATATAAACATTATTCTGTCAGGAAAATATTTGCTGACAGAATCACAAATGGTAGATAATTGTTAAAAACTCATGTTGGTGATTTTTATTATGATGTCGATATTTTATCATTAATAAATTTATAGATGAAAAAGAATTCCAAAAAAAAAAAAAATCAGCATCATTCCATCGATAATTTCATTGATAATTATGGAAAATCACTGAAAAAACCATTTGTAATTCCATCAGTAATCGAATTCATATTACCGATGAAACTAACCCTTCGGTGATTTACATATTTTTAGTGGTAATTCTTGTAATTGTTTTTGAATTTTCTGAAACTTTTCAAAGGACTTAGTCCGTTAGTAATTTTGTTTGTAAATGTCAGTGGAAAAGTCCTGTAACTTTTCTCTAACTCTCTAAAACGTTCTAAGAGACTTAATCATTCAGTAATCCCATCAATATTTAAAACAAATTAAAAGAAATAAAACTAAAATAAAAAAACCAATTATTTATTACTATTTAAATTTTTTCTAGTTTGAATACAATTTATCTAAGGGAAAGAAGCTAGAGGAGGAGGAGGAGAAGGTGGAGGTATATCTTCGCTGAGACCAGTTGGGCGACGAGATGGACCACATGTACCACCTAGGTTTGACAACAGCTTCACGTACAATCGCCTAAGTTTCGTCATCTTGGACCTAAGCTTGGTCATCTCATCACTATGTTGGGTCGTCTGAGCTTTAACTTATTCTCGTAAAATTGCTTGGACGACTGGAGATTGGGAGCTCGAACCCAATTGCGAGAAACCAACGGTCAATACCGCAAACCTGATTTCTATTGGGTCCATCGGATGATAGGGCCCTTCCCTTCATTTCTCTCTTCCGAGTTTTGTTTTTCGTGCCAGGCCTTGAAAAATTTAGTTTTGTCATGCATTTTATATTTGTTTTGAGTTAGTTCCTCATTCTTTTGATTTCTATTTGCTTTGATTTTAATGTTTCTTGACATTTAATTTAATTTGTTTTTTGTTTAGAATCTGGTTCTCATTCTTTTGATTGTTGTTTTTTCATCCTTTGCATTTTTATTTTTTTTTATTTTGTCCTTTAGAATTTTAATTCATTTTTTTTTCAAATTTTGGTCCTCATTTTTTCATCTCTTTCTCTATCCTTTTCTTCATTTATTTTGTTTTAAATTTAGTCCCTAATTAGTTTCTTTCAATTATTTTATAATTGAGGATTTTGCTTTGTGATTATTTCTGCCTTTTATAGGGTTGTTGCATTCTTATGACTCGGTTCACTAGTTTCAATGATTTACCTGATTTGAGTTTGATATTTTTTTAAAATCCTTTTTAGAATTTTTTTTTATTTCTATCATTGATAGTGAATTATTGGGCTATGAGCTTTGTGAATTGTTCAGCCTTTTTTTTTTTTTTTTGGTTATCCCCATCTCATAAGTTCTTAGTTTAGTCTTTAATAGTTTACAAGTTTAAGAGATTGACTCCGATTAACAAATTTGACACAGACACAGGTTTTTGTGGTTTTTTAGCTTTTTTTTTTTCATCTTTTACCATTCAGGTTATTTTTTTATTTGCTTTTTATAAAAATTTGTGTGGTTAATTTTAAAATAACATGGGTCACCTTGCTTTTAGTTTTTTTGGCTTTGTTAAATTTAGATTTTCTAAAGGATTTTGTTTTTGACTTGAATTGAATTAATTGATTTTATCATCCAACATTTAATTTTTTAGGTGTTGAGCTCTTGGGTTGAGACTTAGTCAAGAATTTAATGGATTACAGATTTGATAGTTTAACTCGGATTTACAAGGTTTACACCGTTTTGATATTTTTTTTCTCCAATGAAAAATATGGTTGGCCCTATTTTGGTAGTTTATTAAATTTATTGATTGCATCCCTGACATTTAATTTGAGGCAATACGTGAAAGAATTTAGTTTTTTTAATTTTCTTTTTTGAAATTAGTATTCTTTGTTTATTTACCCTTTTTTTCTATTTAGTTATTCCAATATCATGTCTCGAGTCATAGATTCAGCAGGTTCACTAGGTTTGGCTCGACCATTTTTTTCATTGCTTTTTAATATTTTTGGATCTCGAGTCAATGATCATAATCTTGGATTTTGTTCTTTTAAAAAAAATATGAATCGTCTCAATATATTTTTTGCGATAAAAAAAATGATAGGTCCGCAGCGTTGCACGAGCCACCTATCAAATAACTATCGTCCACTTGGTTCTGCTTGTGGGTTTTGACAACCTCACTTCGTTTTGCTGGTGCTTTGTTTTTTAATACTTTTTTTCATTGATTTTTTTTCCTGATTTCATCCTTTTATATTTTTATTCTAGGGAATTAACGATCATTATTTTTTTTAGCTTTCTTTCTATGGAGTTGAGTCATGGATTTTTTTTCGATCTTTAAAATCTAATATTAGCGCTTGGACATTATTTTTTACACTGTTGAAAAAAATCAGCTTGGCTCATGACAAAATACGAGTCATCTATCTAATTATAAACTAAAAGAGAATGTAGTTTTACTCTAACATTCACACAAAACTGTTTATTTAATGTAACAGTGTTCTATTTTTTGTTTGTTTTTTTAATTGATGTTTTTTTGGTAATTTTATTCTTTAATGTTAAATTTATTTTCTATTAAGTTATCAGATTTTTATGATATGTATCATAGGTTTAGCAGATTAACCTGATTTGACGGGTTAACCTAGATAACTCATTTTTTTTCTTAATTAATTTCCTTTTCTTTTATCCTTTAATATTCGGTTAATTAGGAATTAGATTTCATGATTTGTATTTTCTTTTTTACTTTCTATTATGTTATTTCGGCCTCATGACTCGGGAATAATGCTTAAAAAGTTAATCTGAGTAGACTCGGGTTTTTTTTTGTGTCTTATTTTTAATTGGATTTTTTTCTAATTTAATTTTTCAACATTGAGCTGGTTGAGAATTGAGCTTCATAATGTATTTTTATTTGCTTTTATAGGGATATCTTGGTCCGATGATCAAGGTCGCCGGTTTTGGCATTTTAATGATAGTTAAGTCGGGTTGTTTTTTTTTTCTAAAAGGTCATCACAGTCTCATGACCCGAGTCATAGGTCCTTCAACATTGGATTTTCTTTTTATTGGGTTGTTCCCTTCTCATGACCCGAGCCGCATGTTTGACAAGTTAATCCAATTGACTCAATTTTTTTTTTTCTAATTGACTTTTCCCCCAAATTCATCATTTAATATTGTGTCAGATTGGGAATTAACTTTCATGATTTGTTTTGGTTTACTTTTTACTAAGTTATCTCGGCCTCATGATCCGAGTATAATGCTTAACGAATTAACCCGAGTTGACTTATATCATTTTTATGTCATTTTTTAATTTAAAATCTTCACAAAATTCATCATTCAATATTGGGTTCAATAGAGGTGATTGAGAATTGAGCTTCATAATTTGTTTTGATTTGCTCTCTATAGAGTTATCTTAATCTCATGACCAATGTCGTGGATTTGGTAAGTTAAATTAGGTCATTCTTTTTCCTATGAGGTTATCTCGGTCAGATAACTCGGATTATGGGTTTAGCGGATTGACTAGAGACGTTTTCTATATTTTGTTAATTGATTTCTTTTTTAATCAATTTATTTTTCATAAGGTTATCTTAGTCTTATGACTTAGATCGTGAGTTTAATAAGTTAACTCAGGTTTCTTTTTTAAGTTCCTTTTTAATTAATTTTTTTTTAATCTCATGTTTCAACATTGATTTAATTGGGGATCAGACTTCATAATTTATTTTGATTTGTCTTTTATAGAGTTATTATAACCAACACTTGTTATTGTGTAGATAAAATTTATTGCATAATAAAATATTAATTGAGGATTAGATGATGGGTTCCGGGTTTTGATCGAGTCACCGGGTCGCCCATGCCAATTTTTTTTAAAATCAAAACGACATCGTTTTAGTAACAAAAAGCAAATGTCAACGGGTTGCAACCGGGGTTTTTGACCGAGTCAACCGGGTCGTTGGATCACACCGGGTTTTTTTTTTTTTTTCTTCAACCCGACAGGATTCCAGTCCCGAATCAGCTGGGTCCTAGATCGACCTGCTGCGTTGGGCTGAATTTCAAAATTATGGTGAGTTTCTCTCTTGCCTCCCTGTATCTAACTTGTTAGTATGGTGTTTCTAACTTGTTAGTATGGTGCTTTGACCTTCGGATCCATACTTTACCTTTATAGCCATGAGCGGACAATACTGCTCCAATCAGAGAATCCCTTGTCAACATCCCACAATCCAACTCCAACTTAAAAGTCGTGTGCAGGTTTCCTTTTTCTGTTCTCGGTAGATGAAAGACACGTGGCCCCTTCCTCTCAGCCATATCCTGAAATAGGAAGTTTATCAATTTATTAGCTATGTTCATCATTTTCTTTATTAAATATTATTTTCAAATCAATTTGGACTTCAATTAAGGTTTTATATCCTCTTTTAATAATCTTAATAACACAACCTTTATGTTAATTTAAGGGAATAAATCTTATGGCTAAAAGTCAAGAAAGACATGTTGACCACCAGTCACTAACGCCGTGCCCTACGTTTATACGATTGGCAACAAATTGGACGAATATTTTTTTGTTTTTGTTCTTTTATCAAATCATTACAGATGGTAGATAGGAAGAGGACGAAGGGAGAAACCCATTTTGATGACACCATTGGATATGGGATTGATATAACAACCAGAATTTTGTATGATTTCAAAGGAATAATTTGTCAGTAAATAAACATTATTCTGTCTGGAAAATATTTAAATATTTACTACAGACTCACAGATGGTAGATAATTGTTGAAAAACTTATTTTGGAAGATTTTTATTATATGGGTCATTTCATCATTAACATAATTATTGATAGATTTATAAATGAAAAAAGAATACCAAACAAAAAAATATTATCGACATCATTCCGTTAATAATTCCATTGATGATTGTCGCACCCTCCCGAGAGCTCGACGTCGCGGCGACCCGTCCTTCGTAGCGGGGGTTGATATTGGGGTCTTTCTATTTTGAAAAAGGGAGTCGCCACCTAGTATTATGGTCACTAGGAAACCTAACTGGTCTTTCAGAGATTCTAAAGCAAGGGGCCTGGTTGCGTAAAGGGAAGGTATTAGCACCCCTAGTACGCCCTACCTAAGGTAAGCTGCTTGGTGTTTGATTTGCCTTATAAATGTTATGGTGTTGATGTTCTCTAATCCCATCACTTTCCTAAGATAAGTCGGCTCGATGAACGAAATCCGGGGTGCTTTAAAACCTATTTTTTTTGTCTTAGTATTTTATACTTTCACAACCGGTAAACCGTGGAGTAAAAAAAAAAATGAAATGTCCTCGATTATAATCAAGGCTTCTTTCAAAGATATGTGCGGATTTATTATTCCTAGAAAATTATTTTGGATATTTACCACTCCGGGTTTCTTTATCCAAATATTAACAGTGAATAATAACAAATTATCCCCAATAATATTTTGGATATTCGTCCTTTAAGGATTTCTTTATCCAAACATTAGTGGTGAATAATAACAAATTATCCCCAATAATATTTTGGATATTCGTCCTTTAAGGATTTCTTTATCCAAACATTTGTGGTGAATAATAGATGAATTCCCCCAAAATAAGATTTTTATATTTTTTTGGAATATTGGCCAATACCCTTTGGAGTTTTACAAACATGTTGTAAAATCCGAAAATGCAAGAAAAATGATTTTTGTTGTGTTTAAGAAATTCATGCGAAAACACATTTTTGAGACTTCAAATATTTGTTTTTTAGATAAAAGACGTAAAAACAATGTTAGGGTATTGGCCGTATGCATGAAAACAAAACATTTTTTATTTTTTTGATATCTTGATGAAAACCGGGTATTTTCATACCGAATTTGTTTTTTTACAATATAAAAATACAAACTATATTGATCCAAAATACAATAAACATAATTTCAGAACATCACATATTTTTTGAAATAAATTTCGAAGAAGATTTCATTTTTTTTATTTTTTTTATTTTTTTGGGTTGGGCCCCGCCCGGCCCATGTGACTGGGCTGGACTTAGCCAACCTGCATAGCTGGGCTGGGCCTAGCAAGCCCGGCCCGGTCACTTGGCCCATGCCAATGACCAGTCCCTCCATCCGCACTGCACGTGTAATATTTTACGCGTGCATGAGCAATGCGAAGGTAATTAAATCACCTTCGCACTGTTCATCACCTTCCTTTGCATTACAGTGCATGACACAAAAAAACGGGATAACAGAGTGTTGCAACAGTGATGGTTTTCTTATGATTTTCTTTTCATTTCTGCATATTAACACAACATTATAAGAAGAAAGCAGCAGGCATACCTGGTTTTTGCGAAGACGGCGAAGATGGTGGTGCTGTAATATCTCTTCACCGTGTCCTCTGCTTCTGTTCGGTCAGCTCCTCTTCTGCTTCCTTACGTTCTCCTTTTCTGTATTCCCCTCTCCGTGGTTCTTGGTGTGGCTGCTGGAATCTTCCTCCTGGGGTTGCTGCTACTGCTCTTCTCCTGGTGTTGCTGCTGCTGCGGGGATGGAGGACTGCTGTTGCTTCGGTTGCTGCTGGGCGTCGCTGGAGGAAGGAGCTGCTACTGGTTGCTGCTGGGCGTCGCTGGAAGAAGGAGCTGCTACTGGTTGGAAAACGTTGATGGTCTGGAGGAGGAGGAGACGCTGCTGAGAGGAAGAAGAAAACCGGCTGGGAGAGAGGAGATAAGGAAATGGGGGTAGCGGTTTTTTTTTTGGAGGAAAATGGAGTGGGAGCAAAATGGCTGCTCTGGTTTGGCTTTGCAGGAGAGGGGGGCTGTCCCTCGTTGCTGGTCGCTGAGGGGAAGAAGAAAATCAAGAGCCCAGGGGGAGGGGGTTGGAGTTGGCGGCCAGTGTTGGAAGTAAAGGAAGAAATCTGCAGAAATTGGGCGAAAATGCTGGTTTTTTGGCTTACTTTGGACCCGATTTTCTCGTCCCCCAGGTCTTCAACAGAGATTCTATTTATAGGTGGTGTAAGAGGGTCATATTGTCTATATTGGGGAAAATTTTCAGCCCTTGATTCGACTCGAGGAATCCAAACCGTTGGTTCAAAGTGTGCACCTCGAGCTGCCAAATTTGGCAGCTGAAGGCTGTGAACTGCCCGAGGTGGCCACTTTGAGCCACTCAACGGAGCCGTTTATAAATTTGTCGACCCGACCGGACCATTCTCCGGGATAAAGGGGTTTCAGGTGGACATGTTGGCGCATGTTTTGTCGGATTTGAAGGCCGGACGAGCCGGAAAATGCGCCTGGAAAGCAGCCACTCGGGCAGCTTTTTGAGGAAGAAAGTGAACAGTAACAGGCGACGTGTCACCTGGTTTCCCTGCGCCGTTTTCAAATCAGTCCTCCAGTTTTCAATTTCTTCAATTTGGCCCCGGATCAAATCCAATACAGCCCCTCTGATTTACGCGCCTTTTCCAAATTGGTCCCAGGTTTCGGATTTTCTCAATTAAGTCCCTAATTGGCCATTAAACTTCAATATTTATGCAATTAAGCCCACTGATTGGACCTAATAAATTCCTAAAAATTATAATTTGGCCCCAGAACTTTAATTTCTTCTAATTAAAGCCCAAATTGACTTAAAAATCAATTTTTCTTGCAATCAAATCCTCTATAAAATAAAAATCCAATTAAGTCCATAAACATCCAAATTTGGGCTTTTCTCCTCAAAATTCAAATTTTCCTTCTCAACGGGGCTCTCATCCTTCAAGAATATCTTGTCAAAAATCAAATCTTTGTATTTTTAACCTCCTTGACCAATTTTCCGACCATTTTAAAGCGCTTCTACCTCCTGTTATTTTTCTAACCTCCTTTGGCTTTTTATATTTATTTTTTTGTGGGGACCCAAAAATGGGTTACAACATGCCCCCTCTTTATAATGCTTACGGAGCAAGGGTTTTGCGCAGTAAGTTTTATAAAGATAAACCAAAACGGAACTCCCGAACGATCGGTCGAAGTTTGATTGATCCGAAACTTGTCTTTTACAACAATCCTCCTCGGCCCCCAAAAACTATGATCAAAATTTAGTCATCTTGAGATCCTTTCGGCCATCTCCTTTGAATTCTCACTTCGAGTTTGATCAACATGGAATTCCATCCGAGATCCCTTCTAGCGGTCTCTAAAAAGTCATATTTGTAGTTTGTCCAAACCGAAATCCCATCCGGCGATTTCCCTTGGCCAAAGCTAAAATCGGTATTACGGTTGGGTTAACCTGAGATCCCTTCTGGCGACCTCCTTAGCCAAAACCTATATTTGTAGCTTACTCACTTTGGAATCCCATCTGGTGATTCAAAACTAAACTCTGTGGGGTTGGGTTAACCTGAGATCCCATCTAGCGATCTCCTTTAACCACAACCAAAACAACAAAATATGTGTGGCCTCATTATGATGGGTGACCTACCCGAGTGTAGAAGGGGAAGAGTGGTCTCATTCTTATGGGTGACCTACCCAAAGGGGAAGAATGGCCTCATTATTATGGGTGACCTACCCAAGTAAAAAAAATGGAGAATGGTCTTGTTCTAATGGGTGACCTACCCAGAAAAAATGATGGTCTCATTGTGATGGGTGACCTACCCGAGTGGAAAAGGAAAGAGTGGTCTCATTCTTATGGGTGACCTACCCGGGGGGAAGAATGGCCTCATTATTATGGGTGACCTACCCAAGTAAAAAAAAAAATGGAGAATGGTCTCATTCTAATGGGTGACCTACCCGAAACAAAATGATGGTCTCATTGTGATGGGTGACCTACCCAAGTGGAAAAGGAAAGAGTGGTCTCATTCTTATGGGTGACCTACCCGGGGGAAGAATGGCCTCATTATAATGGGTGACCTACCCAAGTAAAACAAAGATGAAGAATGGTCTCATTCTAATGGGTGACCTACCCGAAAAAAATGATGGTCTCATTATGATGGGTGACCTACCCAAGTGGAAAGAATGTGAAAAACGGTCTCATTATGATGGGTGACCTACCCAAAAATGTTGACAATGGCTCAAAGGCGCATTTGAAAGGAGGTAGGGTTAGAAAACACACTACCTAAGAAGTGAGGGCTCAAAGGCGCGCTCAAAAGGAGGTAGGGTTAGAAAACGCACTACTCGAGAAATGGTGATGAAACACCGATCGACACATGTTGAAAGCAATGCATTATGGCCAATATGCATGTATGTTTTTTGTTACCTACCTTGGAAACATAGGTCCCCCTTTCGTCGTAAACTTCTTCGAGCTCTTGTTTCAACCTTTTCTCATGAACCGAAATATACCATATCCTCTTAGTGAAGAGATATCCCGGTTCCTTATGGGGCCCTTTCTTGCTCCATTGATTATTGTGCTTTATTATTATTTCAAAAAGGAAAACTCAAAAGATTTGGTTTTGTTCATGAAAACTGAAACTTTCAATGTAATTAGCAATTCTCATAAAAGATGCTTTTTTAGAAGTTTTTATGATGATACCCCTTTTGGGCTTTGGTTAACCTTGGGCCCCTATGTGCACTTCGTACACTTCTTGCCCCCAATATGGTGTGCAAAAAAATGTCAAGTTTTAGATTTGATTTGGTTCCCTCCGATTGATCGAGTCGTTTCCTTAGTCATGTGTAAGAAAAGAGTTTGTTTAAGTAAAAGATTTCAAATGCTATGAGATCATGCTCTTTATGAAGAAAGGGTTTTTTACGAGAAAATTCATAGCCAAACTTTATTTTATTGATTGGGGGATTACGAGAATACATCAAGCGTAATATTTCCTTACAGTCGGAATTCACTGGCCTAACTAGATCTTCTCCATCCATTTTAGATAACATCAAAGCTCCTCCCGAGAATGCTTTCTTCACTACGTAAGGGCCCTCATAGTTCGGCGCCCATTTACTCCGATCTTCTCCCAGTAACGGCAATATTTTCTTCGATACAAGATCTCCTTCGTGGAATCCTCGAGGTCGAACCTTTTTGTCGTATGATTTGGCCATCCTTCTTTGGTAAAGTTGATGATGACAAATTGCGGCTATCCTCTTTTCACTGATCGATTCATTTGTTCATATCTAACTTTTGCCCATTCTACCTCTTCCATTTCGTAGTCTACCAGTACTCTCAATGAGGGGATTTCCACTTCTAAAGGCATAACCGCCTCCATTCCATATACCAACGTGTACGGGGTGGCTCTGTTGAGGTTCGGACTGCGGTGCGATACGCATGAAGGGCAAATGGCAACATCTCATGCCAATCCTTATAGGTAACTACCATCTTCCGAATAATCTTTTTGACATTCTTGTTAGCGGCTTCTACCGCACCATTCATCTTTGGTCTATACGGCGAAGAGTTGGAATGCTTGATTTTCCATTTAGCGCAAAGTTCTATTATCATCTTGCCATTGAAATTCGGGCATTATCGGTGATAACCTTTTCCGGTGGACCATATCGACAAATCAAATCTCTCTCAATAAATTTCTTCACTACTTTTTGCGTCACATGAGCAAATGACCCGGCTTCTACCCATTTTGTAAAGTAGTCGATAGCCACGAGAATAAACCTATGACCATTGCTGGCTTTTGGGTTTACGGGTCCAATCACATCAATTCCCCACATCGCGAAGGGCCATGGAGATGTCAAGTTAAATAGAGGAGGCTGGAGGGGCGTTGATTTTGTCACTTGTATACTTGGCACTTATGACATTTTCGGACATAGTCGATGCAATCCTTTTCTAACGTCATCCAGAAGTAACCGGCTCTTTGTATCTTCCTAGCCATCACGTGTCCATTAGCATGGGTTGAGCAAATCCCTTCATGGACTTCTCGTAATGCTCTTTTTGCCTCAAACTCATCCAAACATCTCAATAAAGTCCCGTCGGATGATTTCTTATACAAAATCTCCCCATCAAGATAAAAATCCATTGCCAACCTCCTCAAGGTCTTCTTGTCGATTTTGGATGCCCCCATGGGATATGCCTGGTTTTGGATGAAATTCTTGATATCATAGTACCAAGGGTTTCCATCCACTTCTCTTTCGATTGAGCAACAATGAGTTTGGGTTATTTCGATATTGATGTGTCTTGGTTGTACCTTGCGCCCGAAGTCTATTTTGGCCATAGATGCTAGTGTAGCCAAAGCATCCGCAAAGTGGTTTCCTTCCCTTCCTAGATGGGTGAACTCTATTTCCTCAAATTCTCCAATCGGCTTAGACAGTATTCTTGGTAAGGCCTTAGCTTATCTTCCTTGGTTTGCCATTCTCCTTTTATTTGGCAAATGATCGGCATTGAGTCTCCATACACATCTATCTTTCGATGTTTAGCTCCAATGCGACCTCTAAACCGAGAATGCAAGCTTCATACTCGGCCATGTTGTTGGTGCACCCAAACGTAGCTTGACCGAAACCGGATCTTGCTTCTTGTCGGGAGAGATTATCACCGCACCATTCTCCGTTACCACATGCATTTACAGCACCATCAAAGTACATAATCCACCAATCTAATTTCTCTTCCTCGATTGCAAGCACATCTTCATCGGGAAAGTCAAAGTCTAATGACTCATAATCTTCCATAGCATGGTCAGCTAGGTGATCGGCAATAACGCTCCCTTTCACGGCTTTCCTTGTCATATATACTATGTCATACTCAGCCAATAGAACTTGCCATCTTGCAATTCGGCTAGATAGATAGGGTTTTTCACAAATGTACCTCAACGGGTCTAATTTGGAAATTAACCACGTAGTGTGATACAACATATACTTGACGTAATCTCTTTGCGGCCCATGTCGGTGCGCAACACAACTTCTCGATCACGGTATACCTAGACTCACATTCCGTGAACTTCTTGCTTAGGTAATAAATGGCCCTTTCCTTCCTTCCGGTTTCATCGTGTTGCCCAAGCACACATCCCATTGCTTGTTTACTGTTACCGTTAGGTATAATATCAATGGCCTTTTCGGCACGGGAGGAACAAGCGGGGCGGATTCAACAAGTATTGCTTGATTTTCTCAAAAGCCTCTTCGCACTCTTCATTCCAACTTCCAGGGTTCTTCTTCCTTAACAAACGAAAGATCGGGTCACAAGTCGTGGTTAATTGAGATATAAACCGAGCAATGTAATTCAACCTTCCTAAGAAACCTCTCACATCTTTCTCGGTCTTGGGAGGTGGCATAGATTGAATAGCCTTTACTTTGTCGGGATCTACTTCTATCCCTTTATCACTCACCACAAATCCCAACAACTTCCCGGATTTCACCCCGAACGAACACTTTGCCGGGTTAAGCCTCAACTTATATTTCCTTAGTCTTTCAAACAATTTCTTCAATATTTGGACATGATTCTCTCCCTCTCTAGATTTAGCAATCATGTCGTCCACGTATACTTCAATCTCTTTGTGCATCATGTCATGAAACAAAGTCACCATAGCCCTTTGGTAGGTGGCCCCACATTCTTTAAACCAAATGGCATGACTTTGTAGCAAAATGTTCCCCACGGTGTTACAAAGGTTGTCTTCTCTTTATCCTCTTGCGCCATTTTTATCCGATTGTAGCACTGAAAATCCATCCATAAAGGAATATATGGAGCGTCTTTGCATTATCAACTAACATATCTATGTGTGGTAGAGGGAAATTATCTTTAGGGCTAGCCCGGTTTAAGTCCCTAAAGTCCACACAAACTCGATTTTACCTTCCTTTTTGGGTACCACCACTATGTTTGACACCCACTGTGGATACTTGACTACTTCCAAAAAACCAGCGTTCCATTGCTTTTCAATTTCGCTTTTACTTTGATTAAGATCTCCAGGATGAGTTCTCCTTAACTTCTCGCTTAACCGGCTTGCATCCTTCCACCAGTGGTATCTTATGTACTACGATGTCCGTATCCAAACCAGGCATATCTTCGTAGGACCAAGCAAAGACATCTACGTAATCTCGGAGCAGTGCAATCAACTCTTCCTTCTCTTCCGGAGTGATCAAAGTCCCTATTTTCAGCTCTCTCTTGATTTCTTCATTACCCACATTTATGGTTTCAAGTTCCTCTTTAGCGGGCCTCCAAGCCTGTTCATGTCTTTGTTCTATTAATTTTGTGAATTCCCCTATGTTTTTCTCCTCCCATTCCTCATCTTCTCTGACTACTATGTATTCTTTAAAGTTTGGCCATTCATTCTCAATGTAAAGTGCGGGTGTTGTTGTGGAGGATCCGCTTTCGGGGTTCCTGAAAGCGGAAAGTGATGTGTAAATGCACAGGTAAGACATCAAGATGAATTTTGAAAATGCATGATCTCATTAAAAGGAAAGGATTGGCTCAAAAACAAAAATAAAATCCAATTAACATCTTGAGCCTCGATTGTCAATGAATAAAAACAAAACAAAACGAAAGAAAAGGCAAACAACATAGATAAAATTATAATCCAACAAATCATTGTTGATTACATTTTGAAAACCAATGGAGCTTCTTGGGTCTCCCACTCGGAACTTCTCTCCTTCGGCTAGCTTTCGAATGAAAGTCCATGTCGGTGACTTCTTCCAAAATGTGGATGGTTAATTGTGGCGGCTCTTCATCCTTTCTTCCAGATTCAATTTTCTCAAGAATGTTCTTGACTTGGTCTTCCTCCGGAGTGTTTATGTTCATTGAAAAAAACTTCGAAAGAGGTTCCCGTGTCCCTTATCAGGTTGCATCACATATGCGGCCTTTGGAAAAGAAGTCCTGATTGGAGGGATGACTAGGCTTTCTTCTTCAGGCTTCCTTCCTTCAATCCTAGCCATTCTTTTCTCCCTTCTTGCACCAGCCATGCTCGCTTGTAATCCTTTTTTTGGGCTTATATCCAAGCCCAAACCTCCGTTTGCAGCTTTCAGCTTGATTATATCAATCCATTCAAGTTTTCCTTTCTCGATGACATATGGGCAAGGAATCTTGTGCTTCAAAAGCTTTTAGCGGCCATTTTGGTGGCCTCCGAGAGTTCTGGTTTTCTCACCACAGTGTTCTCGGGTACCCACTCGGTATTCACAACTTCAAATGCATGAAGGTTTCCATCCTTACAATCTTCGGCTTCAATGAATGGAACCGCCACATTTCTTACCATTGATATAGTCTCCTCGGCCTTAAAAGTAACCGGAACGCCATTGGCAATGTACTTCAAACATTGATGCGGCGAGGAGGTGACGGCTCCGCAGAATGTATCCATGGCCTTCCTAACAACATACTATAGGAAGGGTGGATATCCATCACTTGAAGGGTTACTAGAAAGACTTGTGGACCCACGACTAGTTCGACCTCAATTGTCCCTATCACTTGCCTTGGTGAGCCATCGTACGCTCTAGCCGTCATCACACCGGGTTGCATGTGTGAGGGATCCACCGGCATTTCATCCAAGCATATGCCTTGGTAACACATTAAGGGCGAGCCGTTATCGATGAGAACTTTACCAATGAGACAATCTTTGCATCGGACCGTGACATATAAGGGCTTGTTATGTCCGGTTCCTTCAACGTCAAGTTCATCTTCCGTGAAATATAAGTAATTGGCGGCATGGATCCTCCCTACTAGATGCTCCATAGTCTTTTGTTCAATATCTTGGGGTACGTAGGCCTCATTCAAGACTTTTTGCAAAGCATTACGATGCGGCTCGGACCGAGTATTAATGACATGATGGAGATCTTGGCGGGGGTCCTCTTCAACCGATCCACTATACGGTACTCACTATGCTTCATCAATTTCAAAAACTCATTTGTTTCTTCCTCGATCACGGGTTTATTCACCTCAAACTCTTTATCGAGGTCCAACACCTCCTTGCCCTTAGCCTTTCTTTGTTTCTCTAGTTCTTCAGTGTGAAACAACGACCACTCCGAGTTAGTCCACTTATCTCAGTTCGGAACAGTGGCAAAGGAGTTTCAATATTCGAGGTATAACCATAATCTCCAGGCATCGCTCCATAGTTTGCTTTGTTTGCAATCGGGGGCTTAGTTAATACCAATCTCGAGAGCCCATTAGCTGTTGATTGGATTCTACATTTCCCCTGATTCTCTATCATCTTGATCTCTTCGTTATCTCTTGCAGCCTCAATCCTTAACTCTCCTAAAGTCAGCATTCTCGCAACCTTTTGATGAAACTCAATGCATTCATCAATGTGATGGCCTTTCTTTTTATGGAATGGGCAAAAATCATCTTCCCTTATGCAATGTTCAGATGGTTTCTCCAAATGTCCAGATTGTACCAACATTTCATACAGCCTTGCCATGGTCACTCTTAGCACCTTCTCTTTGCTACCGACCTCCATAGTATTCACTCCACTACCACCTACAACATGTTTGGGTAGAGGGTTTGAATTCACATTAGGTGAATCCTCGAAAGTGACCCATCCAACTTTGATCGGTTGCAACACCTTCCTTTTAAAAGCAAAGCAAGCCTCAATGCTATGACTGCGTGACCGGCATGGTATTCACAAGTCACCTCGGGGTTGTACCATGCGGGGAAAGGTGGTTGCATAGGTGGTACGGGTAGGGGAGCTATCTCGCCAATACTCAACGGCTTGGCATACAACTCTTTTAAGGTTATTGGTAAAGGTGGTAATTGTTCTTCCGATGGTCGATTGTCTCTTCTTTGGTAATTGCTTTGGTTATTTGTTTGGGAATTTTGTTTGATTGGGTTGGTTTGGGATGGAGGGTTTGGCAAAATTGATACTGGTGACTTGGGTGGTAGGTGTTTGGTAGTTTTTGCTTCTCCCTTTGTATCCACCTTCTAGGTTATTCACCTCATTTTCTTTCTTTTTCCCAATGAAACCTCTCTTCTCTATAGGTTCTGCAATTCTCCCACTTCGGATTCCTTGTTCAATCCTCTCAAGCAATCCGCACCACATCATAGAAATGTTGTGCTGAACTACCCATAAGGTGTTCATAGTATGGAGCCCTAAAAGTATTAGCAAACAGTGTCACCATCTCCGTCTCTATTAGTGGAGGTTGTACATTGATAGCTTGGTCACGCCACCTTTGAGCATAAACCCTTACGGACTCTTGATTTCCTTTCTCCATGGTAATTAGACTGGTCCTATCAGGAGCAATCTCAAGATTAAACTTGTATTGCTTTAAGAAAGCATCTGCCAAGTCTGTCCACTTTTTGATCCTAATATTGTCCAGCCTCATATACCAACTAAGGGCCGATCCGTCGGGCTATCCCGGAAGAAGTAAATTAACATTTTATCATCGTGGATAACTTCGCCATTTTGTTATAGTAAGAACGGAGATGGGTCTTTGGGCATTCCATCCCGGTATACTTAACAAACTCGGCACTCAGAACTTCTTTGGAATAACAATGTTAGGCACCAAACATACTTCAGGCGACCCTAAGCTGGGTCAAATAAATCATTTCCTTCAATTGCCCTTAGCCTCTCTTCTAGTGCAGTCCACTTATCATACCCTTCATGATTAGAGAGTTTGACGTCATGTGGGTCCTCGTTTGTTAAATCCATTGTAATAGGGATTTGGATGGGCCGAGTGGGATTAGGATGCTTGCTTATTTGGTGTATTTGCCCCCACGTTTATAGGTGCGACGGGAATTTGAGCTGCCGCTGGTGCTTCATCGAGGTTGAGTAGACGTTCCCTCTCTATCTCTGGCTCTCAACATTTGCTCTAACATACTGGTTAGGTGCGCCACATCATTCCGAACTCCTTCAAGTTCTCTTTGGTACTGAGCTTCTGGTTGTGGCCTTTCTTCGTTTTCCATTCTTTTTCTTTGTCGAGTGTTGTGGATTCTAGAAGGGGGACCTATGTTTCTTAATCTGCAGATGCGTGCATAGATGTATGAGAAAAATGCATGATTGAGAATGATTTGTATATTGGGTATGGATGCAACTTTCTTGTGAACGAATAATAGCCACCATCTTATAAACATAGGTTCTTGTCACATTGCTAGGAGTACTACCTTTCAAGTCGTTTGCTTGAATCATATTCACCAAGAGACAGATTTTGCATAAGGAGATGGGTCAACGCCCTTTTCATTAATGTTTGATAAGTTTATTACATTAATAAATAAAAAGGAAATACAAAATTTATTAATCCCTTTCCTCCACAAACTCTCTAGCCAAAGGTAGGAAAGCAAAACCACGGTTCTCAATCTTCCCTAGGAAGGCATCGGTTTCGGCTAGGCTTCGGCGATAGCGAATGATGTCCCCTCCCACATTCCGCGCATTAATTCTAATAATTCGAGCATGTGCGGCGGCTTCATCCATTTGCTCATCTTGTCTTGGTCATCTTTTCTATGAGCAACATATTGGTTCCGTTTCAAAGCAAGTGTTGTTGGCGTCGATTTGATCCTTGTGTTTTTCCATTGCTTTGCTAGCTTCTCGTCCAAATTCTTCACCTTTTCACGTTCCTTGTCGAGCTTTGTCCTCATAACTTTTATCTCATTCTTCTTAACCGCTAATTCTGTTTCAACAACCTCAAAACCTTTCTTTTTAGTTTCTTCTTTTGCAATCACCATTAAACAGCTTTCCAACTCCATATATTTCTTGCTCAAATCCTCATACTTCCCAATCCTATCCATCAATTCGAACTGGACTTGTGCAAATTTTTCTTGGAAATATTCTGCACTTCCTTGGCAATCGTTAAAGTCAATCTCCATTGCTTCAAGTTCGAGCAACTTTGCATCCAATCCAAACTCATCCCTCTTAGCTCATTCTCACTCCTTTCCCTAGCAATCTTCTCCTCACCCAACTTTAACTCAAGCTTTGTTATTCGCGCATCTCTAGATTGTATTTGCTCATCTAGAAATGCTCTCCTTTTATCTTCTTCTAGCATCATTTCTTCCAACATTGCCTTGTCTTTTCTCGCTTTTGCTCAACTCTATCCGAAGTTTTTCCACTTGTCTTCTCAACTCCTCTTCATTATTGACCCTTTTCCTCTTAATAGGCTCTTCTATAGTTTGGGGAGATTTGACCCCTACATAAGGCATGGCTGAAGATGCTAAATCTCTCCATCTTGCATATCCTTCACTTGCACTTGGATCCTTCAAACCTTCTATCTCAACCAAAACCAGATGCTTCCAATCTTGTTTGATGATCTCCAAAACTTCTTGTGCAATGGGATCTTTGAACAAACCAAAGAATTGAGCAATTCCCATAGTCCTTGGAACAAACGCATGCCCCCAAGTTGCCTTACCACCAGGCGGGAGCATAACTCACATAACCTTTGTAATCCCTACCAATGGTACCCAACGTCTTTGTCCACAACTCATTAGGACTTTCACCGTCGTTATCCAGGGGGCTCTCCACTTAAAATCACTATTAGGCAAACCTTCTAATTTGTCAACCCAACCTTGGTTGTCTAGATCTCCCCATTCTTCTTCTTCTACTAACTTCAGGGGTCTTTGGGTGAACCACCAAAAATTATTGAAGATAGGTTTTTTTGCTTCGATATGGCTAACCATCCAGATATACAACAACTGCGTGCAACATCTCATTGCCCCTTTTCCGGTCCTCCTACAATGATTAAGCGTCAAGATGGTTTCAGCTAAAATAGCAGCCATCGGATTGATTTGTGTATTCTCAAACTCTACATAAGCGAGCGCCTCCAAGCTTACTAAACCCGTCTGGCTTGGGAACAACACAAGGCCAAATATGCCCAGGGCAATCAATCTCTCTTTTTCTAATCCCAACTTCTTTTCCAGTTCAATTTCTAGCATCCTCCATTTCAACCGGTAGCATTCTTTTCCAAAAACTTTTCCAAGTTGGAGATTCCGGAGCGGTTTGACGGTTCGGGGATGATCTTGTCGGATCTCAAAGGCAAATAAACATGATACGAGATTGTTTGGAAACTCAGTCAACATCCCATATTCCTCCATAGTGGGACATAAGTCTATGCTTCCAAAAGAAAAACACCGTAGTCTGGATCCCAAAAATGAACTATGGCTCGCATGTACTGGGCTTAAAACTTCTACCCTTGCAATTTCCATCAAACGTCCGTATTTATTAAAAAATGCATCCTTATCCACATTCTGAAAATGAGTCGTTAACTTGTTCACCTCATTCATAATGCAATTCAGGTTCTTGATTGGTGACAGTTTCTTAGCATCGCTTCTAAGGCAGTCTCCTTCAGTCAATTGTGACAGTTCGTTTTTCCCATATTCTATGATGGAAAATGTAGCGATGGTGGCCATTTCGTTCACAAGTCCTGCAATTCAAAATGCTGGGGGTTAGACTTGTTTTGATGCAAAAGGTATTATGGATCATACACCCTAAGGATAGGTTCTAGTTCCTTTATGTGAGACATAGGGTAGGTTTACTACTTGGTCTCTAAACAAGGGTCTCTCGTCGTCCCAGTGATCGCCCTCTTAAAGGCAATATGGGGGTTCAGCAGATAGTGGGATGGCACATGTACCAATCACTATCGGTCTAAACACTCGGCAAAGAGTTGGGGTTTACACAAACTTAAACCTTGACTCAAGTCATAAGGCAAGCCGCTAGTCCCCCACCTAACTTAAAGTTTAATGTGTGCTCTTGACAAGATAGTAATAATATAAGTGATGCATGACTATATCATGTATGACAATATAAAGATGCATGCTAAAGCTTTTAAACAAAGTATCATTCATGTAAGGAAACAAAAACCAAAAACACACAAGCATAAACAAACCAAATTATCAAGCCTAGTCCTAAGGTCCCCAGTGGAGTCGCCATCCTGTCGCACCCTCCCGAGAGCTCGACGTCGCGGCGACCCGTCCTTCGTAGCGGGGGTTGATATTGGGGTCTTTCTATTTTGAAAAAGGGAGTCGCCACCTAGTATTATGGTCACTAGGAAACCTAACTGGTCTTTCGGAGATTCTAAAGCAAGGGACCGGTTGCGTAAAGGGAAGGTATTAGCACCCCTAGTACGCCCTACCTAAGGTAAGCCGCTTGGTGTTTGATTTGCCTTATAAATGTTATGGTGTTGATGTTCTCTAATCCCATCACTTTCCTAAGATAAGTCGGCTCTGATGAACGAAATCTGGGGTGCTTTAAAACCTATTTTTTTTGTCTTAGTATTTTATACTTTCACAACTGGTAAACCGTGGAGTAAAAAAAAAAAATGAAATGTCCTCGATTATAATCAAGGCTTCTTTCAAAGATATGTGCGGATTTATTATTCCTAGAAAATTATTTTGGATATTTACCACTCCGGGTTTCTTTATCCAAATATTAACAGTGAATAATAACAAATTATCCCCAATAATATTTTGGATATTCGTCCTTTAAGGATTTCTTTATCCAAACATTAGTGGTGAATAATAACAAATTATCCCCAATAATATTTTGGATATTCGTCCTTTAAGGATTTCTTTATCCAAACATTTGTGGTGAATAATAGATGAATTCCCCCAAAATAAGATTTTTATATTTTTTTGGAATATTGGCCAATACCCTTTGGAGTTTTACAAACATGTTGTAAAATCCGTAAATGCAAGAAAAATGATTTTTGTTGTGTTTAAGAAATCCATGCGAAAACACATTTTTGAGACTTCAAATATTTGTTTTTTAGATAAAAGACGTAAAAACAATGTTAGGGTATTGGCCGTATGCATGAAAACAAAACATTTTTTATTTTTTTGATATCTTGATGAAAACCGAGTATTTTCATACCGAATTTGTTTTTTTACAATATAAAAATACAAACTATATTGATCCAAAATACAATAAACATAATTTCAGAACATCACATATTTTTTGAAATAAATTTCGAAGAAGATTTCATTTTTTTTATTTTTTTTATTTTTTTGGGTTGGGCCCCGCCCGCCCATGTGATTGGGCCGGACTTAGCCAACCCGCATAGCCGGGCCGGGCCTAGCAAGCCCAATGGTCACCGGCCCATGCCAATGACCAGTCCCTCCAGTCCGCACCTGCACGTGTAATATTTTACGCGTGCATGAACAATGCGAAGGTAATTAAATCACCTTCGCACTGTTCATCACCTTCCTTTGCATTACAGTGCATGACACAAAAAACGGGATAACAGAGTGTTGCAACAGTGATGGTTTTCTTATGATTTTCTTTTCATTTCTGCATATTAACACAACATTATAAGAAGAAAGCAGCAGGCATACCTGGTTTTTGCGAAGACGGCGAAGATGGTGGTGCTGTAATATCTCTTCACCGTGTCCTCTGCTTCTGTTCGGTCAGCTCCTCTTCTGCTTCCTTACGTTCTCCTTTTCTGTATTCCCCTCTCCGTGGTTCTTGGTGTGGCTGCTGGAATCTTCCTCCTGGGGTTGCTGCTACTGCTCTTCTCCTGGTGTTGCTGCTGCTGCGGGGATGGAGGACTGCTGTTGCTTCGGTTGCTGCTGGGCGTCGCTGGAGGAAGGAGCTGCTACTGGTTGCTGCTGGGCGTCGCTGGAAGAAGGAGCTGCTACTGGTTGGAAAACGTTGATGGTCTGGAGGAGGAGGAGACGCTGCTGAGAGGAAGAAGAAAACCGGCTGGGAGAGAGGAGATAAGGAAATGGGGGTAGCGGTTTTTTTTTTGGAGGAAAATGGAGTGGGAGCAAAATGGCTGCTCTGGTTTGGCTTTGCAGGAGAGGGGGGCTGTCCCTCGTTGCTGGTCGCTGAGGGGAAGAAGAAAATCAAGAGCCCAGGGGGAGGGGGTTGGAGTTGGCGGCCAGTGTTGGAAGTAAAGGAAGAAATCTGCAGAAATTGGGCGAAAATGCTGGTTTTTTGGCTTACTTTGGACCCGATTTTCTCGTCCCCCAGGTCTTCAACAGAGATTCTATTTATAGGTGGTGTAAGAGGGTCATATTGTCTATATTGGGGAAAATTTTCAGCCCTTGATTCGACTCGAGGAATCCAAACCGTTGGTTCAAAGTGTGCACCTCGAGCTGCCAAATTTGGCAGCTCAAGGCTGTGAACTGCCCGAGGTGGCCACTTTGAGCCACTCAACGGAGCCGTTTATAAATTTGTCGACCCGACCGGACCATTCTCCGGGATAAAGGGGTTTCAGGTGGACATGTTGGCGCATGTTTTGTCGGATTTGAAGGCCAGACGAGCCGGAAAATGCGCCTGGAAAGCAGCCACTCGGGCAGCTTTTTGAGGAAGAAAGTGAACAGTAACAGGCGACGTGTCACCTGGTTTCCCTGCGCCGTTTTCAAATCAGTCCTCCAGTTTTCAATTTCTTCAATTTGGCCCCGGATCAAATCCAATACAGCCCCTCTGATTTACGCGCCTTTTCCAAATTGGTCCCTGGTTTCGGATTTTCTCAATTAAGTCCCTAATTGGCCATTAAACTTCAATATTTATGCAATTAAGCCCCCGATTGGACCTAATAAATTCCTAAAAATTATAATTTGGCCCCAGAACTTTAATTTCTTCTAATTAAAGCCCAAATTGACTTAAAAATCAATTTTTCTTGCAATCAAATCCTCTATAAAATAAAAATCCAATTAAGTCCATAAACATCCAAATTTGGGCTTTTCTCCTCAAAATTCAAATTTTCCTTCTCAACAGGGCTCTCATCCTTCAAGAATATACTGTCAAAAATCAAATCTTTGTATTTTTAACCTCCTTGACCAATTTTCCGACCATTTTCTCGAGCGCTTCTACCTCCTGTTATTTTTCTAACCTCCTTTGGCTTTTTATATTTATTTTTTTGTGGGGACCCAAAAATGGGTTACAACAATGATTATGAAAAATCACCGAAAAAAAAATCATTTGTAATTCTATTAGTAATCAAATTCATATTACTGATAAAATTACCCTTCGTTGATTTACAAATTTTTAGTGACAATTTCTGTAATTGTTTTTTGAACTCTCTGAACTTTCTAAGGGATTAGTCCGTTAGTGATTCCGTCTATAAATGTCAATGGAAAAGTTCTGTAACTTTTCTCTAACTCTCTAAAACGTTCTAAGAGACTTAATCCATCAGTAATTCCATCAATATTAAAAAAAATAAAAGAAATAAAACTAAAATAAAAAACCAAATATTTATTACTATTTTTTAAAAAAATCAGTTTGAATACAATTTATCTAAAGGAATGAAGCTGAAGGAGGAGGGGGAGGAGTATCTTCACTGAGACCGGTTGCGCAACGAGGTGGACCACATGTACCACCGAGGTTTGACAACAACTTCATGTACAATCGCCTAAGTTCGGTCATCTCGGACTTAAGCTTGGTCATCTCAATACTATGTTGGGTCGTCTGAGCTTCAACTTATTCTTGTACAATTGCTGGAAAACTGGAGATTGGGAGCTCGAACCCTATTGTGAGGAACCAACGGTCGATATTGTAAACTCGATTTCTATCAGGTCCATCGGACGATTCAGCCTTTGACCACAAATCCAAATTGAGTTCTGGATTGGTCGAAGGATCGTTCTCGTATTTCTCCTGCATTTGGGTGGTATATTTTTCCTGGAAAAAAAACGGTCGGCTAATTTAAAAAAAATAATAACTAAGAAAAAAATTGTAGAAATTCAACTTACCACGAATTTCTAAGCTCGATTATTTAAAACTGCAAATACATTATAATTTAAATTTAATTACTACAAACCAGTTGATTTTATATCAATTTGATTAATTTTTTCTAACAATTTGGTTAATTTTTGAAATTAAATAGTAAAAGTGTTTTTTTTTTTTATCTCCTGTAATATTATTGACTTACTTTTCATAATTCCACATTTCAACATTCATACACAACTCGTGCATTTCTAAACACCATTCAAAACATAAAAATCAACCCAATTTTGCATCTAAATCAAAATTTTCATAAACCCTTAATTTACAACTACTTGAAATTATATCAATTAACTCTTAATTTTCAACAACTCAAAACCTTGAACTACAAATTATACAAACATGAAATTAATCACTAAATTAAAACAATATATTTAACCAATTGAACCCTAATTTACAAAAATCCAAAATAATAATTAAAATTAATCATATACATTTAATTGACATTGAACAAAAATTTTTAAAACAAAACAACTAAAATTCAACAAAATTTCTCTCATATGAAAACAATTCCAACAACAACATTCATACAATTATTAAGAACAAAAAAAAAATCCAAAAGAAATAACAAAAAAATTCTTACCTTGATTTCGTTGTGAATTTCGGCTAAGAAGAGAAAAAAAAAACAAATATAAAATAGGAGAGAGACATTAATTAACTTTAAAAAATGGAAAAATGAGAAAAGAAAACAAGAAGAGAAGAGGACATACCCAACACGCGTGGAGGAGAATAGAAAAGAAGAGAAGGACTTTAGGAGGGAGAGAAGAGAAAAAAAAAAAAGAGAAATGCAAAGGAATGTAGAAGATGAGAGAAACACGTCTGTTGTGATTTTAGTCTTTTAGTTTGGGGCTTTTTATATATCAAAGGTTTTACCGATGAATAATTAAATATAAATATTTTTAATACTTCCATATGTGTATCCGTCTATAACATCTAATTAAAATTTTTAATTTTATCAAAAATTTTCAAAAACCTTCCAAATATGACCGACAATTTTTTATTCGCATTCGGTAAATCTATATGTAATGAACAATAATTAAAAGTGACATTGAAAAGTGAACAGTCTCATTGCTCTCTAGAATATACTAACAAACTTACTTTGTCGGTGTTACCATATCAATTGAACACAATGAACAATGTCACAAAGAAATGAACAGATTCAATGCTCTCTGGAATATACTTGACGTATTCAATCCGGCAGTCATACTATATGTATACCCAAATATTATCGTCTTTATTATTAAAAAATTAAAAATTTTAATTTTAATTTTTCCATCAATATCTCCACCTATAAAATCTAATTAAAATTTCTAATTTAATAAAAAAATTTCATAAACCTACCAAACAAATACATAGCTGACTGTCATCTCGTTAGATTTACAGGGGCCTTTAATAGTTTTTTTTTTTTTTCCGTGATGGGATTTCCATAACAACCAGTCCAAAGTAAAACTCTAGACTTGAAAGAACAATCCATAATTAACAGCCAGTCCAAAGTAAAACTCTATTGCTGGAAACTAAGTTTCAAAAACACCCAATTCCACATCGCAGCACAATAAAGACAAGAATATTATCGAACCATTGGGTGGGTCAAAAGCTATTGATTATAGGAACTGTTTGAGAGTATGGTAGTGATTGTTGGTAAAATTATTTTTCATTAGGAAATATATTAAAATAATATTTTTTTTATTTTTAAAAAAATATTTTTGATATCAGAACATTTAAATGATCTGAAAATATAAAAAAAATTAATTTTAAATAATGTTTTTTTAGGAAATCGTGAACTATGCCTATATATCAAAATTTAAACAATAAACTGCAAAGCCACAGTTCTTTTCGACATCAAATGGTTACATAATTTGAAGTAAAACAAGTTTCATTGATAATCTGGTTGGAAATTCCACTGTTTCCCAAAATTCAACTGTTCATACAAAGGTTAATGGGCAATAAAAAGATGGCACAAAAACATAGTAATAAAAGAAAAAAATACACTAAAATTTCAGCTGCCAAAACATAGTTATCGAAATATATCGTTTGAGTTGCTTACTCAGTCCATTTAGGTTTTTTCACTTGCTAACAACATTTGGAAACAGATTTGGTAAAATAACATATGTAGCAAAAGTTTTAACAAATTATATGTAGCAAAAAAAAAAAATGTGACATTTAAAATTATCGCAATTGAAAATCGCAACACTTTAAAAAAACTATTAACTATTAAATAATTGGTATAAATTAAAAAGAAAAAAGAAAAAAAATATCAACAAAATATACTAAACTTCAATTATAATATTACAAGTATCATAAAAAAGATTTCAATGTTACAAATTCAATAATATAAAAAAATATTACCAATAATTATTAGAGTAAACCATTCATGCTACCCAAAAACAGTGTTCGACTCACTTATCTTTAAGCAGCATTTGTGACCGACTCTTGTTATTGTAAGTAATTATATTTTGTGTTATTGGATTTATCTTGTAATATTATTGATGAGCAGTTAGAGGATTTTTTTTCTTTTCATTGTAATTTTGTCATCTCATTTAAAAGTTTCTTTGAAATCTCGCATTTCTCACAAGCGACTTCGTAAATGTTATTCTGGCTGCTAGACTGGTTCAGTAATATTAGTAAAGTGGTGTTGATACCGCCGGCATATGCTATTTTGTTTTCATCTGACTCTGTAGTCTATTGGTTCCTTCCTCTGTGGGAAAAGCTAAAAGGGGTCAGGCGAGGATTTGCCTGATTTTTACGAAGGCTGTTCTCAGCCCAATTTCATTATGGGCCACTCATCTATCAGGTTTAAACACGAAGTAGTTTTCAATAATTTCTTCAGGCTCCCAATTTTTGGTTCCATTATTTAATTTTCGTGTTTTCTAGTTTTTTGGTTTCCAATTAATTAATTTTAGCAGTCCTTTTATATTTTAATTTTTTTTAATAATTCTTTGAAGAACTCTAAAACAATTTCGGATATTATTCTTATATCATTATATTTGATTCATCTTTTTTGTTAAGATTTTTCATTGCAAATTAACGTGTTTTTTCTCCAACAAATTGAAACTAGTAGCCTTTTCATTTATGAATGATGAGAAATTTATTAAGAGTTGATATAACCATTAAGAACATGACTTAATATGAACCATAAGTGAGAAATTTTCTAAACCCTTTTAAGAGAGAGAAATTGCTTTACCTTTAAGTGCTAGTTTTTTTTTTTTTTTTTTTATGTTTCGGTGTTTCGCAACTAGTTTAGTTTTATTGTACTAAAAATAGGAGGCATAGTTATAGGAAAACCTAAAAACTCTATAAATGAGAAAGATATTAATTTTTCCATGTTTAGAATTGTAATCCTTCGTATTAATCACATTCTAATTCTCAATTTCTAAAACTTATTTACAATCAAGTTATACTTGATTAATCATTTTATTTTTATTTTTTACCAATGGTTCTTATATGTGTGACCTATTAGGTTTTCAAATAACTTAGCCTAAATATAGATCATAATTCTAAATAAAATAAGATTAAATAAATTAAACAATTTAATTTATTATCAATTCAATAATTTATATTTGAAGATAAAGTATAATATCTTGCAATTTGTCATGATCCTCTCAATATCAAGAAATGCATAAGTGGTTTGACTTAACCTTTTAGTGACCGGTTTCTCAGTGTAATTATTATCTCTTTATCAAGAATATCTTGATTTAGACATTACAGCTTAGAGTATGTCTATTTTGTTAAATCATTTTTCAATTATGTCCAGAGCTTTTCTTATGCCCTCGAAAGAAATATTTCTCCTCACATAGTTTGATTTGACCTTGAAGTAGTTCTTCTCTTTTATATACCAATTTTTCAAGTTGGACACTAAACTTCCACCACTTAAGCCAGATAAGAATAGGATTGATTCTATCCAAGTAATTGCTTTGCAATCTACTGTTTTAATACCCAGCTTAGGAAAAACTTGATTTAGGATAGATACAACTTCATTTCTTGGACCTAGATAAAACCCTTTAAGTGTAGCTGATATTCCTCTAGTTTTTGTATCTAGCAGACCGGCCTGGCGATAAAAAGAGTGTGAAGATTTTCGCAAGTGGTCTCAGTATTCCAGGCGACTTGTCCGATGATAAAATAGGAATCTCACAAGTGGTCTAATTGTTCTAGGCGACCTGCTCGATGATAAAATGCAAGGAATCTCACAAGTGGTCTAATTCTTCTAGGTGACTTGCCCGATAATAAAGAAGAAATGCGAAGAATTTTGCAAGTGGTCTAATTATTTCAGGCGACCTGCCTGATAGGAAGAAGAATGCAAAGAATTTCGCGAATGGTCTAATTGTTCCAAGTGACCTGCCTAATAATAAAATACGAGAAATCTCGCAAGTGGTATAATTATTCTAGATGACCTGTCTGATGATGAAATGCGAGGAAACTCTCAAGTGGTCTAATTGTTCTAGGTGACCTACCCGATGGTGAAGAAGAAATACGAAGAATTTTGCGAGTGGTCTAATTATTCTAGGTGACCTGCCCGATAGGAAGAAGAATGCGAAGAATTTCACAAGTGGTCTAATTGTTCCAGGAGACCTGCCTGATGATAAAATATGAGGAATCTCGCAGCAAGTGCTCTAATTGTTCCAGACGACTTGCCCAATGGTAAAAATGCAGAGAGAGATTATTTTTTTTCTCTTTTTTAAAAAATATTTTTCTTGAAAAATATAAATTTTTTTCAGAAATAGTCTCATTGTAATGAGTAACCTACCCAGATGGAAAATTACAAGGATTTTTCAGAAAGGATCTCATTGTAATGGGTGACCTACCCAGGTGAAAAAATACAAAGATTTTTCGGGTGGCCTAATTCTCATAGGTGGCCTGCCCAGGTCAAAACTTGAAGAGTCTCATTATGATGGGTGACTTTTCAAATTGAAAAATATATAGATTTTTCAGGTGGCCTAATTCTCACGGGCGGTTTGCTCAGGTCACGAATTTCTCGAAAGTGAGAAATTTTTCCAAATCATTTTCAATTTGGCCATTTCAATGTGGCTTTCCTTTTGATGGATCCCATCAGGGATTTATTTTATAAAATTTGCAAAACACATTTTTAAATGTTTCAAAGTTTAGATGATATGCATGTATCTTTACCTACTTTGAAATATAGGTCCCTCTTTCTTATCAATCTTTTTGTTGTTTGATTGGTGAGGACTTGCTGTCTTTGATTTGGGTCATCTTCGTCGTTTGGCTTCAAACCCATTTGAGTTGGCCCATGTAATTTTTCTCATATTTATTTACCCAACTCAGCCTTAATGATGCCCATCATGACCCCTTTGCTTGCTATAGATTTTCTGTCTCGTTGAATAATTTAGGAGGATCATTAATTACTCTCCGTCGTACTACTAAAAACATTCGGTATAACTTGTTGAAAGGATCAAGCTGGCCTTTGTGAATGAAAATTCCCCCTTGTCTTATTGTAGAAAATGGTCCTCTTTTCACAGTTATCGAGAAGGGATCAAATTTCTTTTTAAACACAATGTTGCCCCCTTGTATTGGTCATTTCCTATTTGTACTGGCCATTGCCTCTAAGTGTGCCATCGTTAGCGACTCCGGATAAATAATGGTTTCAAGTAACCATTCTCTCATTTCTCTCATTTTCGGTTTTGATGAAGAGATATTTGTCTAGAATGAATCTTGAAATCTTGCATGTTGAAAACAAATATTGTTTCAATGTGAGTTTAAAACAATTTGCTTTTGAAATCTTGTAACTCCCTGGTTATTTCTTGAAAATGAGATGATTTGCTCTTGTGTTGATGACATTATTGTCGGTGAAAGTACATCATAAGGTGACCTTATGCTTTTGTGGGCTTCAAAGTGAAGGGCTCAAGAAAAAGCTCAAGGTTTTGTTTGAGAAAAACATGTCTCTTTTTGAACAATCATTTTATCAGCATGAATAATAATAAGTAGTTTGTTCTCAATGTCATGAATCCTATGAAAAATACTCTTTGCATTTTGAGAGCATCGTTTATTGTTTCAGGTTGTTTGCTTGCTTGATTAGAATCAACTTTTATAGGTATGTAATGTAGGTTTTGGTTTTTGGCCATGAAAGAAAAGGATTTATAAGGCTCAAAGAGTGTTTCAAGGTTTTAAAGACTAAGGATCACTATCAGCAGTTCGACTCTTTGTATTTTTTTTTATGCTCTTCTTTGATCTGTCCTTTTTCATTGTTTTGGCTGGGACATACTCACTTTATTTCAGCTATCATTTTTTTCTTGTGATTTGGGCATGCCCCCTAGCATTTGAGTTTCTTGGGCTTTTTTGCTTTTTTGGCTTTCTCACAGCTTTTTTACTTCTTTTTTTCATTGAAATTTCCATTTGCCCCTTGTGTGGGGTGTGATCCTAGTTGGGGTTTTCATAAAAGAAAATTTATTCAGGCTCAAAATGGAACCGCAAAGGATATATTCATTTTAGAATGTGCAAGGAATAACAAAGATGACCTTTCCTCATTTCAAGCATAAGCTATTAAGATCAATAAACTTTGACCTTGTCTAGTGTGATAGTTTGGACTTTCACAAAGAAATGCATTTCATGAGTCTATGAACAACAAGTCCACTAAATACCATTATGCATACATTCAAAACACATGGCTTAAGAGTTATGATGTGAGGGTGACAATTCATTTTATTTTCGTGCATTTTGGTTTAAAGTTTAGTCACCTTAATGAAAGAGTTGCTTGATTCATGTGTCATTCTACAAGTAGAATGTCAAAAAATCATTTTAAATAAACATCAAATTATTTTTAAAATTAAAATGCAGGTTCAATTTTTTAAAATTCCACTAGGGAAAAGATTTTGGTAAAAGAAATGAATCACGTCTATGAGATCACGCGAGCCTTTAAAAGTGTATTTGTGAGTTCTTAGAGGGAACCCCTTTTAGGATTTTTAGCTATAAATCAAAGGAAAAAAAACACAATTAAAAGACAACTCATTATTTCATTGAATTTTTAGAAAGAAGGCTTAACAACAAAGACTTTATGCTAACATTTTAGGCTATGATTACTAGTAAGGTAACACATAAAAAGACTAAACACTTAGCAATCATTGATTTGAATTTCTAGAATCTTCTAACCGTCCCTCTCTTATGAATTCCTTGACAAGAGCACCTTTCTAATAGTTAGTTGAGGTCATGCGTAGACCAGTCTTGGCCTAATGACACAATAGCTTCGTCTTCAGGACGATTGATTTCTAGGTGTCTTTGTTTTGGTAGTTTCTTTCTTTTTTCAAGTGAAATTTTTCTTCTCAGTCAAGTCAACAATCCTTCCTAACCGGATGACTTGTTCAATTCTCTTAGCTATAACAACCAAGTCAGAAAAATATTGTGCAAAGCTTTTAACCACGTATTCAAAGTATGGGGTCTTGAAAGTGTTGACAAATAAATTGATCATCTTTTTTTCCAACAAAGAAGGATTAACCTGTACAACTGCCTTACACCACCTTTAGGTGCATTTTCTTATTGACTTCTTGTTGTCCTTTTCCGTAGCTTGCAAGCTTGAACTATCATGGCCCACATCGATATTGAACTTATATTACCTAATGAAGGCATTAACGAAGTCCTTCTACTTTTTTACCTTGGTATTATCCAACCGCATATACCAAGTAAGGACAACGTCACTCAATCTTTTTTGAAAGAAGTGAATCAACAATTTCTCGTCATAGACCACCTCAACCATTTTGTTGCAGTATGCCTTAAGATGAGTTACATGACATTAAGTTCTTGTATATTTGATGAATTCAGGCATTTTAAAATTTTCAAGAATGATCACGTTGGTCACCAAACACATCTCAACAACCTTTATATGGTCATGTAGGCTAGTTCCCTTGAATGCCCTCATCCTTTGCTATAAGATAGCCAATTTGTTCAGACCATCTTCTTTTACCATCTTGTTCTTTTGAGATTCCTTCACTGTAAAGTCAATGGTAAATAACATTCTTATGGGATATGCTAGTTCAGCAAATTGAAAATACATAACCTATTGAGATTCAAATAACACCTCATTTCCCCCCAGATTTTATGGATTTACGAGCAAAGGTTCAGGTTGAGCTGTAAATTTTGCTTCTCCAGATTTAGATCCCAAGTTCTATTCGAGTAAACTAGTAAGCCTTGTGACTTCTTATCTAAGACTTTCCAACTCTTTTCGGTGTTGGGCGTCCAACTAGGCTCTTTCTTCATTTTTCATTTTTCTTTTTCGTAGTCAAGTGTTATAGGTGCATTTCAACAGGGAACCTATATTTCATCCTGGTAAATGAAAATTATGCAATCATGCATGAGTGATGATGGTATCAACAAGGAAAATGCAGATTCAATATGGACTCGCCCTTCACGGGATGACAATGGTCGTTTATTCATGGACTTTAGGGACTTGATGTCGTCATCATGCTAATGAGGGGATCCTTGTCCAGTCTTGCTTAAATTTGAGATTTTGATAACCTTTCAGCTTTCAATTCAAGTCGGTCCCCTTTTGTCAACTGTAACAACTCGAGACTCTTGTATCCTATGTGACGACTATTTGCACCCAATGATCTTGAAATTCAAGATGCCGCATGTTGGGCTAGCCATAATGAGATTACACATGGTATAACCTAACAGGTCAATTCTAGTTGTTAAGTGTATCACGGGGGAGGTTACTATATAATCTTAAAGGGTCTCTCGCATGCTTAGTGATCATCCTTGAAAGGTTTGTCACACCCGGACATCACGATGACCGATTAAAAATATTCTCTCGATTGGAAAAAGAACAGATATCTGACATCTTGTTCCTTGGGAGAAAGGTTTAGTTCGAGAAGTCGCCATCTAGTATAATGGTCACTAGGAACCCTAATTGGTCAACAAAGATTCTAATGGTACGGGACTGGTTACGTGAAAGGAAAGATGTCATCACCCCTTAAGCGTCCTACCCGAGCAGGCATCGCATTGCTGGTTTTTATCTAAAATTGCTAAGAATATGTTCTCCTTTTTCTTTTTCTCCCTTGTTTTTTATTCTTCCCATTATGTTCCTGACTCTGGTGTCAGTGAATAGTTCATACGAATATTTCTAACTCTAGTGTCGAGTGAACAGTTCATATGAATATTTCCAACTACGGTGTTGGTAAATATTGCACAAACTCAAAAAATTACGATATTCCTGACTCTGGCATCAGTGAATAATTTCGCAAAAAAAATGAATTTGAAGAAGAATTTTTCAAATGCCATTTTCTTTTTGTTTATCCTTTATTATTATTTGCCCTTTTTAAATGGAAAAAAACATTACAAAACAGATTTGCATTTAGCAGTAACAGTTCACAAATTGAGCACATAGCAAAAAACAATTACAAAACACAAAGGAAAAAAAAAACATGTGAGGGGCCCACAAATAAATCAATGAAGATCCCCAAATATTTTTGAAATTTTTTGATATAAAAAAGGTGTTTGTTTGGCCAAATATCAAACTACAATGGACATAAAAATTATGACCAAGTTATAAGGGTGTGTTTTGCTAAACACACCCTTAGTAAACACAATTTGGTCCGGCTGGGCCTAAAACCCAGATCCAGCCCCTGCATTTTTATTTATTTATTTTTTATTGGCTTGGGTTTGACTAATGCAAGTGGGCTGAGCGGAATCCAGCCAGCACGGACTCGTCACTGGCCCATGCCAGTGACCCAGCGGGGTGAATCACGCGTGAACTTGTTGACGCGTGCATGGTATAGTCCGAAGGTAATTAATTTCCTTCGCACAGTACTTAAAAAGGTGAAGAAGATTTAAAAGGAAACAAACAAGGGGATGAACTCTTACCTTGTCTGGAGACAAGTTTAGAGGTGAACGAGCGGAATGGATGGCCATAGCTTAACGACTACCCAATATTCCCTGCCTCTAGTGTCTTCTCTGCTTCTCTATTTTTGGTTTGCCTATTCTGCTTGAGTTCTGGGACGAAGACAAAGCTGGGTTTAACTCTCTGTGTTTTCTTCCCTCCTGTTTTACTCTATTTTTTCTCGCCCCTTGTTTCCCTCTGTTTTTTCTCCCCTCTGTTTTCTGTTTTTTTTTTTTGTCTGGCTCTCTTTTTCTCTTGATCTTTTTCCTCCCCCTCTGTTCTCTCTGAATTCTTCTATTTATAAAGGTGTTCCTTCTCTGCATAAGCCTACGTCTCTCCTCTTAATAAGCATGGCTTGGGGAGTTGGTTTCCTGCTAGGACTCGGACGCCAACAGTTTGGTGGCAGACTTCGACTCGGACCTTAGTGTTCCCGGGAGGAAGAGGATGAACAGTCCTCCCTGGGACGACGTCGTTTCCTTGGCTGGGATGGGCAGTTCCAGTTTGGTCCTTGAAGTTTCGGCATTGTTTTAATCAGAACCCTGGGTGAATTGTAATTAGACACGCAGTTTACAAAACGGTCCCTGATTTCTAATTTCTTTTAATTTTACCTCTAATCAACCCCAAACTTTGATATTTCTTCAATTAAACTCCTGATTTTATTAATTAAACTAATTCTAAGCTCAATTAAGTCCTCAAACTTATTAAATCATCAATTAAACTCTTGATATCATTAATTAAACCAATTCAAAGTTTAATTAGGTCTTCAAATTCATTAATTCTTTCAATTTCTAGCAAAATTGAATTCTAAATTTACAATTCCTCCCTGGTTGATCTTTAAAAACTTTTTATTTGTGTTGTCTTGATCTAAATCTTAATTTTTCTTCATTCATGCCAATTTTTCCATTTCATTTTCTTTTTATTATATAAAAATAAAAATATTAAAAATTAGGTTATAACAAAAAAAATTATAAAAAAAGATTTTAACATGATAAATTCAATAATTATATATAAAAAAACAATAACCAAAGTGGATCATTCATACTACTCAGAGACGGTGTTGACTCACTTGTGTTTAGACAGAATATGTGATCCACTCCTGATATTATTGGTGATTAATTTTAATATTATTAAATTTATCTCGTCCAAATATTTCTAATAATATTGATAGTCAATATACATCTATGATTTCTCTTTTTTTTCCCCTCTCTTTTATCTTCTCATTGCAATTTTGTCATCTCATTTAAAACTTTCTTTGAAATGTCACATTTCTCACTAGCGACTTCTTAAATGTTATGTTTTTGTATTACATGTACAAAACAGTGCTTTTTTGCCAAAAACTTGTTTCTCTAATTTGTTTTTAAATATACTGTTATAACCCCATTTTTAACAACAATATCAAGAAACCATCACCGACAGTCCAGCAATGGCGGGACTGGGGGGGGGGGGGGGGGTGGTGGTTCCAATCCTGCCAAAACAAAAAGGTCTTAATATTCTATCCTTATCAAGGAAGGATAAGCAGCGAGAGGGAATGCCTATAAAGGGCACGGGAGGGAGTTCACAAGGAGAGGGGAAAAAAAGCAAACAGACGGCAGAGGGGAGAACAGATGAGAAAACAAAAGAGAAGAAAGGGAGGAAAACAGAGGAAAAACCAAAGAGTGTGATAGAGACAGAGACAGAGAGAAATAGAAGAACAACAACAGATAGAGAAGCGAGATAGAAGGAGAGGAGGGTCATCGCAGGGGCGCCACACTCCATCGCCATCCGCTTTGCTCCCAGTAGCTGCTCGCTCAGGTAAGTTTGTTTTCCCCCCTCCCTAAATTTTAATTACCATGTTCCTGTAGCAGGCGTTCGTGAACAGTTCACGAACGCCTGCAGGTTAAAGAAAAAAAGAAATAAAGAGAAAAGGACGGAAACCGGGTTACTGGCTTGGGCCAGTAACCGGGTTTGAACCTGCTGGGTCTAGCCCAGCCTGTACGGCTGGGCTAGACTGAGCCCAGTAAATGAAAAAAATAGTGGGCCGGGTTTGGGCCTCAGGCCCATCCAGCTACTTTCTCATGTATTTTATTTCCCTTTTGTTTTTTTTTTTTGATATTTCGACAAACAAGCTATTTTTTTTATATGAAAAAATTTCAAAAATATTTAGGGATCTTCGTTGATTTATTTATAGTCCCCTTATGTGTTGTTTTTTTTTTCTTTCTTTGCATATTGTTTTTCTATGTTGCATGTTCAATCTACATACTATTACTGTTAAATACAAATTTGGTATGTAATGCATTTTTTCCTTCTTATCTAAAAAGAGTAAATAAAAAAATAGGTAAACAAAAAGAGAAAGGCATAAAAAAGATTGTTTCTTTTTCAATTAAAAATCCAAATCTTGCGAACTTATTCACGAGTACTAGAGTCAGGAATATCGTGTCTTTTGGGTTTGTGCAATATTTACCAGCGTCAAAGTTAAAAATATTCGTAGGTAAATGTTTACTAATGCGAAAGTCAGGAACATTATAGGAAGAACAAAAAAAAAAGAGAAGAGAAAAACAAACTTTTAGCAATTTAAGACAAAACCAACAATGCAACCTGCCTTAGGTAGGACGCTTAAGGGGGTGATAACATCTTTTTTTTTTACGTAACCAGTACCGTACCATAGAATATTTGTTGATTAGTTAAGGTTTTTAGTGACTATAATATTAGGTGACGACTCCTTAAATAAGATCTTTTCTATTAAAAGAATAAAATGTCATATATCTATTTTTAAATTTTTTTAAAAGTCAACACGATATTCGGGTGTAATATATATAATGCTATTTTTTTTTTTTAAGAAAAAATTATTCCCACTCACAGAAACCAAATCCGGTGAGTTTGGATTCAAGAAGGTCCTTGTGACCTTAATTCTAGACTTCTCAATAGTCAAGGTCTCTACTTTCAGGATTGATTTTTCCATATTTATTTAGTGCAATGAAATGACTTTGTTACTTTTAAAAAAAAAACCTTTTGTCAAGAGTTTTTTTTATTTTTTAAATATATTTCACACAGTTAAATTATACTTACACCCTTAAAAGCAAAATCACTTTAAACTTGCATAAAAAAGCTTATTCATCTTTGTTTAAATAGTAAAGTGACCGAATTACCTTTAAAATGAAAAAAACAATTAAGGTTGGTCTCAAGAGAGTTTTAGTTTTTTCATTATGTTTTTTTATTTTAAAGTTCACTCAATGATTGTTTGATAATTTTTTAAAATTAAATATTATTAAAAAAAAATTATTCACACGTACATGCAAGCTATTTCAATTATCAAAATTCTTTATTTGCGATGATTGATGCTAGTCATTTCAAAAATTGTTTCGTGCCCTCTGATTTGTATTTCAATCCATTAAATAAACTCATATTTACTAGAGTTATCGTAGTATCACTATAATGTGAGCCGATAGTTGTTACATCGTAGAAACTTTAGGCGTATAGGGACGACACGTGGAAACTTTGATAGAGATGTCATTTCACATCGAAGGACGTAAGGTGTAACTAACGATTCAATATGTTTTGAAAATAAAGCTTGATAACACCAATAACAGTGAGTGGACTGACAGTATTTTTTTAGTGTAGAAAAATAGAAGCCAGCAAAACCCTGAAATGAGGAAAAAGAAATTAAAACATCTAGGGCTCAGATATCATCACAAAATACAAGACTTAAAGAAAAAAGTTTCTTACATTTTATATCAAAACAACTATATAGGACTCATATATATATATATATATATATATATATATATATATATATATATATATATATATATATATATATAAAATAGAGGTGAGCAAAAAAACCGAAAAACCGATTAAACCGAGAAAACTAGAAAAAAAATAACTGAAAAAACCCGAAGGCGTGAGAAAAAAAACCGATTAAAATTTTGAAAAAACCGACCGGTTCGGTTCAATTTCGGTTTTATAAGCATGAAACCGAAAAACCAAAATGAACCCAAACCGAAAAAACAGGAAATAAAGCTGAGCCAAACCGGAAAAAAACTAAGTAAAAACCAACAAAACCAAGCCAAACCGAAAAAACCGAGTCAAACCGGTTTGAACCGGTTTTTGTCATAAAAAACCGAACCGAACCGAAACCGGTCGGTTTGAACGGGTTTCGGTTTTTTTTTTAATTTCGGTTTGGTTATTTTTTTCTGATAAAAACTGAACCGAACAAAAAATGATCTCTAATATATAGTAACAAACTTAGAATTACAAGGAAAATAAATATAATTAGTCATAAAAACCATGATCACCTATGATTAATTATAATACAAGATGACAATAATAAATATAAAAATAGTTACCCATAGTCGATACAAGATTATAATAAAAATATAAAAACTTAATATAATCTAATCTAATATTACCTAACGAGAATATTTTATTAAAATATCTTTATCTTTATATATTCTCATGTTATCATGAATAGAAGTTGTGACTGCACCTTTCTTTACACATCAACCCACTAAAAAATGACACCCAGCCAATCAAAATTAAAAATATGTTTTAAATTGCAATTAAAATATTGTTTATTTAAAATTTAAATTGTTTTATTTAGAATTAATGTTTTTTTAGTATTTTTAGATTTTTTATATATTAATATTAAAAATAAATTTTAAATAATAAATAAATATTATTTTAATATATTTCTAAATAAAAAATATTTTAAAAAACAATAATTATCATTACCGGGTAAAAAAGGCTCATTACCTATAAAGGAAGTTTCTTGGATAAGACATTCTATATTAAAAAAATATTAGTAGCAAATATCATGAGGATGTTATTTAAAATCAATAATTTATAGGAATTTGATGAATTTGAAGTTCTTCAGCCAATCATTTAAGTTTTTCCCCCGAAAATCTTAAGTATTAATGTTTTACTTCATTGACTTAATGAAATTTTTCCAAAATTATTATCAAGATGAATTTCGTGTTCTTTTGGGCCTAGTTGAAGCAATCACTTTGTTTTTTGCATGTATTTATTGTATTATTAAAAAATAATATCAAAAAATAATGTTTAGAATCATATCATTTTTTTCTCAACCATCTTCTTTTTTTATTAGGTTTTTTTTTGTTTTTTATTTAAAAATTATAATTCAGTTTTATAAAATCAATGCTTGATAAATTATAAAATGATATTTAGAATCATGAACATGTAAGGTAATGTAAAAAAAAAACAATTAAAAATAACATGGAATACAATATAGAAAAAAAGCACGAACCATTATAAAGTTTTTTTTTTAAATTTAAAATTTAATCATTTTATATTAAGTTAACTTAAAATTAGGTTTGCTGTTTTATTTCGGTTAGTATTTATTACATGAGACTCTCGTAATGTTAAAAATAATTTTTGATATTGAGTTGATATTAGATTTGATAAAATATAATTTAATTTTATTGATTCAAACCAATTAAAACTTTAGGGATATAATTTTAAACCGAGACAAATATTCTACTTTATTTTCTTCTTCTGAAAAATAACATATTTATCTTAATTTCCTACTTAATTATTAATTTGAATCAACAAATTTATTATTATTTATTGTTATATATAATTCTATATTTATTTTACTGAACTAAGGTATAAACTTTTCAGTCTACTGTTAAATTGTTTTTCTTTAATGGTAAAATAAAGTTAACAACACACCCACGAGAGAAAAATGCTTCATCCCAATCATAGCATGAAAGAATCAAACTAGTATATATAATATAACACCTAATGGAATGTCCATAGAACTATAGGTTTGTCCAATTGTGCTATGCTCTTCATGAACCGAAGGAACAAACCCCCTAACGCGCCATTTTGCTGGGAAACTACTCTTCAAGATAATCAAGAACAGTGGTCCAATTTTAATGCCGCCAATGATACATCATGTTAACGATTTTGATTAAAAACCTTATTATCAAGAACAGCATTAATTTGGATGTGAATTAAATAGGATTTGGAGTAGCATGTAATTGAGGGCAAACGGCATCAGCCGAAGAACGAAGCCCAAAACCTAGCATGTAATTGAGGGCAAACGGCATCAGCCGAAGAACGAAGCCCAAAACCTAGCAGCCTAGCGGTATGCTGGGATGCCCTCTTCATCGTGCTACAAAAGAAAGGGACTGAAAACATGCAATGTAGGTGTCTAATTTGCCGTGCGAGTGTGAGACAAGCTTTTTGACAGTAATAATCGAAAGCCCCACCAGCAGAGGTTGCGGTAAGGCTTTCTGTCAAGTCGGTGTCCAACGAGGGTCGGATTATCATCAAGAGAGCTTGGTTGCTAGCGATTGGCTTCACAAATTATTGCAATCAGGCTATTGCTTAGTTGTCTTGCTCACTCCTGTATTGTTGATTTCGAAATCTTGGCTAGTACATCCAGAAAGGGATCGCCATGGCCTGAAGTTCATCTTTCATACGTGTAGACCCTACAAAAACTATGGCTGAGAATATAGCTCAAAACTCATGAAAAATTAACTACGGCTCTTCTTTTAGCCCACAATTTGATGCGTGGTTGACTAAACTTTCTCATGCGACATGGATCACGTCGTTCCTTTTACGACTAGAACGGTGAGAAAGGCCAAATGTTTCCTCGAGTTGATGATTCTTCAAAGAAAGAAGACACTTACGCTTCGATTTTCCCTATAATTTTGTTCTTATAAAAAATAAATGTGTCTTGCTTGTTAGAGAACAAGTTCATTAGACATGGTTAATTTGGATGAAAACCCATCTGGTATTTACCTTCTATCTATGGAAATCTCATGAGTGTAACTTGTTCTTGTTGACCGTTTCTCATAGAACCGTTATAAACGACTTTCTAACTCTTCTTTTCAATTATGAACTATTAAAGTGATACATTCTAAAGGTTATAAGTTTCATATTTATGAGCTTTTAAAGTGGTTCACTTTAAGGGTATAACATTCACATTTATAAGCTTTTAAAGTGGTTCACTTGTAACTACCCCATGATATACTAAATATGTGAGATATATAGCTATTAAAGCTTCATGGAAGCTTTGGTTATAAATACTGTTATTTGATCCCCATACTCACTTACTCAATTTCCTTAATTTTTACACCATCTATATAGAGTGAGTAGAATTTGGAAGTGCCAAATATATATAAAAGATAGCACCAAATACGTAAGGAACCTCAATGGCTGGAGGTATTGTTTCCTTATCATTAAGCCTTACGATTGTGTTATAAATATATTTATTCCGCATCATAGAATCGTTAATTAAGTTTTACAGTTCTTTGACTTCATGTTATCAAATTATCTTATATTAGAGACGGGATACATGCAGAGCCTCGTGAAGATTTGTGAATATCTAAGATAGGATTTGCCACTTCTGGTAAAGAAAGTTAATGTTATTGGCCACTCATTAAGTTGATAACTGCAAAATCTATACACATAGTGGGAATTGATTTTAGAAGGGTTCTCAAATCATAGGATAGTTACATTCCAAGCTCTATATATGTCTTTTCATTATCTCCATTTTATACAGTAACTTATAATTTTATGATAGTTTATTTAATTATCTCCATTTTATATAGTATTTATTTTAATTTATATGTAGAAAGAAATAAATTCATGAAATCATGGGCTTTGAAGTGAAATTTCAGTATTCATTCCCAGAATTCTAGCTATACAACATCCCTAACTGGATTGAGAATTAAGACAATGGGGAAGATAATTAAATGAGAAAATCTACCTTGAAGAGATTTGGTTGACTTGTGTACATGTTTCGGGGGAAAAAAAGAGAGGGAAATTAAATTTTGTATTGTAAGAAGAAGGAAATTTCCTAACCAAAAATCTGAAAAAAAAAATTTCTTTGTGAATCAGGTATAACTTTTGCTACATATATCCAAGTTAACTACTTTTAGCGTCAAAAGAACTCTAAAAGGTAGTTCTATAACTTTTATGTATATGATTTTCTCAAAATAAGTCTATCTCATAAAAAAAATAGCTCCACCTAGAACAAGTAGTCAATTACACATCCTGGTAGTCAATTATATCGATGCCACTAGCTCCAATTAGAATAAATAGTCAATTAAATATTTTGGTAATTAATTACATTAACACCACCAGCTCCATTCAAGATGGCTAGTTAATTAAAGATCCTGACAGATAATTATATTAACGTCACTAGCTCCACGCAGAATAGCTAGTCAATTAAATATCTTGCAGTCAATTTATTGACGCCACTAGAGCAACCCATAATGACTAGTCAATTAAATATCCCAGCAGACAATTATATTGACTCCACTAGCTCCACCTAGAATAGCTGATACAATCCAAGTCAGGTTCAAATTCAGCCTTTAAATGTTTGCTGACCAGTTTTGCAAGATCATGCATATCTCTCAAACCATACATCGATCGGGCTGGAATTTTACAAGGAGATAAATACACATGGATATAAAAACCCTTGAGTCCCAAGGATCCTGTTAGATAGATATTGTTTTTGGTTTTGAATAATTGCTTCAAGTCTTGATTGTCACAAACCATAAGCTATCGAAGTGTTCGGCCTCTAACACTAATTCACATGAACCACCAATGAGAAATCTTTTAAACCCTTTTAAGAGAAAGAGATTTCTATACCTTTGAGTGCTATATTTTTTTTTTGTTTCAGATGTTTTTGCAACTAGTTTAGTTTTCCTCTATGTTGTACTAAAAATAGGAGGCATAACATTCTAATTATAGAGAAACCTAAAAACTCTATAAATGAGAAAAAAATATTAATTTTCTCATTAAATGATAACACACACACACACACACATATATATATTAGAATAATTTAGAAATTTATTCAATCTACGTGACTTTTTCTATGTTTAGAATTGCAATCTCTTGTATTAATCACATTCAAACTCTCAATTTCTAAAAGTTATTTACAATCAAGTCATACTTGATTAATCATTCTATTTTAATTTTTGACTAATGGTTTTTATATGTGTGACCCATTAGGTTTTCAAATAAGTTGGTCTAAATATAGATCATAATTCTAAATAAAATAAGATTAAATAAATTAAATAATTTAATTTATTATCAATTCAACAATTTATTGATTTATATTTGAAGATCAAGTATAATATTTAGTAACCTGTCATGATCCCTTCAATATTAAGAAAGTCATAAGTAGTTTGACTTAACTTTCTGGTAACTAGTGTCTCAATGTAATTATTATCCCTTTATCAAGAATATTTTAATTTAGACATTATAGCCTAGAGTATGTCTACTTTGTGAAATCATTTTTGTTCTCAATACTATAGTAATTGATTGTTTAAATAAGATTTAAAACTCCTTTTCAAATCTCATTCCACCTTAACTAAGGATTTCACAATTAATACTGTTTGAGAATAAATAAAACTTTTTCAATAATTTACTTACGGTGATGAATTCTCTCTTGATTACTCAAACACCTTCATATTATATTATACCCAATATATGCCCAATCGTTACCCTTTATTGGGACAACATGTAGTTAGAATAAAAACATAACACTCCCTATATAAGATAACTTAGTGATCTCAAGTTTAAGGATTACTTACATAATTGCCACCTAAGGGTGAGAAAAAAACCGATTAAACCGGAAAAAATTTAACGGAAAAACTGACTTAAAAAATAAAACCGAATAAACCGATTAAAAAGCCTAAGAAAAAAACCGATTTGGTTCGGTTTTGGTTTTTGAAATATTAAACCGATTGAACCGGACCGAACCGAACCGGTTCAATCAACATTTAAACCCACTATAAAAGGAAACCCTAAAACTAAACTTCTCAATCCTTCAGCTCTCAGCCGCCCCCTCTCCCAAATGTCTTCCCTCTCTCACCACTCTCCCTTTCTAATGCTTTGCTCTCAGCCGCCCCCCTCTCCCAAATGTCTTCCTAATCATCTAATTTTGCAAGTGGTCCCTCTCTCACCACTCTCATTCTCTAATTCTCTGGATCAAAAGATTCAAAGCTCAAGCCCTTATAAACAAAAGATGAAGGGATAGAAAACGTTTGTCCTAAATTTCTGTCTTTCCTCTTTCATACTGTATACTCCATCATTATTATTTATAAACAAAAGATGAAGAGGTAGAAAATATTTTTTTGCTGTCTGTTTATTCATAAAAGAGATGTGCATTAGGGATATTTTTGCCCTAATTTTTGCTATCCGATTTAATTAGAGACAGTCTCGGTTTCATGGATTTTACGGGGTTGTTTTGAGTTTTTTATGAGTTGGTCCTCTTGTTATTTAGATCATTATTTTGCACTTTGTAAATGGCTGAAATCCTTGCCATTTAGACCAATCAATTCATCATCGATCTTCTCTTTTTGTTGGCAACAACATGCCCTTCACATGAAACATAACTTGATAATATCGGTTTTTTTTTAAGTTTTTTCCTTTATTAACCGAACCGAACCAAACCGAAAATGGTCGATTTGAACCAGTTTCGGTTCTGAATTAAGAAAAAATAAAAATTCGGTTTGGTTGGTTTTTTCAAGTAGAAACTGAACCGAATCGAAAATGCTCACCCCTACTGCCACCTAGCCTTTCTATAAATATAGATGATCTCTCCATATGAGTTTCTCATGTGTATCAGTTAAGTGTACACGTTATCTAACAAGCATGTACCATATTATTTTTAGATATCCTCTATACCTCAGCTTATAAGAGTAGTTGTTTCCTTTCATAAAGGAAAAAACATAATATGTATCATTCTCAATAACTTTAATTAATATTTAATCTAAAAAGAACATTGATCATAAGCATTTAAGAATAATGCTTTGATGTAATAAGAATCTCATAATTATAACAACTTTATAATTTTCTTTGCAAAATATTTTTGTCTCATAGACTTTATTTTAACTCTAGATTCATTAATGAAATATAAATGAATATTAAAGATAAAAATCTTTATTAATAATAAATAAATTTTACATGAATAAAATTTGTGCTACATAAAATCAACCAATTAACTATAGAGTATATTTATTAACTCAAAGATCAAATATAAAAGATGTAATAAAACTATAACCATATGACCAAATCAGCTTTCCTAGTAACTCCCTACTTGGTCAAATGATCTGCTACATGATTCATCTCTCTATAAACATGTGTAAAATTCAAAAAATAAAGCATACTACATGTTTTGAAATGTTGTTGAACTCATGTAGTAACTGTCATGACAGCATAATATTGTTAGTAATGTTTGTCATTGTGTGAATTAGACTCACAATATTCTAGTCTTTAGAAGAAGTGTAATAATAATTAATACTCAATTAAAAAGCTTTTCAAATCACCAAAACCTCATCTACAGTGGACTTTTTAATACCCATAGAATATAAGAAGATACTATAGTTTTTAGACCCGGCCTGGTGGCCAGCTCGGTCCAAGGCCCGGGTTCCGGGTTTTGACCGGGTCACCGGTCGCCCGGGTCAATTTTTTTTAAAAAAACAAAAATCAACGAGTCACACCGGGTTTTTTTTTCCTGTTTTTTATTCAACCCGGCCCGGTTCCAGCTCCGGGTCGGCTAGGTTGACCCGCCGGTCCAGACCGGTTTCAAAACTATAGAAGATACAAAGAAAATTAACCTCATGTTCTTTTAATATGTACACCACCAATTCTTGAAGGATTAATTGCAACTAGTAGCTTTATTCCATTATTTCTTGAAATATGTATCTATCATTCCAATCTAAGTTTTCATATGAAACAAATGAATTAAGAAAAAGTAAAGAGAAATTTGTGCTTTGCATCCAAAATAAAACATACCACGATAAAAGGTTTCGTGAACTCAGAGGGAATTATTATTATCATTAATGTGTTACTCGGGCATTAATTTTGAAATAGACTCTCGCTCCTTTTTTTTAAAAAAATGTCATTATTAAAATTAAACTAATTGAAAAAAATAAAAGCAATAAATTTAAAAAAAATACAAAAGAAAAATAAAATTATAATAAACTAAGACACGCAAGTCACACCAAATGTCTCTCTTGATACATGATTGCGTTTTTATTAATTGAAAAAATGATAAAGCGAGAAGATAATTATGAGTACATTTTTATTCTAATTAATAGGGCTAAGAGATTTGGATTTAATGGTTTCGAGCACAAGCCTGTTTTATACTTAAATCTCGGCTCTGAAACTCACCGCCGAGGACACCGCAGGGGGGATGCTTTGTTGATTACTGAAAACGTTGTCTGGATCAATATATGTCTTGACTTCAACCAACCTATCGTAGTTTCTCAAGAAGTACTTTTCTCCCCAAACCCTAGCAACCTCGACAGCATCTCTTGTTGGAACCATACTGGTTTTTTCATGAAGCAACTCCATCACTCCAAGGTCGAAGTCCATGTAATTGATATAAGCAGCCCTCGGACCGAAGGACACGAAGGGTGTCATTGCATTATAAAATTCTCTTATCCAGTTAATGTAGTCGTTGCTTTTGTTGTCATCTCTCTCTTTCCATTCCACCAGGTACTGAATTGTGAAAAGGTTACCCTCTCTGTGAGGGAAGGCAATGGCATCGCTGCTTATATTGTGCATAATCCCTCCGTAAGGGTCCAAGATGACATACCCTTTAGGCTCCTTTTCAAGTATGTCTAGAGCTGTTCTTATGCCCTCGAAAGAAATATTTCTCCTCACATAGTCTGATTTGGCCTTGAAGTAGTTCTTCTCTTCCGTATACCGATTTTTCAAGTCGGACACTAAGCTTCCATCACTTAAGCCAGAGAAGAATAGGATTGATTCTATCCAAGTCATTTCTTTGCAATCTTCTGTTTCAATACCCAGCTCAGGAAAAACTTGATTTAGGATAGATACAGCTTCATTTCTCGGACCTAGATAAAACCCTTTAAATGTAGCTGATATTCCTCTAGTTTTTGTCCCTGGCAGACCGGCTCCCACAAAGCATGACAAGTAAAAATCTCCATCCATGCTGGGTGCTACCCCTTGCCAACCATTCACTAACTCGGCTACTTGGTATTTTGTGCCAGGTCTAGAGACTATAAAACCAGTGACAACTTCGGGCACTTTCAGCAACCTTATTTTCCAAGCATAAATAATGCCCCATGCACCTCCTCCGCCACCTCTAATAGCCCAAAACACATCCTCTCCCATGGCTTTTCTGTCTAACAAACGTCCATTGGCATCGATAAGAAGGGCATCAACCACATTATCTGCTGCAAGTCCATACTTTCTAGACAATAGCCCAAATCCACCTCCTCCAATATGACCACCAACTCCAACAGTCGGACATGATCCAGCTGAGAACCCATGAATGCTGCTTGCCTCAGAGATAGCTGAGTAAGTCTCACCAAGGGTTGCACCTCCTTCCACCCATGCCGTTTCTGTCTCCAAATGCACTGAAACTTTGTTCAGATTCATCATGTCTATAATCACAAAAGGAGCTCCATCATTAGCTACTGATGAAGTCCCCTCGTAGCTGTGCCCACCACACCTTACCCTTATTTCTAACAACCCTTCCCTACAACACATCACACTCTTGACTAACTCATCTAAACTCCCAGGTAGGATAATGGCTAATGGCTTGGCAATTGTTGGTTCTGTGAAGCGAAGGTTTTGAATGGAGAAATCAAGGATCTTATAGTATGTTTTTGAGTCGTCATCTTTTTTTGTGCTAGGCAACGTAGTGAAGTTGTTTATGTCATGTGTAGTTAAGCAAGATGTAATTTGGTCCTCTGGTGCACATAGAGATGGAAATACAAGAGCAAAGGACATGAAGAGAAACAGAGGAGATGGGTATTTCATCAAGTTAGCCATGGTTGTTTAAAGCCTTAACCTCGGGAGAGAAGGTTGGTTTTGGAGTGGTGGAAAAATGGGTTATATTGAAAAAGTGGAGAATCATATCACACGTTGCGGACAAAAAGATGGAGAAATCAAAGTTAAGAGCATATAAGTGGCCGGCAATTCATTTAGCAGTCGCCTAGCTTAGTAAAGAGGTACTCTCCCTCCATTATTTAATTGCCTCAAAACTACCATTGAAAGGTGACAGAAGCCACATACAACAATTTGCATGAGATACCATATAGGTAGAGAGAGAGAGAGAGAGAGAGAGATAGGTATTGAAATAAATTAACTTGACCATGATTGTACATGAATATAATAAGCGAGAACAACTTGGTAAAGATAGTAGAGCTATATAGGCAAGACAAATATAAACATCCAAGGCCTGCCTTTGTTTGATCGGGTGTTTATTACTCATATTTCTTCTGACGTATATTAATTATAGCTAGATGGAAAGCATGCACAAACTGTTGGCCTTTAGTTATTTCTGTATCTATTTTTTAGAGATCCATGGTGTTTCCATAAGCCGAAGGATAAAGTGGCTGTACCATTTCAGAAAAGACAGGAGTCCATAGAAAATTCACTTTGTTTTGGTGTTGTTCTAACTTCGATTTGAATGCATGCATGCCGTAACTATATCCGGTGCTATTACTATAATTGATATGGAGTAATAACATAATTGGAAAACCTCAATTTATCCATTAATATATATATTATTCAATTATCAATTGAATTCTATTCTTTTTTTTACATATATTATTCGTTTTACCCAGATGCAAGGCATTAGAGATTGTCTTGCCAGCCCTCCTTCCATTCCTTTCCATTCATTATTAGATATGTATTTTATTAAAGAACTATCTCAATATAAAAATTTAAGCTGTTAGGTAAGATTTCAAGATATGATTTATATTATTATCTAACACCCCCACTTAAGTAAAATCTCTTTAGATTTGAAACTTGCACAGGCTCACACTACCTTGTGCTTGATTTTTATATAATAAATAAGGATGATGAGATTTGAATTCATGACAACTTGATCAACAAGGTTTTGATACCATATTAAAGAACCATCTCAACCTAAAAGTTTAAGATGTTAGATGAGGTTAAAATATAATTTATATTATTATCTAACATACTTAATTTTTTTTATTTAATTTACATGTGATCATTAAGTGTTTGGGATTAAAATGTAAAATAAGAATTAATCTACTATGAAAAACAATTTGAGGATGAAATCATAGTACATTTTCCCACCATTCTAAAGACAAAATTTATTACTATTTGATGGTAAATTTTTTTTATTTAAAATAGTTTGGAGTTTATTTTCACACCTTGAATAGAAACACTATTAGGACATATTCTTTGAATTATGATCAGTAACAACAATCGAGAAGTGATATTGTTTAATGTCAATTATATTTAGGACAAAATTGATAAAATCAAAACATATGAGATTCAATGCTTAATGGGATGATACTTTACGGACTAAATTAAGGCTTGTCCTTAAATAATTGACATGCCATGATTGCATGACATCGTAAGCCCTTGAAAAATGTCTTGTTTCTGTATTAATCAAACCATCAAGTTTATTGTATTTTGTTTGCTTCAATTGAGAGGACTTTAAATTTTAAATTTTAAAGTTAAATGTTAAATTTAATGTTAACAATATGAACTCCAGACATTGTTCTTATAACTTCAGACTTTTTGTTCCAAACTTCTAATAATATATTAAAAACAAATTAAAACTTGTAGAGAAATCAAATAATCTAAATGCTTTGAATTAAAAGATAACTTTACAACTTAAGATTAAGAAACTTAAATTCATTGGATAATTCTTCATTTGATTACAAACACACATTGAAATTTCTTGACATGAAAACATTGCTTTATGGCCTTTTTAATATATTCTCGATGATTATCCACACAAAAATCCAATCCTTTTTTTCAAATCTAGACAATCTCCAGCTGCTTCTCCTCCTGGAAAAAAAGGGAAAAAATTAAGTTCATTGCTTATAAATCAACTACTCCTTCAAGTAGGGTTTTATCCTCCACCTCAAAGTCTAAGTCTAAAATAACTCCTCCCGCTAGTTTGAAAGTTCAAGTATCTTTCCCATCAATGAGAATTCCTTCCACTTCAAAGCTTATTATTTCAACCTTCTTGCTATGATTATGAAGATGCTCATATTAGTAAAGCTTCTTCTTACCATTCTAACCCTCCAACATTTAAGGATTCTTTACCATTAAAGGACTTTGATCAATTTGGACAAGTTATATGCTTATATACATCTTTTTCTCTTAATTGATGTTATTTTAATTGTATTAACACTCTACTATAATGTTCTATAGGAGTAGACTTTGTCATATAGTTTTTTTTTAATTAATCAACTCTCTAAATCTGGGTCTTCAAAATAGTGATCGAGTATATTGTATGTTAAAGCTTACGCTTTTAGAGTTTGTACGCTTATATGTAGTATGACTAGAAATCATGTGTCTTTAAGCATGTTAACTTTGGGATTTATATATGTTCATCATTAATATCTATCACCCCTCTCACTAGTCTACCTCTCATGAATCTCCTGAAGTTTGCACACTTATTTGTGGTATGACTAGAAATCATGTGCCATCCACATAACCCTTCAAGATCATAAGATTTATCAACCTCGATAAATCTTAACATTTGACTTTCTACCAAAAAACAACTTATTGGTTATAATAGTTACAAAACTAACCTTCTAAGGCAAAACATTAATATTGTTAGCAACAATCATTATATTCATAGATAATGTGTTAATTAAAGAAGAAGGATTTTTATCAACTCTTATTGTTTCATTTTTGTCAAGAAACCTAATATGCTTTAATTTTAATAAATCTTGAATTACATTTCTAAATATCACATAGTTTTTGTAAACCCCAGAAAAAAATAAAAATAAATAAAGGTTGCTTAAATTGAAAACTAACTACATAAGAAATAAAAGTCAAGAAATTCATGCGTATGGTTAAATAAAAAACAGGAATTCAGAAATTTAAAGGAAATGGGGCCTAAATGCAAATAAGAGAAAATATAGAGTATAAATACTCTCTCCTCACCAAAAATCTGCAGGAACCATAAGGAGAGAAAATAGGGAGTTTTATACCCATTCTTGCAAAATTAAGAGAGAAACACTAAAATTTCAAGAACACATCTAAGATTAAGGGTTTATAGATGGGATAAACACTTGTGAGCAAGGGATTACCAAGAAATTGAACAAAAAAAGAACGGAGGGAGTTGAAAACCTTTAATTGGTTGAAGATCAAAATCTTAATTCGTACCGGGTAAGGTGTTCTAAACATGATCTTAAAAATTTATTTCAAATTCGATAATGAATTGATGCCTTGATATTGAATCATAGGTTAGGGTTCTTAGACACGAATTGGGAAAAAAGTACTTATTGTTAAGATTAAGTTAATTTATGTGTGTGGTATGTAGTTTATGAAAGTATTGTGTGAAGGGGAGGGGGAGACGAATCTGGACAGACTTGTCTCCTGACTTTCGGTGAGATTTTGGGTAGAAGGATGAGGGAATTAGGATCGGATTCCTCATAAAAATTGTAGATTTGAATGTTAGCTAACCAAGGAAACTGATCTTGCTCAATTTGGAGATGTACAACTCCAGTTATGGGTTGCCAACCGAGACTGAGTCGTGACTGATTTTGTAGAATAGTAGGACTGATGGGTTGATGAGCAATTTTTACTATCTTGGAGGCAGAACTAGGTTCTTCTTCCTTTAGAGAACTTGTAGCCTTGTGTCTTAGCTTTCCAACGAGATCAATCTCACTTAAAATGGAGTTCTAGAACTCTAGATATAGTTAAAAATCTGATGAATGTTCAAACAGCAACGGTTGGACAGTAACTGTTCAAACAACAACTGTTGGACAACAATAGTTCAAAAAGCAACGGTTGGACAATAACAGTTCAAAGTTAGACAGTAACAGTAGAATTTCACGTGAATATTATATGTAAGAATATAAAAGAATTGAGTCATACGAACACTTACACATTGAGATACTAACTTTGAAAATATACCTGATATATGTATGTTTGTTATTATGAGAAAATGAACATGCATAGAAAGTAATATATGAGTAATGAATGAATATGGAGCCTCTATAATATCGGCTTGAAGGAATCATAACAAAAAACTTCCTTGTGACTCAAGAGGAGCAACCAAGATTGGATCTTCTGTTAGGGGAGGTCACGAGACAAGCGGAGCAGGTGCGTGATTTTTCCCCTTCTATTTGCACTTATACAATTTAAAATTTCTCTGGTGAATGCAATAACAATAAATATCGTGCTCAATTTAAATAAAGTCTAGTGTATTTATAAGATTAGCTTCGGCTAATGACATCCGTGATAGGATTGCTAGGGGATGAATTACAAGATTAACCTCGGCTAATGGTATCCGTGATAGGATTGTCGGGAGATGAATTACAAGATTAGCCTCAGAATAGACTTTCCAAGGTCACCCGGTTCATGCAAGTAAATAAGAGTATTCAAATTAAGAATATGCAAATGAGTGTTAATTGGATTTAAAAGATTTACAAGCAAAATATAAGATGTCTGTTAGAATCCCTACGGATCCGATAGAAAATTAATACTTCATTCAGATACATTACATGAGCATATATATATTTCTTTTATCAACATAATGGTATGTTTATTTATGTAACAGGTCCATCAAATATCCAGGGAGATCACTAGTTTAGGACTCTACTTTGTCAAGCTTATGTAAATATTTAACTTAAACAAAAGGGAATTAACGCGTTTATGTAGTATGCTTTTGTGTAAACCTTGATGTATTTATAAAAGTTCAGCTTAGCATGTAGTACTTTAGTTATCTTGTAATTAACCCTTTTGAAATGGTTAAGAACACTTATTATGTTGTAATGCTTTCTTTGCATGTTAGTATTCCTTTTTCTTTTAAATTTTATGATATGATATGTGAGCTATGTTGATATTGAACTTACTCGTAGGATATATATATATATATTGTGTGGATTGGGTGAGGTGTTGAATTATGATTGACTAATGTAAGGTCCTGATTTATAGGATCTTGTGATGATAGGTTGATTGAGTAAATTGATAGTGGTCGATAACTTGGGATGTCCTAAATACAAACGAAACTCTGCTGAATTTTTGGTAGATTAAAAAAAAATTACCCTCAGGCTAAGAGAATATGTTGAGATCTTTTAACATTGATCAAGTCGTACAGTCGGGCCCGTTACAGTTTTTAGTTGAATGACCAACTACTTTATGGCATTTGCAATAAGATTTTCCCTTCAACTCTTCATCAATTATTTGTTTATGTTTCCCTTTGAATTTAACTCTTTTATTAGCTAATAACCAATCAAAGATCGCATTAGCTTGATTTATATCAAACGAGTAATGTCTTTTCTTATTTGATCTTAAAGATTTCAAAGCTCTAACATTTTTTTTTAGTTCATGCTTCATAAATTATAGGTTCACCAAATACGAGTTCTGCTATATCCACATCTATTGTTTTTTTTTTTTTTTATATATATAATAAGTTCTATAAATTGGGACTTTTCTTACTTTTTATTTTTTTCAATAAATTTTCATATTTTAAAGCCTTTATATATATATATATATATATATATATTCTATTTCCTCAAATTTGTTTCTTATTTCTAACATTAATCCTTGTTGAGCAATCATAATAAATTCATTTTCTAGAATCTTAGCTAAACATTTCCCTCTTACTTCTATAAATCTATCTAAATATTGTTTTAGAGTTTCTATAGGATACTATTTTAATTTAACTAAATCAATCAACACAAATTATGGTTATGTCTTAAAGAAATGAGCTCGGAATATGGTTTGCATATCATTCTAATTATGAACTAAATTTGGTAATAGATTTATGTACCAAGTAAAAGCACTTTCAATTAAAAAATTTAGGGATAATCTTAACTTAAAAAATTCATAATCAAATGTTTCTTTACACCGGTAGATAAATCTCACTATATGTTCTATAACATACATAATTCTCTAGCCACTAAACAATGTAAAGTCTGAGAATTTGAAATTGTTATGGTACATTCTATAAATGTATTCTGGATATGATCTTTTATATATTAACCTATTGATTTGTTGAACTCATGGCCTATAGGCTTGTTTTACTATTCATATAATGTATCTTAGATCAACTCTTCTTAAGGGTTTGTTTATTTCTAAGTTGCTTAGGATTGTTCTTTCATCCTTATTCCTTGGTGGTGAATTCTTATAATTAATAAATTTAGCCTTTGAACTTCCTCTATCACTAAAGCCGTTCCTTGAATCATTCTTGGTTCAAATAAAGGGTTGTTCTTTGCGTTGGATTGTTTTCACCAACCTAACTCTTTTCTATTTTATTTAAGATCAATTTTCCTAAAGTTTGATTTCTTTCCCTCTTTTCCATCCAAATGATTATTGACTTCAACTGCTACTTGTTTTGAAATCTTATTGACTGTTTCTATCATAGTATGATTAAATTCAGAGATTACTTCATCATTTTCTTTTCTTATTTTGGCATCTAATTCGAATTGATATATTATAGTACCTTGACCATTCCTTTATAAGTTTTTCAATTTTCTTACTTCGTGTTTTAGACTTCTTTCACCATTTTATCTCTCTTTAATGTTTGACTCTAAAATGACATGAGTAATCTTTCATTTTTTACTTTATAATGATCATCAATCATTTTCATCTTTAGTTTAAGTTTTTCTTTAATTTCTTCGTAAAGAAGCCTATATCTTTCTTTTAAGTATTCTGTTAGCTTCATGTCTCTCTTCTACATTTATGAACCTGTGTTCCTCTCTTTCATTTCCTATTGTTACCATTGGAAGGACTTATATATTTCATTCTTGAACGGGGACATCCACCAATTCTTCTTTTTTCTTCTAAATTTTCTAGTAGTTTTGATCTTATTGGTGCCATAGTTTTAAAGAAACAAATCTGACACTCCCATTGTTGTTGCCAATTATTTGGGTTCTTTGATGTCTCGCTTTAACTAAGAGGACTTTGAATTTCAAAGTTAGATGTTAAATTTAATGTTAACAATTTAAAATTCAGACATTGTTATTATAACTCCAGACTTATAGTTCCATACTTGTAATGATGTATTAAAATCTTTATGGTCTTTTAATATGAAGAAAACAAATTAAAACTTGTGGAGTAATCAAATAATCTAAATGCTTTAAATGTAAAAGATAATTTAACAACTCAAGATTAAGGAACATACATTCATTGAATGATTCTTCAAATGATTACAAAGACACACTTGAATTCCTTGATAGACAAACATGAATTAATATATATTTGGTATTTTCTGGTTTTTTTTTAATGAAAACTACAAGGCTACTAAATTATAATGGAAACTACAAACCTATTATTACAAGCGTATTGATTATCGCCTACAAACTATCAACCTACAAGTTACATGCCTATTGATTATAGCCTACAGGATTACAAGCCTACTGATAAATATGTTTGAAGATCTTAAAACTTAGTTCAATTGCATAGCAGCTATTGTTGTTGATTTATTGAGTTGTTGTTGTTATTCTTCCTTCAACCTTGGCTTCTATAGGAAAATTCATGGATAATCACCTGTTAACCACTCACTTCTTTCATCACTCCTCACTTTAAGGATGCATGATTTAAACTACTCATCTTCATTATCTCATGCATTTTAGTAAGTTTTTTTTATACAAGTCTAGATCATGTATTTCCCAAAGTTTGTCTTTCCAAACTTCATGACTCCTATATATTCAACTCATAACCAAGTGTTGTTTCTTTTCTTATTTTTCTTATTTCAATATGAAATATATATTTATCAAATTTGGCCTATATCTAGTCTTTCTTCCTTATTATTTGACCCAAACTACTTCTCTTATTAATTTATTGTGTCAGGTTGTTATAATTAATAGGAGAATATATATATATATATGCGCGCGCTCGTATCTTCATTGTGACTAGCACCGCCACCCCTTAATAATGATATCTATCATCAGCAATCCTAAAAGCAATTCTGCAATGCCGACCACCGTCGTGGCCTATCGACGTGAACAAACATTTAACTTGTATGTCGAGACTAGTCGCCAAGGGCATTGACTGCTTTAATGTTCATTTGCTTCGGTCAGAAAGAATTCAATATTGTAATGAAAGGAAGAGTGATCAGTGCTCCTTTTGATAAAAAAATCGCCTGTGCTCTTGGTTCGATCCAAAACTTTCTACCAATAATGAGAAGCGTGGCAAAAAATATATCTCATAGAGGTCAACTGTTAGCTAAACATAGGATTCAGCATGACAATGAAATATTAATTAATAACTTAAATACACAAAAGGTACAAAAATTCCCTCAATAATTAATCTTATTTATCTACTAAATTATAAACCTCGAATCTAAACAACTTGGGGCCAACTATGTGGATCCGTTCTCTTGTTTTGATCTTATCTTGTTTGCGATTATAAATAAATGGCCATTACTATACATAGATGAAACAAATTCTGTTCCTCCGGCATCTATGATAGAATTTTTAATTCAGGGTGGATTCCTTCTCTATAGTCTATACATTTTTCTACTCACTACGATGTTCAGCAACATTCCTGATTTCAGAGTTAGAGTTTTATTTAAAATCATGGTTAATAGGTATATATATATAAGGCAAAATTAAAAGTGGGATCTATTTATTTTTTTTGGGTTAAAATTTTATTGAAATTTAATCTCCAACATAAACTTTAACATGAAAAATTAACATGATTTAAATAAATTACAGGTGATTAAAAAATTTATCTTAAAAAACTTTTGTTTGGCATGTTTTAAAAAAAACTGAAACACTCTAAAAGCTTCTATCCCATATAGAAAAGAAACAAACTTTCATAAGGGTTTATTTAGTGAGAATGTTGAAAGTTTAAAATTAGACAAGAACATAAGCATAGTCGGCTTTGGGCTTAAGCTCGCGCATGGGGATCTACTCGAGGTTCGGGTCTTAATTTTTGGCTGAGTTTTCTAGTTTATGAAAGATTATTTTCTCCCGCCATTGTGTTGTCCTTCTTATGGAACAAGTTTGATCAACTTCTTTAATTTCTTTTTTCATAAACATGGATTGTTTTGGAAGCTTTTGACAACTCTTTAAAACCAAAATTGTAAAATTGTCACGTTTAATTCTGGTTTTATGTAGGGTATTCAAAGCTATTTGTGGAGGGAATCAGTTTTGTTTTCTAAAATTGTCTATCAAAAGGGGCTAAAGAAAAGTGTTTCTATATATATTTTATCTTGGACATATTTTTCTACTGAATTTAACACTTTTCTTTACCTATTTTTCCAGCTTAACTCTTCTAGTTTTTTAGTCTCTATTCCTTCTTTTTTATTTTTTTTGCTAATAATCTAAAGATTAGGTTCAGTCTTTTTTAGAGAGACATGAAGTACAATTCATTTGAATTCATTGGATCTTATCTAAGAATGTACTTAAAAAAAATAATTTTGTTGAAATCATGTGAGGCAGTTTGATGTTAGTTCTTTTGCATCAGATGAGAAATAATAAAGATTTAAGGATAAATAATTAATCATTGATAAAAAAAAATTAAATTGGATATATTTTAAGAACTTCAACAAGTAATCTAAAGTAGTTTTATTTAAGTATAATTTCTATACATGTTTTGTATGTATGCTGGTTGTTTGGAACCAATTTTGTATTGTAATTCAGCTAAATTACATTCTTTGATTTGAATTCAATTGATAAATAAGTTGAATTCATATGTTTAGAAGAGATAAAATTCAATTCATTTTGTTTTCTATATTACCTTCATTTTATTTATTCATTCAAAGGTCTAAAAAAGAAGAGGGCTAGATTAATATTTTGGAAAAGTTAGTTTTAATATTAAATTTCTACTCTTTGAAATTATAAATCAAAGAGGTTGACCTCTAATTTATTTTTATAGTATTTTTAAAGATTGAATTTCATTAGAAATTCAATTCTTAACACTCGAGAGGATTTTAAAAAAGAGATTTTATTAAAATCACTAAATTAAATTCAATTAAGATGATTCCAAACACGCTATTATGTTTTATGCAAGTTGCATGATTTGTTTAATTTGCAAAATTACTATGTTTTTATACTTTTTCTTAATTATACATACATCTAAATGGTGTGGGGGGAATCCTATTCCCCCACACCCAAAAGCACTGTGGATTACAACAGTAATTCACAGTGCATTCCTCCTCTTTTTTTTTCATTTTTTCATTTTTTTTTCCAACTTTCCCCCTTTTTTTTCCAACTTTTCTCTACTTTCTTTTTTTTCATTTATTTTTTTTCCAAAATTGTTTTTGTTGATTTTACTTTTTAAATATTGAGCTGGTTAAAAATTTTGCTTTATAATTTCTTTCCTTTAAAATACTGTGCATTGCTGTGGTGTTTTCCCACATAGTTTTTCTATTTTATTTTTTTATTTTTTAAAATTATATTTGTCGATTTTTTTAATATTTAGCTGATTAAGAATTTATTTTTGTAATTTTTTTCCATTAAAATACTGTGGATTGCTGCGGTGTTTTCCTACATAGTTTTTCTATTTATTTTTTTATTTTTCAAAATTATATTTGTCGATTTGTTTTTTAATATTGAGCTAATTAAGAATTTAGTTTTGTAATTTTTTTCTTTAAAACATTATTGATTGCTACACTGTTTCTCCGTATGGTTTTTTTTTTAATGATTTTCTCTGAAATTATCTTTTTTTATTTTATATTTTAATATTGAGCTGGTTAAAAATTACATTTACAATATATGAGGAAATCACTGTAACTTTCTTCGCAAATTACTGTGGATTGCTACAATGTTTTTTTCCACATGGTTTTTTTCTGTTTTGTTATGTTTTTTTCTAAAATTGTCTTTGTCAATTTTATTTTTTAAATATTAAGTCGGTTAAAAATTGCAATTACAAGTAAATACAAGTTTTTCCTCACAAAACACTATGGATTGATACAGTTTTTCCTCACATGGTTTTTTTCTAATTTCTTTTGTGTTTTCTTTTTTTGTAATATTTTTTTCCAAAATTATCTTCGTCGATTTTTTTTTTCATATTGAGTTGGTTAGAATTTAACTTTGTAATAAAGCTTAATCATGTAGGGAAAACATTGTAGCTTTCTTCACAAAACATTGTGGATTGCTACAGTGTCTCTCCATATGGTTTTTTTTTCTTATAATTTTTTTCAAATTATCTTTGTCAATTTTAATTTTTTAATATTAAGTTGTTTGAGAATTACAATTACAAATCATTAGAAATAAGGCTAAATCATGTGGGGAAGCACTGTATCTTTCATCACAAAACACTGTGAATTGCTATAGTGTTTCCAACATGATTTGTTTTCCCTTTTTTTGGTGTTTTTTTTGTTATTTGTGTTTTCTAAAATTGTCTCTTTTGATTTTTTTTTAATATAGAGCTAATTAAGAATTTAGCTTTGTAATTTTTTTCTTTAAAACACTGTGAATTGTTGCAGTGTTTTCTCATATGATTTTTTTTTTATTTTTTCCAAAATTATCTTTGTCGATTTTTTTTTAATATTGAGTTGGTTAAGAATTATAATTGCAATAAAGCTAAATCATATGAAGAAAGCGTTGTAGTTTTTCTCACAAAACATTGTGAATTGCTACAATATTTCTCTAAATGGTTTTTTATTTTATTTTATTGGGGAAAACACTGTAGTTTTCCTCACAAAACATTGTCAATTGCTACAACGTTTTTCCTCATAGATTTTTTTCATTCCAAAATTATCTTTGTTGGTTTTTTTTATATTAAGTTGGTAGATAATTTAGCTTTGTAATTGTTTTTACTTTTTATTAACAGAAAAGCTAAATCATGTGGCGAAAGCACTGTATCTTTCCTCATAAAATACTGTAGATTGCTACAAATCATTTTGTTCAGTCTCTAAGTTTTTTATCACCAACACAACTTTTTTTTCCATCATGAAATATTTGCGCAATCATACCTTTAGTTTCTATTACTTATCTAACGCTAGTTCACAATTATAACACTATTAAGTGTATTTGTTTTATAAACCCGCGGCAGCGCGCGGACATGTCATCTCGTTATAAACTAAACAACTATGCTTCCTCGTTTATTATAATAATTATTTGTAATTTTTGGACAACATTCATTTCTCGAAACCAGGCTTTTAGTCTGACATGTATTCTATTTGTAAACTAGCTCTACCTCTTTTGCACGAATCTGAACAGCATTCCAGATTTCCGGAAGATAGAAAAATATCTGCATTAGCTTTGGGAAAAAACCGTCAAGAATCGTTCTCCTGGGCGGCATATCCAGGCTTTGCGTCCTATTCTTCGGAGTCCGCCCCAAAATGACAGGCCTTTCTCAGGCAGCCACTGAAGGATGTTTCTGATACTCCAATTTTTTGTGCTCAAGCTAGCTTCAACGGCAAAAGGAACTTCGAACACTACTTGATAACTTATCAAATTAATTTATAATGGCCTTACCAACTTCGTGAAACCCTGCTCGGTTTTCAGTAATTAGGAACATTGGACTGCAGGCTGTAGATTTAGCATCAATCCTTCTGAAAACACCATTGATTTTATTAGAGGTTCAAATGGTATTTTAAAATGACCAAATAAATAGGTTTTAATTATTTGTATTAGTTTTTCCTTTCCAGTTCTTAGTTTTGTATATATAGTTGTGTTTTTTTTGCAGGCTAGTTTGCCATTATCTTTATGGCACTAGCATCAATCAATAAATTCCTCAATTATTATATATAAAAAAGGAATAAATATCTAATAAAGGTATCTGTTAAGCGAGCGTCTCCCTCGTCTAATCTGCATGTGATACCATACAAGTTGAGAGAGAATGAAAGCGGCATGGAAATAAATTAAATTGAACATGATTTTGCATGAATATAATAAGCAAGAACAAGCTAGGTGGTAAAGATAGTAGAGCTATATAGGCAAGACAAACATAACACATCCAAGGCCTGCCTATGTTTGGTCGGGTGTTTTTTATTCATATTTTTCCTAAAGTATATTAATTATTGCTAGATGAAAAGCATGCACATATTGTTAAGGATGATCATTTTTAGTTGGGTTTGATTTTTATCAAAAAAAGTAATTAAACCAATTTTAAAAAAAAAAAACCGAAACCGGTTCAAACTGACCAGTTTCGGTTCGGTTCGGTTCGGTTAGGTTTTTTAGGATAAAAACCGGTTCAAACCGGTTTGGCTCGGTTTTTCCGGTTTGGCTCGGTATTTTTTGTTTGGCTTGGTTTTGGCTCGGTTTTTTTGGTTTGACTCGGTTTTTTTGGTCGGTTTTTTCGGTTTGGATTCGATTCGGTTTTTTTTGTTTTAGGCTTATAAAACCGAAACCGAATCAACCGGCTTTTTTTAAAATTTTAATCGGTTTAATCGGTTTTTTTTTTTACGGTTCAGTTTTTTCTGTTATTTTTTTTCCAATTTTCTCAGTTTTTTTTATTTTTTTGCTCACCCCTATCTACTGTAGGCCTTTAGTTTTTGTTTTTTTTTTTTTTTTTATCTATTTTAAGAGATCCATGGTGTGTTCAGAAGCCGAAGGATAAAGTAGCTGTACCGTTTTAGAAAAGACAATAGTCTATATAAAATTTACTTTGCTTTGTTGTGCTTCTGTATTGATTGGAAAGCGTGCATGCCGTCATAATACCATGGAGGGGTGTTAAAGAAACCGGCTAATATTTGTACGGTATACGAAGTTAAAATCAGATAATATATGAATATTACATATGATAAGAAAAAAAAAATTAGGAAATAAATATTATGGGTTAGGAACTAGTTAACCTGATCTAATTTGTATATTATATATTATTTTTATCTTTATGCTTAATGATTTATAAATTAAATATTTATTTTTATTTTATTTAGAAATATTTTGGCTTCACAGTTCTTGATATATAATGGGCTTTCTATTAGGTTTTTTTAACATAATAATTTCTTGGTCATAATAAACCCCTAACCACAACAAAAAAGCATATATAAAAATCAACTTAATTATATAAATGAGTTTTCACGGTTGAAAGATTTATGTAATAAATTCATATAAATAGTACACAACAATGAGATGAGAAGAATTTCATATGCAATCATTAAAAAAAACTGGTAGAAATGAACAGTAAGATATACTAGTAAGAAGCCATTCAAATTCAAATTAAAATACAATTAGATAAACTATGTGAAGTATATATACCCGGGACATCGCATTAATTTTTTTTATTATTATTATTATCGTGGGTGTCCGGGCCAGCTTGCGCGCACCTCGACTAATCCTAAAGGTGCTGAAGGTAAAGGTAGAAGTAGAGGGGGAGAAAAGGATTTTAAACCATAAGGTTAGGGAGGGCGGGGTACGTCCATAGTTTCATTTAGTTGAGCCCAATGCATCCCATTTTATTTTAGGAATTGTGTACTCATTTTTTCCATCTTAGTAGTCATTTGTTCTGAAACCTTTTTTTGCATAATCTCATCGAATTTGTGATGAATAGTTTAGGCCAGAAAGTGGTGTGTCTAAAATTGAACCTATATGGCTTGCTCTCAATTCTCCACCCGATGCTATAAGCAAACTATAAACATGATTTCTATTGGGTCTATCACTTGCAACAGCCTCTTAAATTTTTTTAATCATGTCGGCGTTATATACAAAAGTTAAAATTCAATTAAATTTCAAATTATGGATGAAAAACAAAACTCAAACCAATGATAACTATCAAAACACTTACAACAAACACTTCTGCTTTTTTATCGAAAAATGTTTTCTCCTTTTTCACTTATCCCCCTTCTTTATATGTGTTTCATCATATAAATCCATTGAATCGGTTCTTGCCCAAGCTATTTTTCCTACAAATTGTCCAATTATGATCTATGACATACTTTGGTTTATAACTTTTCTATCTCTCTATGTTTTTCGAGTAAGCCTTCTTAATTGCTTATTTCTAGGCATCATATAAAAAATCATACAATCTTATACAAAAATTGATTATATAAAAATTAGGTAAGAAAATAAAAGAATATAAGTTTACAATATTTTAACATTAATTAATTTAAGCATACCTTGTTGTAGTATTTGTTTTCCATACTATCATAACAAGAGTCTCATTAATCTCGTTCCACCAAAATTATCTATCATTTAATTCAATTGAAACTTATTCAATCTAAATCAATACCCTTGATAATTATTAATTCCGCACAAAATCAAATTTTCTCCAAAGTTCCAACTTAACCATAAAATTAATACAAAATAATTGGTACCATTAAATTACCCATCTTTTATTTAATTCTAACACACCTAAGTTCTAAAATCACACTTAATTTCATCAATTGACAAATTAAATGCATTTTACCCAAATCCCAAACAAACCCTATAATACAAATCCTATATTAATACAATAAAATTATCATTATAAAACAAGTAGAACACTTAAATATACAAGCAAATAACAAATCTTACAAAAAAAAAATTCAATAAATTAAATTAAATCAAATCATAAATGAGTGGGTCTTCTTATTTGGTGGAGTGAAAAAACAAACCAATGTAGGAAAGCTTTTGCCTTTGGAGAGTTGTTGCACTAGCGCCACTGTCGACAGGTAGTGGTGACTGGATTTGTGGAGGATATGAAGGTGGCTATGGACATGTTTTAGGAGAGAAAGAGAGAGGGTTTCGGTCTAAAATTTTAGAGGAAAGCAAGTTGTGAGAGCCACTATTGGGTTTTCATTTCTCTTAAAATCTCCAAAGGAATTTCCTTAATTTGGAAATTTTGTCAGTGATTTGACTCATCAACAATGCTGATATTTTTTTATTCCATCGTTGTTTGCATCTAAAATTATTGATAAAAAAATTATCACATATTTTATCCGTAAACAATGATAAAAAAATATTTTCACCGATGTTTTTGTTGTTTTTTTCTTGTTAGTGATCTAGTAAAAAAGACCATTTTAGGATGAAACCAGACACCAACCTAAAACTCCACTAATTCGACTCCAACAAACAACATAAAGATTTGTAAAACTCTATTTATCATGCAGCCCAAATTACACCTAACATTGTAGAGTAAAAAAATAAAATACATACACCAGAGAACAAATATCGCACAATAACAAAAGTCATTCTAACAATATAAAAGAATTGACACAGCAAGAAGAAAATGTCCCAGTATTTTAGCAATTACATTGCAAATCAACAAATAACAGCAAACAAATCTCATAAAAAATAGTAAACTTATCTGGCAACTTCATCCGAAATGAGACAAAGATGCAACAAATGTAGATCTATAACAAATCCAGATATTGTACAGAAATCAATCTTACATCAAACCCACAACTGCCTATGACATAGTAAGTAACCCGCACATGCACCTCTCCAAATAACAGAGACTAGGCATGCTCGAACAATGACCGTGCTAGGACATGGCAGTTAGATTATGTATTTAATGCAAATTGCTGCACACAAACCAACTCTTTTAGAAAACAAATAAAAAAATGCATAAGCTTATAGCCATGCATAATCAACCCTTTACTCGCCAAGATACCCAAGTGTCATGCCTAAAAAGTTGAATTGAACAACCAAACACACCAACTTCTAGCCACGCTGAAGGGAGCCTCCACCACCAAGACACCCAAGAGACAAACCCATTTCAACCAAGATCGTCTACTGGATGATCTGGGCTCATCAGTAGCATGATTGGATCTAGCTCTTACTCTTGCTAGAGTGATCTCATCCTCTACCATAACATCATCAAGATTTAGTCTCTCTCCAAAGGTTTCAAGTCCAGTGCGGCAAATATTTAACCATTGGGATGCTATGATGTGAACTTTGCTTTCTTCGTTAGTACTACGAAGATAAGATGCAGTCTCTCAACCCTCTCCTAGCAAGAAACCAACCTAGTATTAATAAAAAAAAATTAATGTTAAATCTTAATGGACTGTTAATTTATTTATAGTAATAAGATCATGGAAGGGTCCTAGCTTAAATCCAACAACAAAAACCCTAATTATTTTTTTGTTTTATTCACACAAAAAAAGAAGTTAAAGCTTATCCATTCTTTGTGATTATTGGTTCCTAGGACTTGCATTCCATATTTCTTCCATCTAAATTAGCATAAAACATGAACTAAAAATCAACAAAACCATAGTCATGCATCATTCTTTAAAAGAGGTTTATTTTAGTAGGTGTTTGCCTTAGAAAATCTCATGGTTTGTACTCCATATACTTACAACTTATTAACTCATATTATACTAGCATGTAACAATAATAAAAGGATCAAATGAACGACATTCAACACCAAGAAAAAAAAAAGAGAAACTCATCTAGTACTATAGTAGTTTCTGCTTTTATTTTTTTTCCCAGGTTTTAAGAAATAAGGTGCCACCACGTTTGGAAAAATTGTTGGGACCACTAATAGTTTCCAGCACACCCTGGATATGTTGTTGCTATTTAAGAATGCTCCAAACTTAACATATAATCTAGAAGATTGATTTAAATAAAGTGTTATAGTTGTATGCTTTCTCTTGTTGTATTTGTCCAAGCTAAGTGATGCGATCCAAACAACACCGAATGATCCATTAGAAGTTCTAGATGGGCCAGTTACAAGATTAAGGGCAAAAAAACTTAAAGATGCATTCAATAGGCTTATTGAGAGTATCTAGATCTAGGTGAATTTCAAGAAGGCTATATCTTCAACATATGTTGATCAAACCTTAGTTAATCTAATCTATGTACAAGGAGAGCATGATCCATCTACTTCCTAGGTTAAATTGATTTTAGCATCATGGGCCATCCATAGAGGGAGCATTTAGCAACTATAGGGTTACATGTTTCCATGTATTTTATAGATTCCGAACTATAGGACTTCTTATTATATGTAGAAACATAGGAGGCTACAAAAGAATTAATTTCAAGATTTTTTCATAATTGTTTTGGGGGGCACTACATCCTATTTTAACCAAGGGTCTTTTTTAAATAAGAATTTCATTCAACAATTATTTTTATTTCATTGTATGTGACAACTTAGCAATATTTTTCAAAATTATTATTTTTCATGTTTTGGATCTTATTATAATTTGGGTTAATGTTAACCTATTAAGTCAACTAGGGTTTACTTTATTCTAAGTATAAATATTATTTTGTAAGACATCATTTTTTTAGAGGTTAAATAATGCGTCATTGCCGCATCTATTGTATGTGAGAGAGACGAGTTCTTTTAATTTGGTTCTTTATTAAACTACTATGACCTATTGAAGAATTAACCAATCTTTATGGCGTCTTCCATACTACTTGTTTGTGTCTTTTTATAGACATTGTGTAAGGGTTCGATTTCTATAGTCTTGATGTCTTAGTACAAGTTATCAATATTTAAACTCAATTGCAAACCTTAACTTAGCTTTCTTGAAAAGGGTCAATTTGACTATGGGTTCTTAGAACTTTATATCAATGGGGTTTACATAAGTTGGTATAAGAGAAATGCTCTAAAATAAGGTTATATCCTTTTATCTTTTAGTTTTCATGTTATTTCATTGTTTTCATAATTTAGAACCTAGTTGTGGCAAAAAGTAAAAAAAAAAAAAAAGATTATTTACAAACTAGTTTTTTTATAATTAAAAAAAAAGAATAAATAAATTATAAAAGGAAAAAAATAGGGTTTAGCTACAATTTAGGGATTTCATCAAATCATGGAATTGAGCAACTTAGATCTAAATATTCTTGATTCTCAGGATATCATAGTGTCATATCTTGATTTTTGGATTATTTAGATGTAATTTACTAGGTTATTTCTAAAAATAAAAAAAATCACAACGAGAAGTTTTGCGTAAAAAAGATTCTTTTGTTGTTGATTTTTGGTTTGCTACACAAAAATTGGTCCAATAATATCGTCCTTGCTTAGTTTGAGTTAATTGAGTCTTATTTCATTAGTTTCCCAAATCTTGTAATTTTTTATGTCTTCATATCTTTTATATTTCGTACAAATTATTTTTGCTATTCATAATTTTGTATTGATATTTTTTGGTTTCTTATTGCTTCTTAAGTCTATATATTATTTTGGATTGTGTCATTAAATCATTAATTTTTTGAGTTTTTTTTTATATTTAGGTCCTTAAAGAATTGAAATTTTTTAGATTGAGTGGTAAAAGGTGAAAAGTGAGCTTATTAAATTGAAAAGACAAAAATTTATGTGAAACATAAGAGAAGTGACATATATTCAATGTAAATGTGTGATGATGTATTTTCTTGCTACTAATATGATTTTCAGATCTTGATGATGTCAGCCAAAGGTGGATTATCATCGCCCAAGGATAAGAATAATCTAAAATGGAGTTATTTGGCTATGCAACAACAATTAGAGATGATAACAACAATTTGGAGAGGTTATGAATGGGATGGCTGGATTAAGAACTGAAGTAGCTAGCATTTAAGATAAGTTAATCTGTAAAGCTCCCGATCGTAGAAGGCTTGTGAGATGAGTTATTTCACCTTTAGAGGAGTTTATATATATATAAAATACAAATGAAGAGGCTAAGGATTTTGATTGTTCACATGGTGTTAGGATTTGGCAACCTAGAACCCATAGCATAAGGGAGTTCAACCATATAAGTATTTCAGCCATAAGAGAGTAAGCATGGAGGATGGTTTGGACAAAAATACAAGGAGTATTAAGATGAAGATTCTGTTGTTTTAGGCAAAAGTGATCCTGAAGCATATTTGGAATGAGAAAAGAAAGTAGAGTTTATCTTTAATTGTCACTATTACTTTGAGGAAAAAAAGGTAAAACTTGTTATTGAGTTTATTGACTGTATTATTATTTGGCGGGATCAAATTGTTTTAGGTAGGAGAAAGAATAAATATGAATGCAAATCAAAAAGTGACAAATCTGAGGAGGATGATATGTCATCACTTGAGGATTATAGTGATGTTGAATAACCGTTAATAAAGAGGCTTTGGTGATTAGGATATTACTTAATGTTTGGATCAAGGATGATGATTAAGTGAGAACATCTTTCATACTAGATGCAACAAAAGTAACAAGGTATGAAATATGGTTATTGATTGTGAGAGTTGTGCTTTACTTGTTTGAAAATCAAATCTGAACACTATTAAGCATGAAAGACCTTATAGACTTCAATGATTGAATGATTGTGAAGTAAGATTTACTAAACAGATTTTGATTTATTTTTTGGTTAGAAAATATAAGGATGGAGTTTTGTGTGATGTGATTCCTATACATGCTACTCATCTATTATTGAGGTGTCCTTGGCAATTTGATAGGAATTCCAAGAATAATGGGTTTAAGAATAGATATTCTCTTGAAAAGGATGAAAATACTTTCACACTTGTACCATTATCACCTAAACAGGTTTATGAATATCAATTGAAACGAAAAAAAATGGTGAAGCTGGAAGTTCAGAATAACCATGTAAGAATATGAGGAAGAGTGAAAAAAATAGGAGCACTGAGAGAAAATATTTGGCCAAGGTAGAGAAAAATAGAGTTTCATTTGAGAGAGGAGAGAAGAAAAAAAGGGTGAGAAAAGAAAAGAGTGTAGAAAAAAAAATATTAGTTTTTATGCCAAAAAGGACTGAGATTAAGAATGCTTATTTTTCTGATATATCTATGATTTTACTTATATATAAGGAGGCATATTTTAATACCAATGAACTTGATCCTTGTATTTCTAGTGTTTGTATTTCTTTATTGCGGGATTATAAAGGTATTTTCCTTGTGAGATTCTTAATGGAGAATTGAACATCAAATTGTTTGTGTTTCTTGTACTTGAATTAGCAATACCTGACCGGCCAATCTATAGAAGCAACCTTAAAGAGACAAAGGAACTTCAAAGGCAAATGATGGATTTAATGTCAAAGGGGTACTTAAGAGAAAGCGTTAGTCCATATACAATTTCAGTGTTATTGGTGTTGAAAAAGGATAAGACTTGGAGAATGTGTATTGATTGTCATGCAATCAATAATATTATGATAAAGTATAGACATCTAACTCCTAGATTTAATGATATGTTAGAGGAATAGTATGGATCCTATGTAATTTTTAAAATTGATTTGAAAGGTGGATATCATTAAATTAAAATGAAAAGGGAGATGAATAGAAAACTACCTTCAAAATTAAATATGGTTTGTATAAGTGCTTATTTGTGCCTTTTGGACTTATTAATGTACCTAGTACTTTCATGAAATTAATGAACTATATTTTACATAATTTTGTAAGTAAATTTATTATGGTTTATTTTGATGATAATTTGATTTAAACAAGAATTCAAATGAGCATGATGAACATTTAAGGAATATATTGGATGTTTTGAGAAAAGAATGTTTATGTTGTTTTAAAAAAATATAACTTTTGCATAGAAAAAGTTATCTTTCTTGGTTATTGTTATAACTCAATTTTGACCCATTTACTTTTAATTTAATTTTAAGGGGGTTAAAATTTGAAATTAAAAGATTAAGGATTGATTTCAATTAAAGGTGTGATTTGTCAACACGTGGAAAAACAAACCACCTTCTCCCCACATCAATCCCGCTAACTCAAACCCACAGCCTTATTCCCCAGCACCGCAAACCAGGTCTCCTCTCCATTCACTAATCATCGATCTAGAGGCCACAACCTCGTTAACCCAAACCCATAGCCTTTTTCCACTAGACCTTCCTTCGCTAAACAAACCCCCCACAAATCACCTTCTATTCTCTCTCACCCTCAGATCTGATTCTTCTTCTCCACCCAACCGACGAAGAGCCGCAGCAACCGCAACATCAGCCTCTCCATAACCCTGATTCGACCCCCATCATGATAGATTTGAATTGAGACCTAACTGGAAATTGCAAAGCCATGTTGAACCTTACAATTCGGCCACTTTATTGGAATAATAACTAGTGATGGACCCGAAAGGAAGAAAAATAGAAACAAATCTAAAAAAATTAAAATCAACTGCTGGTGTGATTTATTTGTTTTGTAGGCAGCGGTGATACTCACCGCCAACAGAAAAGGAAAGAGGGGAAGGAGCCAATCCAGATCCTCATTTCCTGTTTTTTTTCTCGTGGTGGTGCGTGAACTCATGCGCCGCCACTAACGGTGATGCTTTGGTTCATATGCCACCACTGTTCCTGCAACTCAGGGACTTCTCAGCACTGTTCCAGAATTCTCAACAAATGGATTTGTAATTTTTTTTTGCAAATTTTAAATGTGTTGTTTGAATTAATTTGAATTTTGGTGATTTTTAAATTGATAATTCTAATGGTTAAACAATCTTAGTATTTACTGATGTCAAAGTCAGAAATATCAACCCTGATAATTACTAATAGCAGTGATATTCACTGACGCTAGAGTCAGGAATATTATACTTTTTGGGTTGCACAATATTTACTAATGCCAGAGTTGAAAATATTCGTAGATAAATATTCATTGACATTAGAGTTAGGAATATTGTACAAGAACTATAAAAAAATGGAACAAATATAAACTTGTAGCAATTTAAGACAAAACCAGCAATGCAGTCTGCCTCAGGTTGGATGCTTAAGGGGTAATGTATCTTCTCTTTTGCGTAACCAGTCCCATGCCAAAGAATCTATGGTGACCAGTTAGGGTTTCTAGTAACCATAACATTAGATGACAACTCCTTAAACGAGATTATTTTCCCCAAGAACAAGATGTTAGGTATCTGTTCTTTTTTCTTTTTCCTCGAATATTTTTAATTGGTCATCGTGATGTCCGGGTGTGATAGTTATGTTGTTAGTTCAAAAGGTATTGAAATGGACGAGGAAAATATAAGGGCTATCTAAGAATGGCTTACAACTAAGTAAATCATAAAGGTAAGAATTTGTCATGGTTTGACTAGTTTTTACCAAAGATTTATTAAAGATTTTATCACTCTAACCGAACCTTTAACTGAAATTGTTAAGATGTTAATGTGATTTAAATGGGGTCAAGAACAAGAGCACACATTTAACTTGTTAAAGGAAAAATTGTTTTCAGCTCTGTTGTTATCATTAAATTACTTACAAAAACTTTTAAGATTGAATATGATGCCTCAGGATAGATATTCAAGCTATTTTAATGGAGAAAAAATAGCCCATAGCATTTATTAGCAAAAAGCTCAATGGTGCAGCCTTGAATTATCCTATATATGATAAGAAGCTTTATGCTTTGGTGAGGGCATTGGAGACTTGACAACATTACTTATGGCCTTAGGAATTTATGATCCATTCCGATCATGAGTCATTGAAACATCTGAAGGCCAAAAGAAGCTGAACCAACGACATGCCAAATGAGTTGAGTTCATAAAAACGTTCCTGTAAGTGATACAATATAAGCAAAATAAGCAAAATTTAGTGGTTGATGCACTATCATCAAAAAATAGCCCATAGATTTATATGATAATGATATTGATTTTGTCTAGACTTATAAAGCATGTGAGAATTTGGCATTTGATAGATTTTACAGGTTTGATGGTTGTTTGTTTAAATAAAAAAGATTGTGTGTACCTAATTTTTCTATGCACGAGTTTTATATTCATGAAGCTTATAAAGGCAAATTAATGAGATACTTTTGGGTTGCTAAAACTTTTGGGTTGCTAAGACTTTTGGGTTATAAAGGCAAATTAATTTTTCTATGCACGAGTTTTATATTCATGAAGCTTATAAAGGCAAATTAATGAGATACTTTTGGGTTGCTAAGACTTTAGATGCTTTGCATGAACACTTTTATTAGACTAAGAAGAAAAGGGATGTGAATTTTTTTTTATAGATGCATAACATGTAGACAAGCTAAGTCTAAAGTTATATATCATAGTTTGTATACTCTTTTACCAGTACCTAAGGAACGTTAGGTTGATATATCTTTGGATTTTGATTTAGGTTTGCTTAGGTCAAAAAAGGCTAGGGATTCTATTTTTATGGTTATAAATAGGTTTTTTAAGATAACACATTTTACATCTTGTCATAAAACCAATGATGCAACTAATACAATGAACCTATTATTTAATGAGATAGTTAGGCTTCATTAGGAGAGTAGAAGCATTGTTTCTTATTGTAAAGTTACATTTCTTGGCTATTTTTAGAAGGTTTTGTGGAGTAAGTTAAGAACAAATTTGTTATTTTCTACTACATGTTACCCATACACAGATGGTCAAACTGAAGTAGTTAATAGGAATTTAATTACATTGTTAAGAACTATCATTCAAAAGAATTTGAAGAATTGATATAGTTTGTTGAATTTGCATATAATAAGAGTGAATTCTACTACTGATTATTCTCCCATTAAAATTATTTATGGCTTTAATCCTTTAGCTTATTTAGGTTTGATTCATTTACTTATTGATGGAAAGGTTAATCTTGATGGCAATGAAAAAACATAAGTAGTGCAAGAGAGTGTATGATAGAAAATAGAAGAAAAGAAAGAGCAATATGCATTTAAAGCTAATAAGGGTCGAAAATTGGTTGAAAAAAGGTTATATTTAAATCAAGTGATGGGGTCTGGGAACATATACGTAAAGTGAGGTTTCATGAATGTAGGAGATCTAAGTTGATGCTAGGACGAGATGGTCCATTCCCAATCCTTAAAAGAATTAATGACAATGTCTACAAAGTGGTTTTATCATATAAGTATGGTATTAGTACTAATTTTAATGTTTTTTTTATCTTTTTTTATTTGATGTAGGTGATGATTCAAGGTCAAATCGTTTTGAGAGGAGAGGGGATGATGCGATACAAATTACACCAAATGATCCATTAGAGATTTCAGTTGGGCAATTACAAGATCAAAGGCAAAGAAGCTCAAAGATGTATTCAATAAGTTTATTTAGAGTATTTAGGTTAAGATGAATTTCAACGAGACTACAACTTCAACAAGTGATTATCAAAACTTAGTCAACTTAATCTATGCACAAGAAGGGTCTAACCATTTACTTCTTAGGCTTAATTAATTTTGGCATCATTGATTAGATATAGGGGGAGCATTCGACAACTCCATGGTTATGTGTTTCCATGTGTTTTATGGATTCCAAACTATAAGAGAATTTTTTATTATATGTGGAAACATAAGAGGCCGAGGAAGAATTATTTCCTTGTTTGTTTTGGATCTCAAGGGGTGGCACCACATCCTATTGTGCCAAGGATCCTTTTTAAGTAAGGATTTCATTCAACAATTGTCTTTTTGTATTCAAAGTGTGCAACAAATTAGTATTATTTCTTAAAATTATTATTTTTATTATTTTTCATGTCTTGGGCCTTATTTTAGATACTTTGGGATTTATTTTAATTTAGGTTGATGTTAGCCCATTAGGTTAACTAGGGTTTAGTTTCTCCGAAGTATAAAAACTCATGCAAAGCATTTTTTTTTTTAAAGTTGGATAAGTGGCATATCTTGTGTACTGTGAGAGGATTTCCTTGTTTTAGTATTTTATTGAACAACTTTGACATGTTGAAGAATTTACCAAGTTTCATAGTGTCTTCCATGCTACTCATTCATATTATTTTATAGGTGTTGGGTGGGGATTTAGTTTTTATTGTCTTGATTCCTTGGTTTAAATTATCATTGTATCAAACTTAATAATAAACTTAAATTTTAACTTTGTTTAGAATAATCGATTTGATTGTGAATTCTTGATTTTTATATGGACAAGGTTCATCAAAACCTCAAATCTAAACAAGCAAAGGTCAACTTTGTGAATCCGTTCTCTTGTTTTGATCTTATCTTATTTAAGATTATAAAAAAAAGATCATACAAAGTATTCATATTTTAACCACTAGTAGCCATTAATTTATGAGGTTAACATTTCAAAAAGGCTAAAACTGTAAGCCGTCTAATTTATTTTAAAAAAAACCTTGGGATAAATATATTCAGCACTCACTAAGCATAAAAGGTACAATTTGGCATAATAGGACGATATAATTGAAAGAATCTGTATAGTTTGTTTTTTTTTTAAAAAATATATTGTGTTGATTGGAAATAAAATTTAATAATAAAAAAATTATTTGTTTTTTATAGAGTTATTAAAATCTTATAACTTGAATTAAAAATTAAATAGGTTAATATTAGGTGATTCAAGTAAATTTGAGTTAATCTATATGTTTTCATCTTAATATTTTTTAAAAAATATCATTGTAATTTATTTTTAGTTAAACTATAATTTTTTTTATTAGAAAACTTGTTATTAAAATATGTTTTTATCTTCAATAAAAATTTGATTAAACATACCGCAAGAAATTATCTAATCTAATATATACTATTTCTACCCACTCTGATGTCCATCAACCAAGCATTTAGTCTGGCATCTAGATCTTGTTTGTTTTTACGTTTCAAAAGTATTTTAAAAAAAATTAAAATTTTATTTATTTTTTTCTTTACCTCAAATTAATATTTTTTTTTTGTATTTTAAGATCATTTTGTTGTACTGATATAAAAAATAATTTAAAAAAATATTACTTTAATATATTTTCAAATAAAAAACACTTTAAAAAACAACCATAACCATACTCTAAGCATACTCTATTTGAAAACTTTATCTACTTTTGTTTTGCACAGATCCAGATTTCAAGAAGATAGAAAAATAATATCCGCATTAGCTTTGGCGAGAGAGCCTTCAAGAATCCTTCTCTTCGGTGGCGTATCCTGGCTTCGCATCCTATTCTTTGGAGTCCACCCAAAATGACGGGTCTTGCCTAGGCAGCCACAAAAGGATGTTTCTGTTGCTCCATGTTTTTGCTCAAGATTCATCGGCAGAAGGAACTTTGAACAGAACTTCCCAGCTTATCAAATTAATTTACTATGGCCTTTTTTCTCCAGATTTGTGAAACCTCTTGTTCAGTTGCCAACGACTGGGAACGTTGGACAGAGCTAACCTTCAGTAGGCCATCAGAAACATTGCAGCATCAACACTTACAGTCAGTATGCTGCAGGTGATGGGTCTAATAATATCCCATTGATACTCTCCGAGTTCTAGGCTATAACAGTTGTTCAGCACAGAATGAAACAAGATGTTTTATCATGCACCAAATTGGCTGCCTTAAATTCACTAAATGAAGAATGATAAAACTCTAATTTGGTTAGTCATGCTTGGGCTATTCTCATCTGGGGCAGAATAAGAACAGTACTATTGTATCATCATTTATCACTTGCACACAAGAAAATTTGGCTCAAATAATACAAATATTGACTTCTAATTTTGGAGATATGCTGTCATCAAAGCTGGAGAGAGAGATTAAACTTTAAATATCCAGTTTAGCAAAAGAGATTAGCATGGAGAATTAGCTCGACTAATGGGCATTTCCCACGAAGAAACATATCCACAATCTTCTCCGTCTGCCCAATACAACAGTAAAGATTAATGTGAAGGAACTTAATAATATAGTGATGCATCAGATTATCTAAAGATGCCATTTCTCAACCACCCAACTAAACCAGGAGACACATGCTTTAGGACAGGCGTTTATGATGTTGGGTTTTCGAAACTCTTTCAGACAATGAAAATAGTAATTTATTTATTTTTTACAAGAATTCCAAGCATCTTGTTAAACAATCTAGAGTTGTTTAGGGTGAGGTAAAGATTACTTTAAGATTTGATCTCTTTTATTAGGTTTGATCAACTTTTTCAAGATTGGATTATCGCAAACCATAAATCATCCAATTATTTTATCTCTAATAATAATTCACACGAACTAAAAATAAAAAGTCTTTTAAAACCCTTTAAGAAAAGAGAGATTGTTATACCTTTAAGTGATAGCTTTTTCTTTTATGTTTAGGTGTTGCTTGGTACCATACAATCTATATTGTCTCTACAACTCTCACACAAAAACATGAGGTGTAACATTTTTTTTATAAGAAAAAACTAATAAATCTATAAATAACCATTTGTCTATTAAGTAGCATAACATATATTATTTCAGGTCAGTTTTAGAAATTTATTCAATCAAGTAGCTACTTGATTTTTCTAGGTCTAGATTATAATATATTGTATTAATTATATTTTAGTCCTCAACCTTTAAAACTTATTTACAATCAAATTACACGTGATTAATCATTCTAGTTTAATTTTTACCAATGAATCTTAATGTATGTGACCAATTAGGTTATTAATAAGTTGATCCAAATATAAATCGCAATCATAAATAAAATAAATAAAATAATTTAATTTATTATCAATTCAATAAATTAATTGATTAATATTTAAAGATCAAATACAATATCTAGAAACTTGACATGATCCCTAAAATATTAAGAAAGTTATATGTTGTTTGACTTAACCTTTTAATGATCAATTTCTTAGTATAATTATTAGTCCTTCATCAATAATGTTTTGATTTAGACGCTATAACATGGAGTGTATCTTCTCCATCAAATCATGTTTATCCTTAACCCTCATAGTTTTTAATTTTTTTAATAAGATTTGAAACTCATTTCAAATCTCATTTTATGTTGCACAAAGATTTTACAATCAATATTATCTAGAACATGTGTAATTTTTTTTTCTAATTCACCTAGGGTGATGAATCATCTCTTGATCACTCAATCACCTTTATATAGTTCATGTTATACATAATATTTGCTCATTTGTTACCTAGATTAGGACAATGTATTGTTAGGATCAAAGCATAACATTTCATATATAAAATTGCTTAGTGATCTCAAGTCTAAGAATCATTTACACAACTATCATGTGAGTCTTTCTATAGACATTAATGATCTCTCTATATGGAATTCTTAGTGAGAGGATCTGTGAGATTCTCTTCAGTGGGTACACAATCTATCCTTACATTTTTTTTCTTTTTATGATTTCTTTAATCAAATGAAATTTCTTAAGTACATGTTTGGATCGTTGATGAGACCTTGATTCCTTTACTTGTGTAAATAGCTCATTTTGTTGTCTTGAATGCAGATATGTATTTAACTTTAGTTGTAGAATTTGTTAGTCTCTTGTTTGAAACTTTTCCAACTTATAGCACCACTATTTAAAGTAAAAACATATTTTGACTAAGATTTGCTATCATTAATGTCAGATTTAAAGGTAGCATCTGAATAACCATGAACTAATTGTTTATCTTCTTCATAAACTAGAAAGACATTCTTAGTTCTTTTGAAGCACTTAAGGGTTTTTAAACTATTTTTTAATGACCTTTACTTATATTAGATTGATATCTACTTGTTATACTCAAAGTATAAGATACATTTTGTCTTGTACATACCATCATATTCATTATGGATCCTATAGCTAAAGTATAGAGTATCCTTTCCATTATGTCTCTTTTTAATTTATGTATTAACACACATATCCTTCGAAAGATGTACTCCTTGCAAAATAGATAATTATCCTCTCTTGGATCCTTCTACATTAAACTATTTTGGCACCTTGTCTATGTATGTGGATTGTAATAATCTAAGTAACCTTCAAGATCTATCTCTATAGATTTTTATTCCCGATATATAAGTTGTTTTCTCTTGTATCCTTCACAGTAAAATTCTTAAACAATGAGATCTTTACTGGTTGGAGCAACAAAATGTTGTTTTCTATAAATAATATATCATATACATATAATATTAGAAAAACAACTCCACTCATGTTAACCTTTTATAAATACAAGGCTCATTTGTATTTTTATATGAAATCAAAGTGTTTGATTATCTCATTAAAATGGATTTTTCAAGTTCTTGAATTTTTTTAAATCAATAAATGGGTTCTTATAGCTTGCATAATTTGTTGGTAAATTTCATATACACATTTTAATGAAGATTGCTATTCAAAAATTTAATTTTGACATCAATTTCCCAAATCTCATAATCATGGTTTGCAGTTACAGTAAACAAGATCCTTATAGATTTTAACATAGTTGCTAGCAAGAAGGTTTCAAAGTCAATCGCTTGTCTTTATTTGTAACATTTGACAACTAATCTAGCTTTATATTTTTGTACATTATCATCCATGTTAGTTTTTCTCTTAAGAGCTCATTTACATCTAATAAGTTTTATCCCTTCATGTTGATCAATCAATGTCAGCATTAAGTTGATGTATATGAAATCCATCTCAGATTTTATGATCTCAGGCCATTTTTCAAAATCATTATTAGATATTACTTACATGTAGTTGATAGATTCTCGAGTATGAGAAACTTGTCATTTTTAGCTTCTATAAGAATTTCATATCTCATTGGTATATGACATGTCCTGCCAAATTTATGGAGTTATAACCTTGGGCTCGGATTCCATTTGAATGTTAGTTTGTGCTTTTTAAACTTCTTCAAGTTCTATTTTCCTCTCCCTACTCCTTTCAAAAACAAATTCTTCCTATGAGAAGATAGCATGTTTTGAGACAAATATCTTTTTATCAATACTATGATAGAAACAATAACCAATAATTTCTTTTAAATATCCCATAAATTTCAAAAGTATTTTTGAAAAAAAATTAAAATTGTTTTATTTGCTTCAAATAATTTTTTTGGTGTTTTCAGATCGTTTTAATGTGTTAATGTTAAAAATTAATTTTTAAAAATTAAAAAAATATTATTTCAATATATTTTCAAGCAAAAAATATTTTGAGAAAGCAGTACCTACCGTAATATCAAATAGGCTATAAGACTGGGAAAAAGAAAATTGTATTGAAATACAAAAATTGATATAAAAATATCTTATATCAAGACAAAAAAAAAAAAAATTCATACTACACTGACGTTGAATAATAAAAGCTTTCAATTTTTCATTCACACTTTCATAGAAAAATGTGATTGTATGCATTCAATGTCCAGATTTTAGGAATTTGATAGATAGGAAGATGAGCATCAGCAGGAAAAGAAAGAAAAAGGTATGGAATGGAGGTTGTAACTAGATCGCATTGGAACCTACAAAACGTTGCCTAAAAGGGTACTATTGTAAGGTTTTGATAGTTAGGGATTAAAAGTGAGAATTCTGTAAACTACAAGGTTGTGTTGGTATGTTGGCCAAGACAGATCACATTAACAACAAACTCCATCCTCGCTCTGTAAGAATTGAAGGGTAATTGTCCAGAGACAAATCCAACGCTCTCGGTGAACTTCTAAAAAGCTACAACGCCGAAAACAGAAACATCAAAGCAGAGAGAGAGAGAGATGAACCCCTATAACGGCAACAACAGGAGTGATGAAGAGGAAAAGGGTTTGCTATGGAAGCTTCCAGAGGTTAGGTTTAAGGAGCTTGGGAGGGTGGGTCCTGCTTTCGGCTTTGGTGCTGGCTGTGGTGTTGGTTTTGGTGTCGGCCTCGTTGGAGGTAATCCATCACTTCTTCTTCTTCTTGTTCTTCCTGGGTTTATCAGTTTGTTAATTTTATTTTAAAAATTCATGTGCTCTCAAATCTCTTCATAGAAAAAAGAAAAATCCCACTTTTTAATTGCCCGAATTGGGTTCTAAAGAAAGACTGAAACTTCGATACTCTCAATTGGCCTTTTTTTTTAGTCTTAGTTGGGCTATTTGACTGCATTTAATACTTCTATTTGGTGGCTGCAGCTTGTGTTGCTTTTTATCTTATATGTGATAATGATGATCATTATCATCATATTGTGTTTTACTGAGGTTTTAAATGGCCAATTCTTCAGGTGTTGGGTTTGGTCCTGGTATTCCTGGTTTACAGTTTGGCATTGGATTGGGTGCTGGATGTGGGATTGGTTACGGTTTTGGCTATGGTGTGGGGAGGGGTGTAGCTCATGATGAGAAACGGAGATACTCTAATGTTGGCAAGCATTTTCGTGGTCCTGTAAATCTTCCAACTCAGTAAGTATATAATCATGTTTCTCTCTGTTTAGCGTTTTCAACTGCACTGAACTTGCTTAGATGGATCGTGTTTTATCTTGATATGTTAAGCAGAACATTCACTAACCTGCTGCAGCGGTATAAGTAGAAAGCACTTTGAGAACTTGCCATTTTCTTTTGCATTAGTTTTTCTCGGGAGCCTTTTCTACTCTAGCAGGGAGCCTTGTTCGACAACCAATTAAGTTTGCATTTACTGAAATTAATCATCAAGAATGGGAGATCAGTGGCTGCATAGAAATTAAATTAAATTTGGTTTGGTTTGGATTGCCTGAAAATAGTAAGATGATAATGCATTCTAAATGACTCTTTCTGGGGCCGGCCATGCTGGTGATGCAGTGTGTGAATGGGATTTGCTAGTTGGTGATATATATGAGAAGATTGGATGAAAATGAAATTTCATTATACAAAGTTTAGAACAAAATATTGTTCAGCTCTTTGACTAGACATGTATCAACCTTGTTTGTGATAGCAACAATAATTTGTGAAAATGTGATTCTTTTTATATTGTGGACAACCTTTGTAATATCCCACATCGGCGAATGAGGGAGTGGTAGCTGGCCTTATTAAGAGTGCTGGTTGCCAATTTGTCATACACGTTTTGGGGCGTCAGGCTCAGAAGTGGGCTCGCGTCACCAGGAACAAAACCGTGAGGGCGGCAAAGCCCAAAGCAGACAATATATGGCAGGTTTGGCCGGGCTGTTACATTTGGTATCAGAGCCGACCACACCGGGCTGTCCGGTTGTGCTGACGGGGTCGTCGGGCTCCTTAAGGGAGGTGGATTGTAATATCCCACATCGGCGGGTGAGGGAGTAGTAGCTGGTTTTATTAAGAGTGCTGGTTGCCAACTTGTCATACTTATTTTGAGGCGTCAGGCTTAGAAGTGGGCTCGCGTCACCAGGAACAAAACCGTGAGGGCGGTAAGGCCCAAAACGGACAATATATGGCAAGTTGGGACGGGCTGTTACATTTGGTATCGAGCCGACCTCACTGGCTGTCTGGTTGTGCCGACGGGGTCATTGGGCTCCTTAAGGGGGGTGGATTGTAATATTCCACATTGGTGGGTGAGGGAGTAGTAGCTGGCTTTACTAAGAGTGCTGGTTGCCAACTTGTCATGCGCGTTTTGAGGCGTCAGGCTCAAAAGTGGGCTTGCGTCACCAGGAACAAAATCGTGAGGGCGGTAAGGCCCAAAGCGGACAATATATGGCAGGTTGGGCCGGGCTGTTACAACCTTGTTTGTGATAGGAACAATAATTTGTGGAAATGTGATTCTTTTTATATTTTGGACAACGTTAAGGATTTTGTTTGATGCTGTGATCCGGCGTGTCTTTTGTTCTCACTTTTCAATGGTTAGAATTATTGGGTTCACAAAATGCATGAATTTTATAAATTGCTTCTCAATACAGTTTCTTTCAAATTCATTTGTTTATTTGATGCAAATAATTTTAAACACTAGATATAATGAAAACATATGACGAGACACGCATTGGTTGTGAATTCATAATTTTTTTATATTTTCGATTAGACCATTGTCACCTCTCCCCATTACTCCACAAAGGCATCTGATGTACACACATGCTTTTATATACATGTATGTGTTAATTTTTGGTGTTTCTTTATTATAATTTGCATGATCACATCTCATTCTTCTCACTCAGCTTCTGGGTCATGCCAGGCTTTTTTACTGTTTGTTAGAGATTTGTTCCCATTAACTAACGAGGCTGGATTTGGTGTTGCTGCTTGTTAACATGTTTATTGATAAGCAAAAGATTTGAAAGAGTATTAATAAGCAAAAGTTGTGCCAATAACTGGTGTCTTATATGCATATATTGTGCTTTGCAAATAACAGTATTGGGATTTTTTTAGTTTAATTTTTTCTTCAATTAATTTTTCTTCGTGTTGTTAATTATCAGTGATGAGGTTGGTTCCCTTATTGACGAGCTGGTCATCAACACCAAGAAGCTAGTCAAAGCAACTTCAAGAGAAATTGAGAAGTGGAGAAGATGAATGAAGTCTGTTAGAGCTCTTGTTTCATGGTGTAAAATAGCATTAGTTTGGATCCAAGTGCTCTAACAAGAGTGTTCACAAATGCTTGTATAGATGAAATTATGCCATATTTGTTTTATATGCATAGATTTTAGATTCAATAGCTGTTTGGTTCGGTTGTACCAATAATTGTGCTTGGCAAGAAATTTTTCTTGCGCCATTGTGCATTAAGCCAAAAGGATGCAATGATTTTTCTTTGGAAATTATAATCAATGGTAGCTTTTCCTAGATTTTCTTAGCATTGCTATTGAAGTAGCAGCAGTTATATCTTAGGTTGCCTTGAGAGTGTTTGATGCCACGATTTTTGCTGATAAGAGCTAGGAGTTGGCTGAGCTACTCTCTCTGATAATCATGTCTGTTCTGATCTGGAAGGATGCAAATTTTGCTTGCTAGTTAACCTTAGTCAATACCCTTTATGGTTTAGATGTGTTGATTTAAATATATATATTTTAAAACAAAAAAAAAAACTTTGAAAAAACATGCTATATCAATACAAATAGCGTGAAAAGTGTATCAGAAAAAATATATACTTTCGGTGGATATATTTATATTAAAAGATAGCGTACATGCAAGACGTTCTTAATTAAATGCATGCAACGGAGTAGATGGAAGGAACATGCTTCATGCGACTAAGAGAATCTAAAACTCTAAACAATATGGATTATGTTTTAATTAAAATCATATAAATGAACATTTAATTTCAATACATGCATCTGCAAACGTAAGTACGAGACTGAAAGAATATAATCTTCAAGTTGGATTAATTTAAATGCGTGTCCACTCATTTGCAAAATACAATACAAAAAAATGTACTTAACTTCCATTGAACCCACCACCAAGCTAGCAAGCTATTAATAGCGATTATCCGTATGGTGGCTTCCAAAAAATGACTTTCTCATAGTGTAGACTCGGTCTCACTTATTATAAGAAAGAAGTTTATATACTTAACTTTACTTAATATATGTTTGTTTTTGTTTATGCATTTGTTGTTTTTAGCGGTGGGGTTTACCATTAATTAAAAGTAAAAAATACAGCAGTAAAAATATGAATTTGATGTTTTTGCTCTTGTACTTTTTGTGGTAAAGAGTTGTATCCCACAGTAAATATAAAAGTAGAAGCAAAAACAATACCAGTACTATTTTCAATTTTATTTTCAATTCTAAATTATATTAACAATTTGAAAATGATTTTATATTATTTTTTAATATGTCATATGAAAGTTTGAATAATATTAGATGGATGTAATTTCCTTAAAAAACTTTTGTGGATCAATATTATTGCAAGCCAAGAACATTATGATCTAGACAAGTTGATTTCTATATATGATCAGAAGTAGACAATTTGCTGAAGTACTTTCGCATCATGATAAAAGAGTTGATTTCAGATAAAAAAAAAAAATTAAGGAAGGATTTCACCAAATGCTATTTCTTTCTATCCTAAAGACAAGCTTGGAATTTAAGCTTATTACCGGGTGAAGATAGAATAACTTCCAACCTTGATTTGCTATCTCTAGGATAGAAAACGTCTCAACTTCAATATTTATATATTCAGCAGTTCGTTAGCACGATGACGACGTACCATGTCTGACTTTGTTGCTAGAATCTTAATTAGTCCAAGTGGCATTGAGAGAAGCAGCCATGGTGGCGAGAATTATTGAGAGATTTTTTAAATTCAATTATATGTTCATTTTTATCAAGCATGCAGATTCAAGTTTCAATCCAGTTAGCTGGTAATTGAGTGGTAGAATGAACATCTTTGCCGCCTGAATTACGGTCAACTGTTCATTCATCCCCATGAATTGCTCGAATTTGATTGTGTATAGCTTAGTTACTTTGTTTTATAATATGGATCCAATGGGAGCAATCACATGAAGCCTTCCTTATCTACCGTGCTGTCACAGATCATTTCCTGCAGCTTCATCTTTATAATACGAAAATGGAGCCATCATAATCTTATAATAATTAAGTCAACAGAAAATTAGGATGTGATTATGCGCCACCACATGTTTTAAATAACAAAAACAAACCATATTATTAATTGACTTTCTTAAGGGAATAGCAGATCGAACAACTTGTAATGACAGCTTTTCCCATGATATAAACAGTATATATGTCGAGGCTAGTATAAAAGAGGTGGCATGTTTCATTGAGGTCTCACCAAGAAACAAAGGTTCAAAACATTGCATTGTCACCTTGAAATGGCTAGCTCAAAGCTTTCCCCATGTCTAATCTTTCTTCAGGTCGTTTTCTTGGTATTGGTCTTTAACTCGGCAAATGCGCAGTTGAGGGTAGGGTTTTACAAGGATACATGTCCAAAAGCTGAGGCTATTGTGGAAGAGGTTATGCATCAAGTGATGAAAGTAGCTCCTAGCCTTAGTGGTCCTTTGTTGAGGATGCACTTTCATGACTGCTTTGTTAGGGTATGCGAGCCTTTAATCCATCTCTGATCATTTGAAAATCCTGAAACAGTTTTAAGCTCTCTTTTTTTTCTTGCTTGAATTCATGAACAATGCTTAATTATGATGACTAACTAATTATATATTTTCTACAGGGTTGTGATGGCTCGGTGCTTTTGAACTCTAGCACTGGCCAAGCTGAAAAGGATTCACCTCCGAACTTAAGCCTTAGAGGATATCAAATTATTGACAGAGTCAAGACTGCATTAGAAAAGGAGTGTCCTGGAGTAGTTTCCTGTGCGGACATCATGGCCATTGTGGCTAGGGATGTCACGGTTGCGGTAAGAAATTTCTTTCACGATAATTTCTTTAATTTGTAAGAAAAATCTTAAGGAACAGAATGGTTTTAATTGATAATAATTTATCCTATCTATCAGACTATGGGACCTTTCTGGGAGGTTGAAACTGGAAGAAGGGATGGAAGGGTGTCCAATTTTTTAGAGCCCTTGACAAACCTGCCACCATTTTTCGCAAACATTTCTCAATTGATATCAATGTTTCGTTCGAAGGGTCTAAGCGTGAAGGACCTCGTAGTGCTTTCAGGTACTTGAGCATTTCAATTCAGGTTCTTTATAGAGAGTCTTGTAAGAAGAGATTGTACGGAAGTAAATTCTAATTATTCTGTAATTCTGTCACAAAGGTGGGCACACCATTGGCACTTCTCATTGCTCTTCATTCAGCTCTCGGCTTTACAACTCCACCGGAAAGGATGGCACCGATCCCACATTGGACTCAGAATACATAGAAAAACTGAAGAGTAGATGCAAGGTAGGAGATCAAACTACGCTAGTAGAGATGGATCCTGGAAGTGTCAGGACATTCGACAACAGCTATTATACGCTCGTAGCTAAAAGAAGGGGACTTTTCCAGTCTGATGCAGCTCTCCTTGACAACAGTGAGACAAAAGCTTATGTTAAACTTCAATCTGCTGCGACCCATAGACCCACTTTCTTCAAAGACTTTGGTGTTTCCATGATCAATATGGGCAGGGTTGGAGTTCTAACCGGTAAAGCTGGTGAAATCAGGAAAGTTTGCAGCAAGGTTAATTAAGTAGTTCAAGTTTAGCCCCGATTTCAACCAAAAAAAAAAAAAAACTAGTTCAAGTTTACTGTCATTATGGAATAAATTATTATTATTATTATTATTATGCATGGAAAGATTTGTATGGCTTTACGTACCTTGTTAGGAATTCTTTCCTTTTTTCCTTGAAGATTTGCTTAATTGTTTGAAGTGTGGAAATCCATTCCATTACTCAATCAATAATTAAAAGTACTGGTTATATATATATATATATTGTTTACCTTTCTGCACGGGTTGAATCTCAATACAGGCTTGTATATGTATATATACAGGCTTGTATATGTATATATATAATCTCAATTCTGCACGGGTTGAATCTCAATACAGGCTCTCAATACAGGCTTGGCAAATCAAGCAAAGTTCTAGTTAAATTAGTTGACTTGCTCACCTTCTTAAGTGAATTCGATGTGTGAGAACAGGAAACGAAAAATTATGATAGCAAGATGTGGATTCAAGATATAATTATGGGCTACCAATTTCTATGGGTGCGTGATTACAACTTTTTTTTATCCTTTTTGGAGCACAGAATGGACTTGCAAAACAAGTTGAGCACTGTACATCTTTACATCCATCATGCAGGTTATTAATTAATCATCACCAGAACTAATTCTTCGTGAGCAAAGTTGTCGAATTTTATTTGGGAAAATTATCCTTATATACTATAATTTAATTATTTTTATATTTTTAAAAATTATAATTTGCATTCTAAACTTTGTTGTGAGTATAATAGTTCACATCCTAATGTAAAATAGACTAAACTATATGGTTGATCCTAAATTGTTTATACACACAATAAAATTTGTAATATAAATTAACTGTAATTTAAAAAACACAAATGGTAAGTACAAAAATAATAACACTATAAGACAATCAGAGTAATTTTTATTTTTTATATATATAATTCTTACATATTATAGTTTTCAAAACCGATTAAAACAAAAGGGCTCTAGATCACTTAGGTCATTGAATTATGCAATCATATCGTTTTTGTTTTTTGTTTTTTAACACAAGCAATGATATTAGAATCCACCATATCAGCTAATCAATCAATTTTAATCTATATGGATTAATTTTATAAATAGCAATCAATGGGCGAACTATGGGTATATTGGGCAAGTGTGCATGAATTTTTGTATTTCAAAAGCGTGTTTTAAAAAATTTAATTTGATTTTATTTTTTTTCTTTACTTTAAATTAATATTTTTTTGGTGTTTTCAAATTATTTTGATGTGCTGATGTCAAAAATAATTTTAAAAAAATAAAAAATTGTTGATATATTTTCAAGTAAAAAACACTTTAAAAACAATCGCAACCACACTTCCAACCAGATCCTAGTCGACTATTCTGACAAACTATGCTCGGTCACAAGTAACCGTTGAAGTTATGGAAGTAAAAACCCTTTCTTAGTTAGATGTGATAGGATTTTTTAAAAGTATTTTTTATTTAAAAATATATTAAAATAAGTTTTTTAAAATTTTTACACCAGCAATTTAAAATTATTAAAAAATATTAAAAAAAAATTAATTTTATATTTTTTCAAGAAAAATATATTTTTAAAATTCCGTTAAACCCAATTGAAATATATAATAACAAATAGTGGCCTAGCACTCTAACCGTCTATTGATGGCCACTGCATGATTATGAGGGCATTGTTATTGCGAAAGCTTATGGATGAGAATTTGGATAGGCCACCAATATTATCCATGAACTTCAAGAGCATTCCACGTCAGCCCCGTGATCTTCCACGTCAACAAAACCACCCTATCAAACCTCTGTGTCAGATTACACATCTGCTACACCAGCCAATCACAAACCATGATGTGTATCCAATGTGGCATGTCTACATCCACCAGCTCAAGCATAAAGTATCTCCTCATTCAGTTTTTCTATATCCCATTGTTACCTTATCCAATCCACAACAGAAGCGCCTGAGCAGCTCGAAAGACAGAAAGCTTTGCAACAAAGAGATATGGCTTCCCTGGCAGCATCCAGAGCAGCTGCCTCCCTTGGAGTGTCTGAAATGCTAGGAAACCCTCTCAACTTCAGCGGAGCCACCAGGTCTGCTTCTCCGGCTGCATCAACTCCTGCCACGTTCAAGACTGTTGCTCTCTTTTCCAAGAAGAAGCCCGCTCCTAAACCAAAGCCTTCTGCTGTTTCACCAGCTGATGTGGAGCTCGCCAAGTGGTACGGTAAGTGATCCATCTTTCCGTCCATCCTCTCTTCTTCAACTTGGTGACGTTGAGTTCTATATGCTTAAAAAAAATGCTATTCCTTTGGTGGTTTCAGGTCCTGACAGAAGAATCTTCTTGCCGGATGGGCTCTTGGACCGGTCTGAGATCCCAGAATACTTGACTGGAGAAGTCCCTGGAGAGTAAGATCACTTTTCTTGCTCTTTATCTTAACTGGATCTTGGTTATTATTCCATTAAACTACAACTATGGTTTCTAAATTTACTGTCATGATTATATATGTTGACTGATAGCTATATATATTAATGATGTGTTTACATGTAACTTGCAGCTATGGTTACGATCCTTTTGGTCTCAGCAAGAAGCCAGACGACTTCGAAAAGTATGTTCAGTGTGACTCTAGCTTTTCTTTCTTAAACATGTCGATTTTTCTGATGGAGATTATACTTTTTATTACAGATATCAGGCATTTGAGTTGATTCACGCCAGGTGGGCCATGCTTGGAGCAGCTGGCTTCATCATCCCTGAAGCTTTCAACAAATTTGGAGCCAACTGTGGGCCAGAAGCTGTCTGGTTCAAGGTATGCAACTCTTTATTGGTTTTTTCAATGACAGTTGTTGATTTTTCTTGTCTCGGAATTAATCTTGATAGAAAATTATCATGATATTAGACAAGAGTATAAATGATTTCTGTTTACTTGCTGCAGACAGGAGCTCTACTTCTTGATGGCAACACATTGAACTACTTTGGCAAGAACATCCCCATCAACCTCGTCCTTGCTGTCGTTGCTGAGGTTATCCTTGTTGGCGGTGCTGAATATTTCAGAATCACTAATGGCTTGGTACTGTGCTTGGACACTATTTTGTCTACCATCCCAATCTAAGAATAGCTCATTTCATGCTCCTGCACTTCTACAATACTAGGAACTATGAATCATTTATAGGATAATTAGTTGCACAATTCTTAGCTACAAGGTTAACGTGTCCCAATTTCCCCTTCTATTTGCTAAACAAGGTCATTAACAACCAATTATTTGTAATTTGAGAAGATTTTGAAATCTGGATGTTTAAAATCTATTTGAACCGTATGGTGCATGGCCTAAGGCTCTCAAATATGCTGGTAGAGATTTACGATTGACTATTAATTACTGGTAGGGTTACCTTATTTTCTAAAATGGTGGCAATGACACAGTTATCTTGTATTATTGGTAGGGTTTTGATGACAAGCTTCACCCGGGTGGTCCTTTTGACCCACTGGGCTTGGCAAAGGATCCTGATCAAGCTGCACTCCTGAAGGTGAAGGAGATTAAGAATGGTAGACTTGCAATGTTTGCCATGCTGGGTTTCTTCTTCCAAGCTTATGTTACTGGAGAAGGTCCCGTGGAGAACCTCGCAAAACATCTCAGCGATCCTTTTGGCAACAACTTGCTCACTGTCATTGCTGGTTCTGCTGAGAGAGCTCCTTCTCTGTGATTTTACTTTTCTTGATGTTCCCTTACTCATAATCTAAATGCACTGTACATCTCATTGAGATATTTCAAGGTGTTTCCGGGCGATTAACCTTAATCCATGCACTTGAAATCTGATCTTTCGTTTAGATTCACAATTATTCACCTATACATAACTGCAAAATATAATCATTCAGCAGAGATACTCTTATGTGGTGAAGGGGAAAAGGCAACACTAAATTCCAAGGTAAATGACAGTACACAAGTGGCCTTGTTATTTTATTTTTGACATGCAGAGTGATAATTTTTGTTAATGGAATCATTCTGGTGCTGTGGAAATAATAGTCAAGCTAGTCAGATATTCAGCACTGTATTAATAAAAGAGAGAGAGAGAGAGAGAGAGAGAGAGAAGAAGACTGGAAAATAGTTTGTTGTTTCACTGAAGAAGCAAAACTGAGGCTGTGATTTGCAACAGAAAGAAAATTAGCTTAAGACCTAGAAAGAGCAAATTAGCCTGTTCTACACTGTAAATTGATGATAACTCTTACAACTACACTGTATCTATTCTGTTTTTGTGCTCTCTCCTTCACAATTTAGCAGCAATCACAAGCTGACTGTTCAAGAGTGCGGCATCAGTATTCAGGATAAACCTATAAGAGTATACATCAAAGATCTTACAATGTCCCTTCTTTTCAACAAAAAACTAAGGTTGGAGTTTGGTCAATCTTAGGAGCAGGCAAAACACAGTGTAGATGCAACTGTCTGCCTTGTTGCAGGCAAGCCACCTCAAGTTTCCATCTTTTACCATTGCAGTGTACATAGATGCAACAGTCTGCTTTGGTCATCCAGTTCCAAGACTAAAATGTTGCAGCCACTGAGACAGGGCATCAAAAATTGAGTTGGAGTCTTAGTCAATCTAAGGGAGAAATAAACCAGAAAGAACAGCTGGTAATACGTTCAAATTCTTGGTTACAAACCCTGCTGGCCCGGGGAAGTGCATGAACACGCTGAAGTTCATATATTTGCATTGCCCTATATTAGCAGAACCATCAACCGAAAGCAAATCCTAAACAATATTCAAGTTGTTCGAGGAACATTATATTACTCGTTCAGTTCTCCTCCTTGAGTGCTTCTAATCACACATCAAATATTGCTAAATGTTTCAATTACGTCAATGCATTTCAGTCACCGTTCAAACAATCAGGTGATGTCAGTGCCACAAGCTCAATATTTTTACCAGATAAATTACTCAACAAGCAGCCTAGATCAATCAGGCAAGTCTCTCTGATGGTTAAGCCTGCAGGAAATCATTAACAGACACTACTGAGTCATAACCGATCAAGGCTGCCCAAAAACGAATTATTTCCAGGAAACCAAATGTGCCCTGCATTTATAATCCCTCCATGACTTTTCAATAAGCAATTGCAGAAATAGTACTTGTGATTTGCAGGGATAATGAAATCTTTTGCATTATTTGTAAAATACTTAATAAGATCCATTTTAATCAAGGAGGTTATCATCAAAGATAATGATTTCCTCAGGCAACAGGGGAACAGCTAACAGAAAGGCAGGGAAGCATTTCCTTTTTCACAAGAACAGGACCGCTTTGTTCTTCCTGCCAGCTTAAACCAAATGCATTGCCAGGGTCATGGCAGAGCTTTGATCTTCTAACTGATACCCGTTTATCTGGTCATGAAGAATCTAGCTCTGTATTAATTTAAAAGATCAGCATCCTGATGCAAAGTAAAATAATACACGGCAGGGCCACCCTGCAAAAGCTAGTACCTATGCATGATGAGTCTGCAACAATGCATCAGTACCTGCTCTCAATTAATAATGGACCTGCTATGCTTTTAAAACCCTTTACAAAACTGTTGCAGCAACGAAGATAACGCAAGGAACATCTCAACTCCCTCCATTCTAAACATAAATTCATTCATCGAAAAATAAATACCCAAAAGTGGTAGATCAAATTAATGCTTTTTTTTCTCTTAAAAAAAAAACAAAAACCTTTGAAGTCCAATTTATGTAGTTTAAATGTGGACGAGAAAGAAAAAACCACCGAATATGTAATGAAAAACATACTTAAAGAGTTCCAACTCAACAATGCAAGAATAGAAAAACCGAAACATCCAAAGCAAATATAATTGAAGACCGTCGCTAACTCAGTTATAGTGTGTTTGAAAATATAGTAATAGTTGTTTTTTAAATTGTTTTTTATTTTAAAATATATTAAAATAATATTTTTTTATTTTTTTAAAATTATTTTTGATATCAGCATATTAAAATGATCTAAAAACATAAAAAAATATTAATTTGAAGTAAAAAAATAATTTTTTTTTTAAAAAAAAAATTCCGAAACACAATGCAGCTTCATCTACTCAATTGAAATCTAGTCAACGCAAAGTTGACATATTAATAAAAGCTATTTAGAGAGGGAAAAACATTGTTAAGTGAGATGATTCACTTTTCATTGTAACAATATAATGACTAATTTATATTTTTTTTAAAATATCAATGAAAATACTTATAGAGGATAATAAAGGTTTTTTATAAGGTATAGTTATTATCATTTGATCAAAAATAAGTAGGTCTTTTTACATTTTAAAAGCAAAATAAAATGACTAAATTAGTATTAAAGCAAAACTTATTTATTCATCCTAATTTTTTAGTTATTATCAAGTTAATTAAGGGATAATTTGATATTTTTAAAATATAAATATAACTTAAAAAATAGTTGGCTAGCATGTGCAGGGAAGAGATGCTTGTGGTCTTCTAACAACGTATTTAATGTTTCCTGGCCTCTAAACGATAACTTTCACCATGGTGTTAGAAGCGTCAAGGTGTCTCCATCTAAGTGAGGCGGCACGTGTCATTGTTTATGTGATGGTGTTTCACCAACGGTCTTTTCTTCTTTTTTTTTTCTCTTTTCTCTTTCCTCACTTTGAAATTCACGCATGCCGTTCAAAATTTGGTCCTTTATTTTTTTAAAAAAAAAAATTTGGTTCTTTTGTCAAAGTTTGATTTGTTTTTAATTTCATACTTGAATTCATAATTGTGATTTGTTATTTTTTTCAAATCTAGTCTTTATTCCTTTGATTTTGATTTTCTATTTTGGATCCATTTGAGAACTTGATATTTTTTTTTAATTTTTGCCTTCAATACAAAATTTTAATTTGTACTCTCATTTTTCAAGTTTGGTTTTCATACTCTTAATTTCTATTTTTTTTATCTTTTTATATAATTTTTTTATTTCATCCTTCGACATTTGATTTGTTGGGAATTTGACTTTATGGATTTTTCAGATGGAGTGCTTTTGATTTAGGGATTCAGGTCACAGGTTTGAAAAGTTAACACAGGTTGACATCACTTTTTTATATTTCACCATTCGATGTTGTTTATTTTGCAAAATGGGCTTTGTGATTTTCTTCATTTTTTTTTCAATCAAGTTATCACAATCTCATGACTTGGAAAATAGATTTTGCCAATTAACTCAATTATTTTTCTTGGGTTACTTTGTTTTATCTCTTTTTTCAGTTTCGTCTTTCAAAATTGAGTTCTTTTTAAAATTAAGCTTCATCATTTATTTTATTTTTTTGCATTCTATTAGGTTATCATGTTCATATGATTCGACGCGCAACATTTGGCAATCTTACCCAAGTTTGCATGTGTTTTTTTTAGCTATTTATTAATTGATTTTTTTTATTTCATCCTTCTACATTTGAATTGTTGGGAATCGCTTATCAGTATTTTCTCATTTTTATTTCTATGAGGTTGGCCCGGTCATAAACTTGGGTTGTGAGTTTTTCATGCTAGCTCGGGTTGACTTGAGGCGCTTTACTTTGTTAATTTTTAATTTTTTTTTCAATTTCATCATTTAACATTGAATTATCTTAGAATTTGGCTTTGTAGTTTTTTTCCCTTTTGATAAGCATTCTTTTTTTCTAGTCATCGTTATCACTTTTTCTTTTAAAATCATGTGTATTTATTATCGTTGCTTTTTCTATCATATAATTAAATGAAATCATCTTATCGGACCCAATAGAGCTTATGATTGGAGTCATTTTTTTTTTCATTCTTTAAAACTCACTAGCAATGCCTAAACCAAGGTTGTTAAAAATAGTTTTTTGACACGATACGAAATATACAATATAAACTCGAATCGTAAAATTGCAAGTAAAATATTTTAATTAATCATATATTGACAATTCCAAATATAACACAATTAAAATAAAAGTGAAATAAACAATACAAATGTCCAAACACCTTAAAATACATAATTCAAATAAAAATTCATACATGGTTTAAATAATTTAAAAACAATATACAATTATGTCCATAGAATTTTATTAACTAAAAATTAACAAACCTAAAACAAACAATCTGTTGGTATGTCATGTAAACAAACATGGCCTCATTGTCTTTATCTTCCTCATTATTCTTCAAACATTCATCAAAATCATTACTATCTAAAAGATTATTATTGCTATTACTAGTACCAGCACCGATATTATGAACGTTAATGCTGCTACTAGCACCGACACCAACACCAATATTTAACTCCAAACTCAGACTAGGTCATGGATTGGGTGGTTAGCCCTAGTTGATATATCCGGATCAATACGGAATGACATCTTTCAAGATTTTTTTTATAAAAAAAATTGAAAAATCAAACCATATTTTAATAGAGTCATCTAAGTCGTAGTTCAATTGTATCACGCAAGTCAACCACTACCTAATTTAATTTAAAACTCAACCTAAATAGAACCAGATCAACAAGTAATAAGATGAACCCATGTACCTAAGGGGTTTGCTCCCTCTTAGGTCTCGAGTTCGAACCCCGTGGTTGCTCATATGATGGCCACTGAGGCTTACATGGTCGTTAACTTCAGGGCCCGTGGGATTAGTCGAGGTGCGCGCAAGCTGGCTTGGACACCCACGATAATCTAAAAAAAAAAAAAAAAAAAAAAAAAAAAAAAAGATGAACCCATGTAGCCAAACAGGGTTTAATGACACCCGTTAAAATGAGGATGCTCACCAAGCTCTAGTTATCATCTTCACGTTTCAGTACAATTATGCAATTATGAATATATGATGGTAGCTATTAGAGAAGGGGAACTTGTGATTAAGATTAGCTAGTGGCCATGGTGATCATCAACAAGAATCAATCCTAGTCCTGGAGTGGAGCATCAAAGCACTCCTCTTTCGCTCTCTCCATCGGATTCTTGCATGCTTTAAACCGCACCGACATTCCACAACCACCTTTCCCTCGCCAACCCCAACTTCTCTTAATATCCCCAACCCATAACCCATCTTCAAGCCTTTCCCTGTTGTGATCATCAATCCTTTCTCTTGAATCTATGCGTATGTCATCTAATTTGAAAGAGAGAGTGGAAGTTGTTAGCCTATTAAGGTTAAGAATGTGAGATTTGGGCAAAAGGCTAAGGGGAAAGGAAAGGTTGGGGAATGGGGAACGTCAACTCTGAACTCAGGAGGGAGAGTCAATAAATTTTGTAATTTTTGCAAAACTCGTAAACGTGGTTAGAGTTGACCGAGTCTGTTAGTTTTCGAGTTTTTAATTTGATTTTACATATTATATATATGTTGACTCGTAAAATTATACGATTTTACGAGTCAATTCGTGATTTTAACAACAATAGTCTAAACATCTTTTTTTATATTAAAAAAAATCAGTTTGACCTTCAGTAAAATGCAACCATCGATCAATCTAGTGCAAACTAATAAAACAACAGTTAGAAATTTGTTTTTTTAAAAAAAAACATGATTAATGGACATGTATTTAATATTAAATTAAAAGTGGATTCTACTTATTTTTTTGGTTAAAATTTTATTAAAAAATATTTTTCAACAAACATACTTTAACCATTAAAAAAAATTATAGGTGCATGTATAATTGATTTCAAAGAATTCTTATTTATATATTTTTATGAAACTTAAAACGCTTCAAAATAATATAAGATTTTCTTGTAATTCATATAATGATAAGTTAAAAAATTAAAAAAAAAATGTCTTTAGGGCATCAATACTTTCAGAGAAGTGAGGACTTATACAAAGTGAAATCCACGAGCTTCGGGTCCTAAATCTAGTCTTAGGTTTAGGTTTTGATTTATTATAAAACAGTTTTTTGTTTATAAAAAATTATTTTTTATTAATTCATAAACTAAACAATTGTAAGTTTTAATTTTAAATAACTACAACAATTGCATCTAGCTAATCTAGCTATAACGTAACTGTAGGAAACACACAATGGGGCCGCAATCTTTGAAATTGAAATCATCACCATCAAAATTGGTTTCTTTCAGCAAGGAAGATGATGCAGCAGCACACCATCATCCAAGAAACCAGAGAGAATAGAATGCATAACATTTTTTTCAAGAACTGAGAACCATATCAATTTATAGCCTTGATCAGAGATATTCACACGAAGGCACAGGAACGTGAACCTGAGGTGGGTGTGCTGTCACATGAACAGTTTCTTTTCTTTAATCGGAGGTGTCCTCAATTTCAAGTTCAATTTCTTCGACTGGCGTTTAGGCTCAGGCTGAGAGCTAGATTGGCTTGATTTCCTCTTTCTACTGCAATTCTTGTTACTCTTTTTCCGAATTCGACAGAGCACAGTATAATGAGAAACATTCTGCATAAGAGAATCATCGAGGGAATACTCCAACATAATCCAGGAAGCATCAGGAGTGCCTATATTGGGATTCTTGTAACAATATCTCCTTCGATTCCAAGTAATTCCTTTGGAATGGAATGAATGAACATCGTCGCCATGCCAACGGCCCCCATTGGACCCAACACCACGATCAAATTTGGAGGATTTCATGCCAGGGTTTATCTTTCTCAAATTTGTGAAAAAGAAAAGATCATCCTGAGGAGACGGACCAGCCTCAACTTCATCATCATCCTCATCATCACTAGTAGTATTATTGTATTCTCCAAAATTTTCCCATATTTGCCAAGGCTCCTCATGACCATATAGATCATAATCTTGAACAATGTAAGGGCAAGATAGAGGAAGACCCATGACTTTGTTGTAAAGATAATGGCAAGCAAGTTCAGCCTCTGTAGGGTTAAATCGGAACCCTACAGCAATGTTAGCAAGAGACATGATCGATTCCGGAAAGAAACAGAAGATAGCAGCGCGCGGGAGTAAGCCAATCTGAGAGCAGAAGAAGAATAATCCATGCGGCTATACTGCTACTAGTAATTTATAAGAGAAAGAGGGTCAGGTCGGTGCAACAAATTACTGATGAATTGTTTTGTATTACTAGTTGTAAACGGAAAATATATGCAATGAAAGGAAGGCCTCCCTTTTTAAATCCCAAAAGAACTTGGACAGACTGATGGTAAATTACCCACGGAAATAACAATAATAAATATGATGATAAAAAAAAAAAAAACAATGAGAAATATGATATTATGCACTTGGAAATTGTCTGGTTAGATAGTAAGAATAAAAAACTTCACACATTGTAGAATAATAAAATGAATAAATATTTTTTATGTTTCTAGAGATCATCAAGAGCAAAATCAATTTATAATCTTGATCCGATTTTATTGAATAAATTTTGTTCTGGTTCCCAATATTTGTAAAAACATCATTAAAAATCTCATAAACATGCAATTAAATCATAATAACTTGTTTATTCCCATGTTTCTATTTTTTATATATCATTAGATTCTAATTGTAAGTTATTTGGTCTCGCAAAGTCTATTGTTAGTTGTCCCATACATATTGTCTTCTCATTTACTAAAAAATAGAATAGATAACCTATATTATCTATGCCCAAGGCATTGTCATCGCTATACAATCATGCATGTATCATCTCTAAATTGATCATGAATGGCTTATCATTTGCTTTAATTGTTTGAATTAATCCATCTAGTAACAAAACATCAAATCTTGATGTAATGATGATGACACACATATTAGCATGTATTTTATCTCATCCAAGTAAAGCATTGTAACTTGTGTTTGCTCCACAAAGAAAGTTGTCTTGGTGGAATTAGACCCAATAGTTAGATCCACCTATAACACTTTTACTTCCTATAAAGTTTTAGGATAACATTTGCTTTGTAGTGGTACACCATTAAAATTTACTATGATGTATAAAAGTTTCAAATGGCAAGTCATAGCCAATGTTGAATTAGGAAATACGAGGCCTAGTTGTTGGTCAACTATAAGTCTTGACTAGTTGATTTTTACTATTTTTTACTCTTTTTTCTAATTTGTTTTTATAGTCACTCTATAGATAAGACTAGATACATGCCCGTTATTCGCCATTTCTTTTTTGTCATTGCGCTGAACTTGATTCATGTTTGTGCTAAATATGTAAGATAATATAAACTTTAATAGCTAATAATACAAAGAGAAATTAACACAAACCATAAGCAGTAACATAGATAGAAAGGTTTTAAGATGTAAAGGAGTTAATACACAATCATGACAGTGAGAGTGAAATCCAAATAAAAATCAAAGCTTGTCCATTGCAATTTTTGTCAAGTCCATATAACATGGGTCTCGCATGCTTGCCAGACCCAAGATGCTAGATTCAAGTAGCTTGGATCTGGCGTGGTTCCCAAACCTAAATCGTTTAGGTATGGCATGGTTTCAGACCCATGGCACTTAAGTCTGGCTTGGTTGCCAGACCCATGATGTTTGGGTCTGGCATGGGAGCTTGGGTCTGGCGTGGTTTCTAGACCAAAATCACTTGGGTCTGGTGTTGTTCCAGACCCATGGCACTTGGGTCTAGCTTGGTTTCCAGACCCATGATGCTTGGGTTTGGCACGGATGCTTGGGTCTGGCGTGGTTGTCAAATCCAAGTGTCTAGGATCTAGTGTTGTTGTCAGGCCCAAGTAGCTTGGATCTGGCGTCTAGGATTTGCATAATTTTCATGAGCCAGGCAAAGGTAATGGTTTTGTTGAGAACTAAAATACCCATGCAAATGTGTTGAATGGTCTCAAGACATCTAACTAATAATTCCTTGTAAACTTCTGATGTATTGTTAAGGAAAAAAAAACAACAAATACTTTTGTCAAACACTATTAAATTTCAATAAATAGATGCAGAATTTAAGTTAAACTCTACTATGTTGACTGCAATTGTTAGATACATGTTCGCGTTCTTACAGCTTTAAGAAACTCTAATCAAAAACAAAGAAAAATTACTCTTGCAAATTTCTCTTGTTAACAACGCAAGGATATACTTATTGTTCTCCAATAAAATGTTGATTCAACATACTCAAAGTTCTCCTGCTCTACCCATTAATTTGTTGTTCAAACGTTTTGTTATCCATTTCTAATCCTTCGAACATAATTTTAAAAAAAAACAATAAAAACATGTTAGATCTTTGAAAAAGATCTCATCTTTGATGTTAGAACTCATAAAGTCCACTACTTTTCCTTAAAAATCTATAGGTTTGATGGTGAAATCAAGAATGTTTTCGTTAGATACATCCATTTTGTTAATCTTAAGAACAGACAAAAACAAACCACATAATTTTCTCACCATTAATCATACCATAAAATTCCACACTCTCTTTGTTGTCTTCTTCTCTCTATAGCAACTTTGTTCTCTTCTCTGTCAATTTGGTGTCCTCTTCTCTACCATTTCTTCTACCAATTTGGTTAAGAAAAAGGGGAAGGACTGAACACAGGAAGCACCATCTTCATCCTCTCTCTGTAATTTCCTCTTATCCGATTCACTTTCATTCTCTTCGTGATCTGAGTTGTAAAAAGTTAAAAGAAAAGAAAAGATAATAAGCAATGAATGAGAAGAAAAGGAAGGCCAAAGAAACGTTTTTTCACTCGTGAAAAGATGAGAAATTGAAAGTGAAATTACTATTACAATCCATAGTAAAAGATATCTTGATCTAAAGTGATTTTCCCACACCAATTAGCTTTTATTATAATAGTTGGTGAGGTTTGGCTTTAATGATTCATGGAAAAGCGAATAACATATTTATTATAGATATGGTGTCATCATGGTCGCTTGTTTTTCTATCACAAGAAATTTCCAATTTATTATCTTTGATTGCATTTTACTCATCCAATTATTGCATCAATAATAAATATTCAGAAGTATTTCCCTCTTCTTATTATGTACCATCATTAAGGACGGTATCAATGCCATCTTTTAACATATCAACATTCAAGATGTAAAATCTCAACCAAAAAAAAATCCAACCCTCAAATTTAAATATAGAAATAATTTAAATAAAAATAATAATCTAATATAGGAGGGATATAAGATAAAGAAAAGTGGGAAATTTGAAATTTTATTTGGTATATTCATCTGGATAATCAGAACCTGTATATGGAAATTCAAAACCCCGATTTTAATTTTTGGAATTATAATGGAATTCTAACAAAAATAAAATAACCGAACAATAATTTATATTTATTTGAAATTTTAAAATATCTTTTTTTAATTTATGTTTCAATTGATATCCTTCCTCTATGAATCTTTATTTTGCTTATTTAGCTTTTTTTTTAATAGAGTTTTTTCTTTAATTATTCTTTATGTATTTAATTTTTGAAGATATTGTTCAGATTTATCTATAATTTTTTATGTTTTATATAGATAAAATTTATTTTTAAAAATAGAAAAATAATATTTTAGATAATATGTGCAACCTTGCATAATTTTGTTTTTCTTTTATTTTATTCAATTAATTTCATGTGTGTGTATATTTTTATTATCGTTTGATTGAATAAAAAAATTGATTGTAATAAATAAGTTCAATACACGCAACTAACGTTCCATATTTTAAGATCAAATCTTGATCTAAATCTCTCACACAATTTTTTAGTTTTATTTTTAGTTGTCATTAATGAATTTTTTTATTTATTTACACATATAGTTCTCGATTTATTTAATTAGATACTTACAAGCTTTTTAATTTGAACTTATAATTTTTTATGTAAGAAAATGTGTCGAAAAAGCATGCATATCCAAATTTTTTGTTGGAAAAAAAATACAACCTGTGACGAAACACAAGCCAAATAGCTAATTAGTAACTAAACATCGTAAGGCCATTAGCCGCAATGTTGATGACGCAACTACGCTTCTCTCCTCCTTTATTCTTTTCTTTAGACAATTTGGGACCAAATTGTAACAAAATGAAGTTTGAGAAGCAAAATGTAAATATTGGATTTTGATGTATTAGGGATTGAAATGAGACTGTCAAAAATTAATGAATTAAATTTTATCACATGAATATACTGTATTTGGTACTTCAAAATGTCAATTCTATGATGTCTAGAAACAATAATATACAGCAAAGCTAAAATGTCAATTTCATGAGAGTATGATGCCACTTTTGTCACTATTTGTAGACAGCACGTTGTCTACTAATCACTACACAATTCGAATGAACATTTCGGGGGTTTTTTATCTCTCTCATTTCAATCATTAAAGTCTTTTATTTACAATTTCATCCTTGAAAATTACACATGATTATTGAAATTTTTTTTAATTCATATTCTCTCTCATATACAAATTGCCTAAGAAGGATTATGCATTTACATAATTTATACACTAACATAGTAGAACTAACCCTAGAGATCTTATGAAGAAAAAGGAGGAAACCTCAAACCTTTTTTAGGAAACATTTGAATATGTGGTAACGGTTGCTTTTCAAAGTGTTTTTCACTTGAAAATACATTAAAATAATATTTTTTTTATTTTTAAAAAAATATTTTTGAAATCAGCACATCAAAATTATCTGAAAATACTAAAAAAAAAATTAATTTCAAGCAAATAAAAAAATAAAAAAAAATTAAATTTTCTCGAAAGCCCTTTTGAAACGTAAAAATAAACAGGGTATAAATCTAAACGTTTAGGATGAAGAAATGAATGAGGCAAGTACAATGTATCTATGTAAACCTAATTAAATACTCAAAATTAGTTGGTAAAAATAATTAAAAGCTCCTTTGGTATTCTATTAATGATTGCTTTTTAAAATATATTTTTTAGAGATATCATAATAATAAATTTTTATTTTAAAAAATTTATTTTTGATATTAAAATATCAAAATAATCTAAAATCATTAACAAAAATTTAATTTGAAGTAAAAAATAAAAAAAATTAAAATATATTTTTAAAACACAAAAATAAACTAAGTAAAAATCAATGGTTAGATACGAATAACTTGATGCATATAACTAATGCAAATCTTGCTAAATACTCTTTCCTAATTCACTTACGAAACGGTCTCATGCTTTGAATAAATACATCCCACCAACTAATTAATCACATAAATACAATGTTTCAAAGGAAAATCTTTTGATAAAATCAGTATTTCCGAAACAACTTGATGTATTTCCTTGATGTATATATACTTGTAGAGTAGAGGGGACGAATACACTACGAAACATTATAATATTTGAAGATATATACTAATAGAAAAGGATACAACAACATAACTTTTCCTAAATTAACAACAATATATGCGGTGGTTGGATTGCCTATATATATATCAATCTCCCATCAGCCACATTCTCTTGATTGTTTTATTAGGGTTTGCTTGATATATAGTCCTATTTTCTCAAATATGGCGATTAGGGCTCAAAATCGAAAGGAGATGGTTTCTCAACTCGCAAGAAACAATATCATCGTAGCAGACATTCTATCAAGACTGCCTGTGAAGACCCTTTTGAGGTTCAACTCTGTATGCAAGTTATGGCACTACATGATTGACTCGAGCCTTGGCTTCCAAGCCTTGCACTACGATCGATCGCAGAGGAAACCTCGATTCCTTTTGCGGTGGTCTGACTTTGATTTTCAGCCGCTTGAATCCATCGGATGCCGGTATGTGTATAACTTTATTCCGACAGACACTGAAGGGAACATGTTCAGTCCGATTCAGGTTAAGGTGCAAGAACCTGTTAAACTCGTATTGCCAGGTTGCTTTGGTTTGCTTTGCTTAGCTACAGAAACACGTATTTATGTGTTTAACCCTAGCACTCGTCGTCTTCTTGCACTGCCATATGATAGAAGTGGACTAGCAGGATTCGGGATCGGATATCTGAGCTCAGCAAAAACACACAAGATTGTGCGGTTAAATATTCCTCGGCAATCAAGAACTTCCTCGAATTGCAAACTAGAGTGCTCGGTTTTCACTCTTCTTCCAGAGAAAAGAGGACTTAAATGGAGGGCAGTAAAAGAAGGTTGCCCATATTTGGTGGAGCAGTTTGGTTTTCCAGCTTTTGCTAACGAAACTATTTACTGGAAGATCGATCTTGGGCAACATCAAGCACTCCACAGGCATAACGATTTTATTGTCTCGTTTAAACTTAGTGACGAGAAGTTCCAAACCATAACTCATCCTGATCACAGGACTGACACTCCTCGCCATTGGAAATCGCCTACTCGACATTCAACGCAACTGGTGGAACTACGTGGGCATTTGTACATGGTGGAGACTTTAGCATTATCTCATGTTGCAATATGGAGACTAACCAATCCCGAGAATTCCATATGGTCAAAAGCATGCACAATCGACATAAGCAAAATTTCTCCGAAATTTGTTGGAGAACTCCAGTGCGTCAAGGGTACAGAAATCATATTCAACTCTGGTACTCGTCTTCTGCTCTACTACGATGAGGAAAAGAAAACATTTAGAAGGAAGATACTACCTTGCTCTGCAGAAAATCTTACCATTTATTGCGAAAGTCTTACTTCCCTGACAACATCACAGGGATAATTTACAGGAATTTTTTTCTTCTTTTCTTTTCTACATTACTTGGTACTTGTTTCAGTTGATAACAACCCCTTGAGTTTTGACAAGATTTTCGTTTGGTTCTTTGCAGTTATGTGTGAGAAGGCTTTTTCTTCATTCTTCAAAGAAAAATTACAGTAAAAGCATGTCATGTCATATAGTTGATCTTAAATATGATTCATATACTTCAAATGCAGGAATGAATAGTTTCCTTTCAATGCATGTATCTTTACTAAACTTCACAGTCATCAATCTTTTGGAACCTGCATTCTATAAACCTACACTACACAGTTTTGTTTTATGTAATTGCTAGCCAAAACAAGTGATCAAATATGCCCAGTGTACAAGTTCTTAGCACAAAGTAAATTGTCTAATAGCTACCATTCAGCGCTAAGTTTGGACTTCACGAGATTGTGTCATCGAGCCTTGATTACTGAATCCAAGAATATTATACAGTTATATGTATATTTTTGTGTAACCATTTATGAATGTTTAAAATCATATTTACAGAGTATGGAGAATAAATATTGTAGGTATAATTAACAGCCTGCCCTATCCAGGCCGGCTCTCAGTTTGTAGAAAGCGGACATATTCCTGCTGCAACATCTGTCCTCCATGAACCGGATCAAAGCTGCACCTGTAAAAGCTGGTAATGGAAAAATCTTTAAGATATAGAAAATTGTGAAGAACTATTCTGTCGAGAGATGGAGAGAAAGAGTACACATGCAAAACACTGTATTTATATCGTTGTGCCTGCTGTCCAATATCCACAATTTTACCACAACAAGCTTTGCCAACAATGATCACCACCTGATATGGTCATTATTGAAGGCACACTAGCTAAACCATCTACATTGTAGGTACATTCAATTATGAAAAGTAGTTTCAATTTCCATCTACATTTCTTTTCTATCTTCCCAATTCACTCAGAAAAAAGTGTAGAGATCAGGAAGATGTGGTTGGTTAGGTTATGGAGATTCAAAAAATAAATCTTTGTAGAGCATAAGTTCAACAATGAATTATGACAAGCAAGCATTTTTTTTTCCTTTTAAGTGCTAGAGTTATTAATTTTAATGAACCATAATTTATTTATTTTTAAATCCTTTACTTTCAAAAGCTTATAGTTTCTTATGGAGCCAAATAGGAAAACAGAAGCACATATATAACAGTATCAGGTAACAGGATGAAAATAACCGCATTACCTCCCATTCATGCCAACAATAATGACAGTATTCTGAGATGCAAAAGCTGCAATGTACTGAGTGTCTTCAGGCAAGTGGAACTGAGCAAATGACCACTCAGAACTAAAATACTTTGGCAAAACCCCTGGACAAGCACAAGAAATATGAGACTTCATTTACGAGAAAAAGAAACAAGAATGCGTGTGGAAAAGGTCTCCCATAAGATATATAACCCTCATCTCTCTCTCTCTCTTGATGAACCAGCCAATTTCATTTATTAAATAGTAATAACAAGAGTTATAAGAAGCTATTAAGGAAATAACAACCAAAGATAGTGCCTACTATTACTGCCAAAAGGAAATCAAAGCACCTACTCCATCTCACATACAGGAAGTGGATTAAAAAAGGGGAGGAAAAAAGATGTTCAGACCAAGTGGATAAGCCCAGTCCCTCTTTCTTGCCCTAAGAAAGAAATGAAAGAAAAGAAGGAAAATTCAGATTTGTGACTCAGATTGATTACACGTGTTTGGTATTGTGGTGCGAGATGCCTTTCAAAAGTGTTTTTCGCTCGAAAATGCTTCAAAATAATTTTTTTTTAGAATTTTTGTTTTTATTTTTGACATTAACACATCAAAATCATCAAAAAGCATAAAAAAAAAAGAAGCATCAATTTAATTTTTTTTCAAACCAAAAACACTTTCGAAATGCACCCAAATGCAAAAACATTTGGCAGTTGAGGTGTAGTTACTTCCCATGGAGCCAATTACAGTTTCATTAGTTCTAGTTTTACTTTTAAATCCATTAGTTCAGCAACTTCTGTTAGCCCGCTGCAGAATTACTCCATAAACTTTTTCCATAAAATGTTCGTAGCAGGGAAAAATAAAAATGATGGTTCTTAAAAAGAATAAAACAAGCTATCACATCGATGATTTGACGCTACTAGTGGAGTTTTGGGTTAGATTTCTGCATTTCTTCGATATGATAGGGGGTAAATATAACGTGAGTCGTTCAAACTCTATCGTTTTATGAGAAGTTGTGATTAATGATAAGGCATTCCATGCTTCAAATCTCAACTTAGTGCTATCTGGAATTATCTTCAATTTTTCATGGATAATGTTTATACAGAGGTCATTTGAGATGGATATTGAGTTTTTTTATATTGCTTCAAGAAGTCATTCTTAAGCTAGTTCTTAAAAAAAAATAGAAGACATGGAAGTTAAATTTGGTGAAAAATTGAAATTGGCCATCCTATACTTGAAGAGTTGAAGGCACAAATCTCATGAAGAGAAGCAACATTGCAAGGGAAAGAGCATGTCTCCCGAAACTGATTGACAAGCAAACAATCAACTTATCGTCATTTTACCATTACAATGTTGAATGCTTTTTCCGTCTTGCTTTCAAGAACCTTGGTTTCTGTGGATTCATAAGAACCATAGGAGATTCAAGGTTTGATAATTGGTAGGTAGTAAGATTTAAGATTTACATCTTTTCACTCATCCCATTTCTTGCATTCTCTATCACACATCTTGGGAAAAGAAATGAGATGATATTTTAGACACTTCTTTCATGTTTTTGCAACTTTCAACAATATATCAAGAGGTTTCATTACTTAAAAATCAAATTTTCTCCATGTATTTCATTATAGGAGTTATATGTCTTCATCCAAGCCATGAACTAGATTGTTGTTACTAGAGTCATTTAAAGCCTTTTCGTTCTTTTCAAACCAAAAGAACAGAGAATGGAAAACTAGGAAAAACAGGAAGCAGAATAAGAAAGGATTTATAGGTTCATCTTTAGAACCATTTATCAACAGAGCTTTCTTACCTCTCATAAAAGACAATGACGAGCCAGGATTCGCACTAGTGCTTGGAGAAATAAGGCCATCAAGGGAAGATGATGAATTCTGTTCTAACAATGCCGGGCCCTGAGCAAGGCTCAGATGAGAGGATGAGTCCTCTCCAGCCACTCGAACTCTTAGACTGAAGATATGAACAGTACCTTTGTCACTCGATACAGCCAACCACTGGACATTCCGAGAGAGTGCAATGCCATAAATCTCTGCTCTATCAACTCCTCTTCTCACCTGCAGAAAAGTGGTATTATCAGCACATAAAATGCTGTTTAAAATTTTATTAGCTGCTCATCTAAGGGAAGAGAGAGGGGAATGTATTCTCGTGTTCTGAAAATAGTACAATTAATGTTTAAAATTTAATTGGATACTAATCCAGAAGCTTCCATAGCTGCTGAGGAATCTAATCCAAGTAAAGGGAATGATGAACAAATGAAGTGAGCTTCATTAAACATTATATCAGTGATACAAGCAAGTAACAAATAACTGGCACCTCAGAATAAGTTTTTAGCATATGATACAACTTCCCTATCAAATAACATACAACTACATAAGCACTGCAGTGAAATTTCAAGATGACATCTTGTAAACTATATTTTTAACAAGCTACCTCTTGTAAACGAGTGCCATCCATTGTATTGAAAATTCTTATCAAAGTGCCCCTTGTACTAGCAGTCGCAAGAAGCAAGCCATCCATTGTCAAGGTCAAGCATGCAATATGAGAATCATGAGCATTAATCAACTTCATGACATTCAACCCAAAGTGTTCAATTCGGACCTGGCCCCGATGAAGCCCAGGGCACGCCAACACAAATGTATTTGAATCATGAGAAAGGCAGCACAGTCCTCTGGGATTTGCCAGAGTCTCAATCTGATGAAGAAGCTTCAAATCCATGAAATTATAAACATATAACTTGTGCTCAAGAACAACAACAATGCGATCCCGCCTTAACTTCACAGACCGAACCTCAGACCTAAATGAAAATTCACCAATGCACCGGCTCTGATGATCATCCCAGATCAAAACTTTGTTTGGAGGATACTGAGAATTAGCATCAGCACCAACAAGTGCCAGAATGTTGCACCGGAACAGCATCTCAACGATTTTGAATCCCCCACTTTTGAGATCACGTCTGAAAGTTTCCTTAAAAGGCTCACAATTATAAATGCGAAAGCCATGGCTTGTGCCAGCAGCAAAGCAGCCATAATCCTGGTTCCAGGATGCAGAAATCAATTCCACTTCATTGCTACCATTGGATTCCAGCTCGGGCTGACCTAAAGAACCAGAAGCAAGAACATTTGAGGATTCAAACGAACCATGCCTTGCCTGGGGAAGGAATCCTTGAGAAGTTGAAACAGTTGAACTCATGGTCATCAAGACTTGCTTGAAGCAATCAAAAGTCGTAGGAATCCATATGAAACAAGATATACAACGTTGGAATAGCAAACGTAAGGCTCTGCCACATCAGATGACAAGCGTGTTAAACATGTCAATCTTATACTTTACACATTTCAACATCCACAGTTCACCATAAATCAATCATTAGCATTCAAAAAAGATAAAACAACTACATCAAGCAAAAAAAGCTAATGAAATCAGTATAATTGGATTCACCCATCTGTGTAAAAGTTTCAATTTGCTCACTATGAAAAGAAATTGAGAGCCCGCTAAAGAAAAAACTTCCCTTTACAACATCCACTTTAATCTCATTCTCTAAAGTCCACAATCAACATTCCAGCATGACCCATAATTTAAAATGACGAGAAATGATCTCCCTCTACCCCTCCCTCCACATTGAACATAGTATAACACAGTAAAGAGGAAAAAAAAAAAAAGGAGAGAGAGAGAGAAGAGAAGAAATTGACTTACAGGCAGGGAGGGTTGGTGATAACATGGATTGTGTATTTCCTCTATTCTTCAGATCAACTTTCTGGATTTAAATAACTACAAAAAACAAAAGGAAGACGCATGAATTTCTTGAATAACCAAAAGTGGGTGTTAATGATTTGCATTCATTCATATTTAGAAAAGGCAAAAAAAAAAAAAAAAAAAAAAAAGGGGGCCTTTGAGATACAATGAGAATTGAGGTGTGAGATGAACCTTGTGATCAAATCAACGAGTCTTCTTCCAAACTATTCTTCCTGCTTCTCTCTGTGTTTATGTTACTTTTTAGAGACCTGACCAGACCAACTGTAACACAATGTATATTTCTAGACCAAGACAACAGGGACGGATGAACAAAACATTTTCCTTTCTTTTTTTTTTCTTCAGAACTTTTTTTTTTTGTTTTGTCTTTTATTAGTTTGGCCAGCTGGCCATGAAGTCATTATTGGGAATCTTGCACGATATTCCTTTCGCTTCACCCTGCCACGCCCCCACAAATACTACTATTCTTTCTTTTACATATTTCATTTTAGGTTTTAACTAGTTTATCTCTCAAAGCTTTCATTGCGGTTTGAACATAATTTTTTTTTAATATAAAAAATATATTGGTCTTGTTATTGTTATTTAACTTGATAAAATGGTTTGAATTTTAAAATTTTTTATTCTACTTTTTAATTGATATTTAGTGAGTATGTTAACATTGCAAATATATTATGCACTTCACTTGGTTGAATTGATTTTTTATTTTATTATATGATAGAAAATGTAAAAATTAATTTACCACATATCAAATACCGAATAATAAAATTAAATTCAAACCCTTCAATGAATTATGAATTTGAAAAGAAAAAAAACAAAATATATTAAAAAAGGGCAAAAAAAATCCCTCCGCGACTCTTTGACTAATATTCAGTCAACACGTCAAGTCTGTGATCCTGATTATGGAATCCACTGTTCACTTTAATTTTTTTATTATTATATAATAAAAAAATATAAAAATTATTTATCATCAACCTAATACTAAAGGATAAAACTGAATAAAAACTTCATAATAAATGATAAAATTAAAAAAAAAAAACCAAAAACAATGTCGAAGAAAACAAAGCATAATCATGTTGGGCTGGATTTATACAACAGAGCTAGGCATGTGGGCCTAAAAAAGACCCACCATGTATAAATTTTATCACATAGTGGTAAATCTTGTTTTAAAAAAATAAAAATATAAAAAATAATTAGCAGCCAAGCTTTATTGAAAAACATATGAGGAATATAAATAAATTTAGTGAATATATAATGTAAGTTGTAACAGTAGCCGAGAAGTTTATTTAAAATACCCAAGAAAAGTTATCCTAGTGGAAAAATTGTAAATAAACTCAAAAATTTTCAACTCCCCCTGTAGATTGAGGTTGACAACGATGAGAGAAGAAATTAAGCTCCCTTCCTCTTATTTTCTTGCACTTCCACATAAATCTTCTCCAAAGTTACGGTTCCTAGGGTATTATAAGGGTGATTAGGGGGGAATAAACATGTTAACACAAGATTTGGAAGAGTTTAAGAGAGAGAAAATTAGGAGTTAATGAGAGAGAAGAAATTTTGGTAAAAGAAGAGGAACTGGAGGAGAACTTTGCAAAGAAAAGGGGAAATTGGTTTTAAATTTACTTGGGAAAGTATCCTATAGTCTTTAATTCTCGTTATTTGAGTTTGGGTGGGTAGGGAAAAGAAATCCATAATCTCTCACCTAGGGTTTATAAAAGAAGTTTGGGGAAGATGAAAAATTGCTTATAAATTGGTTAAGTGGCATGAAATAATAGATAAAAAGAGTAAGATAAGAATGGAAATTAAAAGAAAAACCATGGTAATTCCTAACCCTAGTGTTGTCCATGATAAATTATGGGGGAAATGGAAAAATTGAATGAAAATGTATAATTATATGTTAGTTTGATGCATATTGTGTGAGAATTAGGATATAAGGCAAATTGTTAGTTGAATATGTGTCCATGTACTATAAATTTGTTTGGGAACATGAGTTTAATAATATGAAAGTGAGGTAAAAGTGTTGAAATTGTATGAATAATTCTAAATTGGTGTGGTTATGGCATTTAGGATGGTAAGAAAAAGAGTAGAATCAAAATTATAAAGGTTTTACTAAAATTATAAGATGTTGTTAAGTTGACTGTAGACTTGATTTTGAAAATTAGTTGAATTGTATGAGATTATATGTTTATTAATATATTTTCATGAATAATTATGTCTTTAAGAAAAGAGTTTTGTTTAGATATAAGTATTGTGTATGTAATGTATGTTTTACAGAAAATTTTGGACTAGATGTTAGATACTATTGTGATGTTAAATGTGGCTAAGTCAATGGGAAGGTTTTAAGATTTAGTAATTTAAATGGTTTTATTGATTTGAATGCATGTCGAGATAATTTGAGATACGTTGGGATGTATGTGTGAATATTAAAAAATTATGTGAGTATAAGTAATGTTGCTTGTTGTGATGATATGTTCAAGTATATATTAAGAAGCTTGGAAAATAATATGTGTGCATGTTGATGATATGTTCATATTGACCAAATAATTAATGTGTAAGTTGAGAAATTTAAAAAAAGGATAAAAACATTAAAGGATTGGGAGGTTTGAATATCTTATATGGAAACAAGATTGGTAAATGTATCGTGGCAAATAATGTATAAAAATGAAAAAATAAATTATGCATACAATTTAGAAAATATTGGCTTTAAGAAATGTATTTTTGGCAATAATATATACAGTGGAAAAAAATATGCATACAATTTAGAACTGTTTACTTAGTAGGCTGTGTAAACAAGACTTAGATAATGAAACAATTTACTTAGTTGGCCTTGTAAATGGGAGTAAGGTTATGAAACTATTTCACTAGTCAACTATGTAGATGAGACTAAGGTTATAAAACTATATACTTAGTCGTCATATAAATAGGACTAAGGTTATGAATTTTTACTTAGTCGACTATATAAATGATGACTAAGGTTATTATTATGATTCATAATGGATCAGTTGGGTGGAAGTTTCAATATATATGCAAAAGATAAAAATTGATATTGATATGTGCAATTCATAATGTTGTTATTAAAATAAATTTAATTATGTTAGGGAAATTGATGTCAAAACTATTATAAATATGTTAATATCTTCTCTCTTTTCAAGAATATATACACATATTATGATTAACTAATGTCTCTTATAATATTTTATTCATGCAGGTTCATTATAGGACAACATTAATCTAGATGTTATTGTTGTATAGTCTTATTATGTATATAATTCTATGTAAACTGCATAGTTCATAAATGTTTAATAATTTCATTTTGTTATGTATTAAATTTTATAACCTTACTTTTAGTATTATGGAATGTGATGTGTATATTGCAAGATCATGCTATATGGACATGTTATGAAATGGTTATGCAATGTGATGTGAAATGATATAATGGATGAATAAATGAATTGAACTGGTGGAATGCTTAAGGTTATCATATGGAAGTTATTTGTTATGTGGTTTTAGAAATGGAGGAGAAGATTTTAGATAAATTAATTATTGAAAGTGATAATGAACTATTTGTAATAAGGTAGAAGAGAAATATATTGAAGTTATCATTTAAAATGAGCATGAAACATGTTAATATAAATAGGATTTTCAATATAAATGATATTATGTAAATGAATTGGATTTATGTGGAAAGAGAATTTTTCTACCAAAAACATATTTAGCCTCAATTTCATGTATGCCATGTGAAAATATTGTTTTTAATTGCATACAAAATATCAGGGTGTTACTTTTTTTGTTCAAAACTAAATACAGACGACATATCATTTGTGTTTGTTTTAAAAAAAATGGAGTCGTCTCCTAAAATTAAATTTGCAACACCAAATTGCGTTGCACGCTAACCACCTTAGTTGAGCCATAAACTTGATTCAAAATGACAAAAAAAATATTAACATGATTTACTATATATTTATATAAATAAATAAACTAGCTCTCAACTTTTTTTTATTTGTCAATATAATTTGGTTTGAGAGATTGCATCCTAATATAATTATCCCATAAAAGTATCAAGAAGAAAAATCCAATCCAAATATAAAGAGAGAGCACTATTTGAAAACTGACTTGGCTAGGCAAATTAATCTGGAAACCTAACCACCTAGATACTAGACCAGACTAGGTTCAATTTCTATCCATGCAAACTAGACTTGATCAAAAATAAATTAATTTTTGTCTAAGATAACATGCTATAGTTTTTTTAAAATAATTGTCCAAATCAATGACATTTTAGAAAAAATTAAAAAACAAAATCATGGCCAACCTACTGAGGTTGACTTGATATGTAAGGTATAATTTTTCAAAGTATAGAAAGAAAGTTTTACCATGCTCAAAATATACGAGGTTTAGCTTAATTTAAAAAAATTAAGAAAAATGATATTGATACCAAACTTGTTTACATCCAAAATAAACATCTTTAAATTAATTATAAGTAATTGTGGAGAATTCCCAAGATTTAGGTTTTTAGGTATCAAATCCAAACATTCAAGGAAAATCAAGGACATAACTTTTTAGAAAAGACAAGTTAAATTATAGAAAATTGGAAAAGGTTGCCATGAACTTTCTGGTTGCATATTAAAGAAGCAACATAATCTAGAATAAAATTATTTCAAGTTGTATTTTATTCTTTAGGAAAAACTAGTGATATTGTCAGCGCATTGTTTTGGATAATTTTTTGGAATTTATTTTTTATTTAATTGACAACAATAAAAATATATATTCATAGGAAAGACAATGAATAAAATTACGGAGGAAAATGTGTTTTTCTTAACAAAAACAATTTTTCACTTTCATGTATTTTTTTTTTGTTTTGACAACAAGATGATTTGTTTTAATTAAAATCAAAGTTTATTAAATAAAAAAACAACAAAAATAAGAAAAATATATTCTAAAAAACTATATTGATTTGAATTCAAAAGGAAAAAAAACACATACTTTTAATTAGAAGCCTAATTTTCTTATTCATGCATTTCTTTTTTATTTTAACCAAAAAATTATTTTTTTAATGAGAAGTTTTGTTTTTTTAGGTAAAAACTTATAATGATCATGAAAGCAAGTTTCAATAAAAAAAATCATAAATCAATTATTTTTACACATATATGAAAAGATTTAAGAACAATAAATTTGAAAAACTCATATACGAAACTTATAATAAAAAAATTAAAAATAGATATATTATTCTCATTATATTCTAATAAGAAAGTTATTTTAAAAATTATGCATATTAGGCTAATACATAATTATTCAAAAAGCAATCGATAATATCATTATAAAAGTGCCCAAATATTTTTAAAAATAATGACATAATTAGATAATCATTTAAATGTTTTTTTAATAAATTAATTTAAAGAGATATTTTATCAAATTGTTTTCTCAAAAATAAAAAAAAACTAAAGAGATATCTAGAAAAAGGCAAAGCGTGCCTGACCCCAAAAAAACACGTTGGACCTATGCGTATATTTGGTTTTTTTAAATGGATAGATAACAAGTTGTCTATTCATTTTTTTATATAAAAAAAAAATTATCAAACGAAGCGTTGCTTACTTGGGCAAACGATGCAACATCTTCTAGTTGACTCTTTTGTCACGTCATGATTCAAGTTTTGGGACCCAAACTTGTTTTCATTTGAAAACATCCAAAAACTTATTTTACAAACCTCAATAAATTCATTTAAAACTCCAAGAAAACATATAATGACTCTAAAAAAATAAGTGACCAACTAAATAAAAAAAAACTTTAAGCAGGTTAAGCGTCATCTTCTAGTTGATTTTTTTATACCATCTCTAGTGGTTAGAAAGTCAGAAACCAAGTTTTTAGACCCTAAAAAATTGATTTTCAATTTATTTTAACTTGAAAACACCCAAAATAATATTCTACAAACCTCAATAAAACCATTTAAAACCTCTAAAAACCTATAATCACTCTAAAAAATAAAAATACAACTAAAAAGAAAATATTTTATAGGTGTCGATCTATTTTTATGACATGTTCAAAGAGAAACACCACCTCCACTAAACCCTTTATCTCTAAGAAGAACTCATTAACACTAAGATTAGTCTTTTAGGTTGGTGAATTATGGTTGACCAACCACTTTCTCTCTTCTTTTTTATTTTTTGACAACTCTCTCACGACTCTCAAATTTTAAGGATTGAAATGAAAAAATAAACTTTAGGATTGAAATGTGATACCTCAAAAAATAAAGACTAAAATATAAAAAAAAAAGTAAAAATTTTAGGGACCAAATTGTCGTTTTCTGCACATCATGAAAAGTAAAAATGAAAAAAAGGTTGTTGTTTGGTTTCTATGTTAAATTTGGTCCATGTTGTTTCAATTTGTTTTTACTAACATAAAATAAAATTCTATTTTACAAAACCAAACATATGTCGAGGTATTTTTTGACATCACGAATATGATGTAGCACACAAACTAAAACAAATTATTAAGCTTAAAATCATAAAAACATAACATGGGCAGATGAAATTTGTCACACTTAACTTCGTGACGAACTCATAAAATATGTTTGACTTGAAAATGGGATAAAAATAGAAAGAGAAGTTGTCACCTAGTATTATGGTCACTAAAAATCCTAACTGGTCTTCAAAGATCTAAGAAAATGAACTGGTTATACTAAAACAAAGATACTATTACCTTAAAGCATCTTACTTGAAGTGAATTGCATTCCTTACTTGTCTTTTAATTCCAATGTTCTGTTATGCCTAATGGTCATCTACATGGGTGGTAGCAAGTCTACTGCTATGAATTAAACTTTGGGTGGACAAATGGGTTCAAGCATATTCATTTTATAGTCCACGTTATCTTTGACACTTTTAATTTATTAGTGAATTAACATATATACAACCATTTACTATTTGATCACAACTTGTAACAATTAATAGCCTATAAAACCATGTTTATAAATAATTGGATGAGTCGATGTTGGGCTCATTGAATCCAACCCATATCTTAAAAGGAGTAATCGCTAAATGTTTTGTTTATGTAATAGTGACTCATGGATAATGACCTATTCAGGTTCATTTATTTTATAGCACCAAGGTTCACTTGTAATTTTTATTTAATGAGGATTTAATGTCTTAGTTCTAAATATCCAAGCAGTAACCATTATGAGTTGATCTAGTTAAAAATAGGATTTAGTGACATGAATGCTTTGAAATTACTAAGAAAATTAATACTCTCGATTAACACTCAGGTGTCATTGATGAATATTAGACCGAAAAGCTTGAAATTTTGAAAGGAAGATATGTTTCAAATATAAAATGGACCAATGTGTTACTACTTAAAATTTAAAATAATAGCTTATCATGAGTCTATTTTTCTAAAAAACTATAAGGGAGCAATAAAATATTTATTTTCAATGCAATGTAATAAAAGGAAATTTTTTTAAAAAGGATTTTGGAATGTCATCCTTTTGAATGCATTTTAATGTACGTCAAGCTTCAATAGGTTTTATAAATAAATTATAGAGAAAAAAAATGATATGACAAATATATTTGTTTTTTTATATTAAAAACAAGGATATAGAAATGAAAATTCTAAAATGATATCAATAATTAACAAGACAAACATGAACTTTAAAATAAATGCAAGGATTTGTTTTTATGCACGAGAGGCAAAATGCAAGACTGAAAAAAGGAATTTTAACAAAATAATTTTTCTTTCTTGTTTTTTTTTTTTATGTTACAAAACAAAACGCAAACATGTGATTGTTGTAGGTAAAAGGCAGCAAAAAAATCCTAGACTATTTGCCAATTAAAAGTCAACCTTAAACCCCATGCAAAAATACAAAACCAACACAAAAACAAATATGCATGAGAATTAATAGAAACATTTTAGTAAAAATACATGTGTTAATTATTAATATAAATATTTTCATTTATATTAAGCATCAAACAAACAAGTTTAAATTAATACTTACATACAAATATAGAGTATAAAGCTGAAAATAATAAAATTATAAAAAGTTTATTGACAAGATTAAAAGATAAATTGCAAAGCAAAAGGCTTCAGAAACAAAACTTGTATTCAAATTCCTTGGAATAGGACAAGGAATTACAACAACAAGACTCTTTTACCTAAATCTACTTGTCTTACAAGATATAAATTAAAATTAATATAGAATTCAATTCCTTCCTAGAAAATTAAAACATTCATAATAATTTATAATATATGAATGGATCAAGAAAATAAATAATTTGCTATAAACAACAGAATAAGCATAATAAATTAATGGTAGGATCTTATAAAAAATCTCTCAATCACAAAACTTTCTTAGTCTATATGTTTCATTATCCTCTTTAATTTATCAAGAAACAATAAGTCTTTAAATCAAGTATAGAAGCGATCCAACCTTAAAGAGTATAGCTTAATTGATCAGTTCATGAGTTTATTTTCTAAAAATTATCAGTTTGAGTACCACAAATCTCAGGGTCACTGAAAACTATATGGTCATTAAGTATTTTAGGACCTTGAAGGATTAATCGTGGTGTATATAAACTGGTCCGAACATCCACAATTACCAAAAACAAATATAAAAGTGATCCGATATCCTGTGCCCAAATCTGGCCGCAAATGTCTTGTGATGATAACCCTCCTCCATGAAGAGAGACGATCGAGGACCACATTGCAGTCTGCATGCAACGTCAATGGGCACCAAGCCTTGAAGAGCTCCAGAAAGAAACATGATTCTGTGCCAAGAGAAAAGTTTGAATTTCCATAACAGGAAGAAGGCTAGTCTAGGGAGCTGTAGCCTCGTCCATATTTGGCAAAAGATGTCACATGTTTCAACACTCACTGCACGATCTCTCCAGCATTGGAAACCAGCCACCAGCATAAAAATATTAGCGCCCAGCATGTCTATTTCCAAGAAAGCAAACCCTAGACATATTGTTCAAGCATGGTTAACAAGGAAAGAAAGGCATATATATATATATTAAAATATGTGCTATAAAGTGGAAGCTAAGGTTTCGATAATGGTAAATGGACCTCATAGCACAGTTTCAAATGAATAGATAAGTGATGGCAACTGTACTTCCCCCCTCTAAGAACAGCAAGATAAAAATTTGAAGGCATCTTTTAATTCATGTGAGCTATATCTTGACTTGAAACACCCACCAATCCCCCTTTTATTAAGGCAAAAAGGTGAGCTTGTACCCTAATGGTGCTCTTAATTTGAAAATCAAGAGGGACGTGATGTAAAAAAAAATCAGTAAAGAGTTTTTTTTATTTTTATGATTACGATGAAATGATTATTTTTTAATTCTCGAATAAAATCAAATAACTTGCTTATAGAAGAAGGTAAACATTCTTTTCTGCATGATTGGTTGATTATTATTAAATTAATTAGAACAAATAATTTTTTTTTATAATTTTTAGTACTAGAAAATGACTCGGCAATCCTTAAAAGCAAAAATTATTAAAATGATATTCAGGGATTTTTTTTGTATTTTTAACATAATTTTTTTGTTATAATTAAGTAGACTAAATGGCAATTTGGTATTTTACTAAATATAAATTATTATTTAAAATATATATATTTGACACGTGCAACACACGCGCTCGCATATGGGAGGCATTAGTGTCATTCGAACAGCGCATGCGGCGTTGTCCAACGACCAAACGATGACTTCCAAGGCAGCGCGTGTAGCCAATAGACCTCTAGTTTGGCGACTTCTTTTCTCTCTCCTTGTTAATTTTTCAAAGAAGCTATTCAATTTGTTTTTCCTTCAAATTTGGTCTTTGTTTTTTATTACTATTTGTTTTATTTGAAATAATTTATAAAATTAGATTTTTCTCAATCTAATCCTTTAGTTTTTTTGTCTATCATATTTGATCCTCGTTCTTTTGATTTATATTTGCTTTGTCTGGGATAATTTATAAAATTGGATTTTTTAAAAAGATTTCATCCTCCTTCCTTCAGTTTTTTTTTATCAGATTTAATTCTCATTCTTTTGATTTCTTTTTTTTTTTACTTTGGAAAATTCTTTAGACTAATATTTTTTTATTTCATCTTTCAACATTAAATTGATTAGATATTGAGCTTCCTGATTGAACTTGAGTGTAGGGTTTCATGAGTTACAAGTTTGAAAGATTAACTCGAGTCTAGGATATTTTATTTGGTTTGCTTTCCGATTTATTGTTATGACGGCGCATGTGGTCTCTTTTGATGTCATTATGCAACCTTTTGCAATGACAATATAATTGTCTCGTTAAACTCTTTCTAATGAAGGAATGGTGTCCATGGTGGAGTAACTACAAGTCTTCAACGAGTTTTTTTTTTTCTCCCAAGTATAATATTGACAGTTTATTTTTTATAGTTAATTATTGTCAAAAAAATTTCCACTTAATTTACTATCAATATTTTTTTAATCATATTATTAAATTAACTAAACTTATTAAATTCAGTCAATTATTTAAGTATTAAAATTTTTTGGCTTGTTTAAAAACATTGATGTGTCACCAAAATATTATTTTCTATGTTAAAAAAAATTAACTCAACCTCCTGCTGCGTAGGAAGAACATCTACCTATTGTGTGTGTGTGGGTGTATATATATATAAACCATCCCTATAAGTCACTCAACTAGGCCAGTTTCATTTACTTTTCCTGTATGGATTATGAAATGAAAATAAGAAAAATAAATCCATTATTTCATAAACTTGGAATGAAGAGATAATTGAACTGACAAAGAGAAACAATGCGAAGTACTTTCTAACCAAGAAACGAAAGAGGGAGCATAGGCGAAGATTAATTCAAACAGTTCCAGGTTTTGACATCTGGGAGACCATATCATATGCTGCTAGCCAGAGTTTAAATTATCCAAAGGAAGTCTCAATATTGTCCAAAAAACATTCCAAAAAAGTCACAAATTAAGGAGAAAAGGGAAGACAAGTAACAAATTATCTTATAAATTCATTTGACATGGAAAATTCAGAGAGAATGCCTCTTTGTCTGCCCAAAATAGTGAGGATGAGGGTGTTTTTCTCTTCAAGGAAATTGAATAGTAAATCGACTGGTTGGCTACCAGTTCAACATGCGTTGTTTCCCTGCAAAACAAAACAGGTATGCCAGTGGGTAATTAGCATTAAACAGTTATGCGTAAGAAAATGTACAATTCTTTCTACGTATTGGCAGGATGACAGTACTAATATAGTGGAAGAGATTTATAACAAGAAAATTAAGAACATTAATTAGTTGATCATGATATGACAGAACAGTACAAGCCAAAGTATCAGCTGGCAGATGATGGTGATGGTAAGAAAGTAGAAATTTAACCAGCGAACAAACTGTATTAGACAGTTTCTTCAATGAATGAAAGCAAGAGAAGGAAGGAGCTCCCTTCAGTCCAAGCACAGAAAAGGAGAGGATGGAAAATTATCTCCCGCATCATTCACACAATCACAGTAGCAAAAGAAACACCGTTCGCCTTTTTTTCTACTAGTGCTTGAATGAATGAGTCGGCAGCTAGTTCAACCCCTTTGTCCTATCCACGAGTGGGCTGAAAGAAGCTCTCTCCCACGATTAATTCTCTCACAACTAAGTAATACGGACCACTACAGTATAAACTTCTAGCTAGCACACGCACCCCACTTCAAATTCACGCATTAAATAGCACAGTATGTGCTTTTAGGAAGTGATCGGCACGGTTCATCAAGATATATAATAAGTCACACCTAGGTATACTGGGTGGATGTGACTGGCGACTTGTTAATGAAGAAGGCAAGTACAAGGGGCAAAGTTTAGCTGCTAGCAACTTTCATATCAAGCTCTAGACAATCTAGCCATTAAATCAGCATTATCAAAGAATGTGACATGCTATATCACGAAAGAAAAAGACATTGATAATAATAAATACATTGTAAGAAAGGTTTCACGTATCTGGATTAGGGGCCATATCACTGTCAACAGTGTACAGATAAAACGGAAAGCAACTACTTAACAAAGCTAACAGTAGAGTGGTTTTGGACAATATTCCCCATCTAGCAGCCTTGCAAAACCACCCACAGGGGCCTTCTAGTTTTGTCATTCCTGTTTAAATGAAAAGAGATTTCAAACATCTACAAAACCTACAATAAGAGAAATGTCCCATGAAACCCTGATCTTAAGTCATCCCATTATTACATAAAAGAATCGAGTTTGGCGAAAGACTTACAAAAACATATATATTTATAATTTTTATATATATAAGTGCATAGAATTTGTAGTAGAAAAGTAAATCTATCATAGCAGGGAAAAAAAAAAAGAAACTAAAAATATTACCAACATTTTTGTTCTTAAAATAGGCAAATGACAACACCAAAAAGAAAAGACAAAGAAAAAGAAGAATGCAAGGCTTTATGGCTTTTTCAATATACTCTCGATGATTATCAAAAAAAAAAAAATAGAAGAATGCAAGTGATGAATCACTATAGAAGTTAAATCAGCTCTGTTCATCAGCCTAGAATAATACTGAAAACATATACCAGGAAACTAAATAGAAGAGAGAACAGATATCGAGTACTATCCGTTATATGATTGACTACATCAAGACCATGTAAAGAAAGTAGGAACTTACCATGGAATCCTGGGAAAAATCACAGGAAAAAGGTTTTGCTCAGCAGAAAACGTAGAGAGAAGATAAATACATGATCTAATTATCAGGGACTGCGTGTGTGTGTGTGTGTGTTTGTGTTTCGAAAAGTAACTTCACTGCTGTACTCCATAAAGAACCGAAACCCTAAATCTGATGTTAACATGATGCTCTAGGGAAATCTAATTCTCCCATGTATCTATATATTACTATAACTCTCAGTCCACTGCAAAAGGGAGAAAGGCACAGAAAACTGGAGAGAAGTTGATTTTTATTCGTAGGAAAAATGATGGGTCATTTTTGTTTGTGTCTCAAAAACTATAATTCCCTCGTCAATGCCTTGATTTTTATAGGAAAACAAGGAAGAAAAAATGGAGGCTTGCACAAAACAAGGAAGAGAAGTTGATGTTTGTTCATGGGAAAAATGATGGGTCATTTTCGTCATAAAAGTCAAGCAGGAAAGCGACTCCAGATCTTAATAAATCGAGAGAGAGAGCGAGAGAGAGTTACGCAGGGGACTGTGTAGCAGAAATGAGGGTGTCAGGCACTTAACCAAAGTGAGACAGCTACTACGAGAGAGGTTATTTTCTTACTTTGACCATCAAAAAAGGGGCCTCACACCTCTCCATGTATATATAACTGTATTTTTGTAGGTTATTTTCCTCCAAAAATTGAGTTTCTTAGTTTTTTGTTTTTCTTAAGAACTGAGATTAATTATATTCGTCAAGAAAATAACAGGTTTCATGAAAAAATGAAATAAAATAACAAAATCTTGTGTCGCTTTGGTTCAATAAGACTACAAAAGGAACCACTAGAGTAAGTTCGACCAGAACAAATTCTATCAAACAAAACCTAAAATTTACAGGCCTTTTCCTAAGGATGATGACACCCACAATTAGTGAACAATGACATGTTTGATATAATATATATAATGTAATAAAAATAAAATATAATGGAATGGAATGGAATGGAAAAAGACTTACATGAGTCTACTCATAAATATTTATGTTTTTATATTTAATTAATTTTAGTTAAACTTTAAATGAATTAAAACTAAATTAAAAAATTATTGATTACATTGTAAGAAAAAAAACAATTGCACATTAAGTTGACAAATAAATAAATTATAAGCTTCATATTAGAGGATAAATACGCACTCTAAATTTGACCAGGTTAAAATATTTTTTGAATCACACATATGAGATTGATGAATAATTAATTTCTAAATATGTAATATTAAGATCTATTTCAAATTGAATGCCACATGTAATTTTTAATAAAACCCAAATAAATTTTAAACTATTCATATTAAATTGATAAATAATTACAAAATTAATTAATATTGAGAAATTATTTAAAATTTTAAGCCATCAGAAATGAAGAAATTTTTTTTAAAAAATAATTTTAGTGTAAGTTTAAGTTTTGATTTTTAATTATATAAATACCTTTAAAAAAACTATGAGTTGTAATTTAATAAGTTTTAATAGAAAAATTAATATTATCATTGAGGCATCGGTTTTTTTTTAATTTTGTTACTTTTTATGTATTTTGACACTTTTAAGGGTTAAAAAAAAACTAATATATCACATCTAAAAAATTATCAAATAACAATGAAATTACTGATTAAAAATATTACGTTGATAATATTTCATGACAATAGCGCTGGAAAATATCTGTCGGAAATTTTCAATGTAATTAGCGATGGAATATGTTCCCCCGATAATTATGCCAACATAATAAAAATAATTAAAAAATAAATAAATATTATGTCGGTGATTCCATCGGTATTTGGCTTGTCATAATTTGTCAATGGACTTACTGACAAAAATATTTTGTCTTTAATTTTCATCGAAAATTTCGTTGACAGATTTAAAAGTGTTATAACCGACAGAAACTTCATCCCCTTTTTTCTTCTTTCTTTTTTTCTTTAACCGCAAATCAAAATAGCAACCCTCGTATTTTTTTCATAAATCTAAGCCTTATCCTTATAAATTCAGTCACCCCAACACTTGGGAGTGTCAGCATCACTATCTTGATTTATTGTTTTCTAAATATTTTCTATACCAAGTAATATCTTTATGTAGTATTTATAGTTTTCTCGTACATTTAAGTGTTTTACAACCATTTCATAGAGAATTTTGTTATATTAAAGTATGATTTGGATGTTAGAATTTGTTTAGGATTTGTGAAAAAATAATTTTTTTTTGTAATTTGATGAAATTGAGTTTGATTTTATAACTTAGGTGTATTATATTAGAAGAAATGATGGGTTATTTAATGGGCATCAAACATATTTTGTTAATTTTATTGTTAAGTTAGAGATTTTGGAAAATTTGATTTTTTTGTATGGAATTGATAATAATTAAATGATATTAGTTTAGATTGAATAAGTTTAAATTAAATAAATGATAGATATTTAGTTGGGTACCGATTATTTGTTATTAATTAGATTTATTTAGTTCATATTTTTATACAACGTTAATTTTTTGTACAAATAATAATTGGTTATTAGATTTTGAATTCATTTTTAATTATCAAAGTTGAATTTTGAATTGATTGTTATATTATTAATAAATGTTGTCATTAATATTTTATATAGTTTTCTAAGTAATGAATGATTATTCTTGGATGTATCGAGATTCACCCAAAGATTTGTATATGAAAAATTATTGTAAAAGAGTTGAGGGTTTTATTAATTTTACACTTTTAAATTTAAATAATATTAGTGGAGGTGAAATTAGATGTCCATGTACAAAATGTAAAAATAAAAAGTTTCACCAATCAGATGTTGTGATGATGCATTCTTTAAAAAAAAAGGGTTTGCATGGAAATACTTATGTTGGTTTGCACAAAGAAAACTATATGTTCGTTATAAAACCATGTTAGAAAGGACTATTGACTCAACATCTAGTTCTAGCAATATACATAAAAACTATATGTACCTTATAAAACCATGTTAGAAAGGAGTATGGTGATGGATGTAACAATTCACGTGTAGATGAAGAACCAAATATAGATGCAACTAGTTTTTTTAACTTTTAAAAGATTATGATGAACAATTATAAGATGGGTACACAAATCATAGCAAATTATCGACCATTGCATAAATATTTATCATCAAGTCAAATTATAGGTTGATTGAAGTCAGTTATGATAGATCATCGAATGCGCAAAAAACATTTTACCTTGAGGAATTAGGATGAAAGAGATTTTTTATATTGTAAAATTCATAATGAAACTCTTGAGTAAGTCATATAAGTGAAGTAGGACAACTTTTTGGCATTGTCATGCTGTAAGGTGTCAATGGAAAGGGAGGAATGTGCTCTCCTACAAAATTTTCAATAGTACCTACTCATCTTTTCCAAAAAAATTTAACATAAAAGAAATTTAGACACCATTCTACAAACCAACACTAGCAAACCATGTATTTTAAAAATAAATTATAGAGTATTAGAGCTTAAATTCAATATAATTGTTAGAAAGGAAACCAAAGAAAACTTGTGAGGTTAGAAAAGAAAAGAAATAAAGTAATGGAAAATGGGCTATAACTTAATTAAAACGAGTGATTAAACTAATAAGTATGCATAAATTCTATTGTTTTAGATTTTTTATATCAAAAATTCCCTTAAATGCTTGCTGAGTTTTCAGAATTCATATATAAATCCTAACCTAAGTTTCGAATAGAGACTTCACATGATAATTACTAGTTAAAAGTATGTTTATGAAAAAATGAATTATAATTTGTTATATTAAAGTAAAAGATGTGATTTAGCTCAAATGTTATATTGATATAATAGCACATTATATGTGAAATGTGAAAAGAGAAAAGCTTACTTTACCTGAAATTATGGTTACTCATATGCTACATATGCTACTATTGAGGTCGTATATGGATATGAGATATGAACATTGAATTTTCATACATAATATACTTGTGCAAATGTTATGTCAATATGATGTTAAGACTAAATGTTAAAAACTTTTGTGAAGTTTTTCATTCTCATTGATCTAATCATTCACTAAGTTATACTCATTAGTGGTTGATAAATTATTTTTAGTTGATAGGCTACCAACTAAAGCATTTTTGAAGAGTATATTATTAATTAGATTAAACAAAATGAATTAGTTGTCTCAGCTTTGAAAATCAAATTTTATCAAACAAGAATTAGATTTTTAGGATATAATATTTATCAAGGATCTATAACTCTAATTAGCATAGCAATTGAGTTTGCTGATAAATCCCCTAATTAAATAAAAGGATAAGACTCAACTTAGAAGGTTTCTTGGATATGTTAATTACTTCTTAGATTTTTTTTCTAAATCTTAGAACAATTTGTTAACCTTTCTATAAAAGACTCAAGAAAAATCCTCTCGTCTGGAGTCCTTAAATGACCAAAATCATCAAGTCTCTTAAAAGTTAATCAAAAGTCTTTCTTATCTAGGTATTCCATATCCTAAGGCTTTCCTCATTATTGAAATTGATGCTTCAAATATAAGTTATGGAGGGATCGTCAAACAGAAAGTTCAAAATCATGAACAGGTTGTTTGGTACCATTCTGGTATATGGTCGGGTCCTCAAACAAAATAATCAACCATTAAAAACAAGATTTTATCAATTGTTTTATGCATACCATCTTTTTAAGATAATATATTCCTTAAAATATTTCTTTTAAGAATTGATTGTCAAACAATGAAATATGTCATTGAAAAAGATATTCAAAAGATTTTATCAATTGTTTTATGCATAGTGTATTTTCAAAATGATTTATTTCTTAAAAAAAATTATTTTTAAGAATTAATAGTCAATCAGTGAAATATGTCATTGAAAAATATATAAATATTGTCTCAAAACAAAATTTTATTAAATAGCAAGCTATACTTTCTAACTTTGATTTTGAAATTGAATTTATCAAAGGTGACACTAATTCTTTTCAGGGAATTTTTATAGATTCAGGATGAGCACACCAATCAAGAAAATTAAAGAGTCATATATCATAATCCCTTTAAAACCCAAGTCCTGTTAATTCAACCCAAGTCAAGCCTCCCTCCATAAGACTAGTTTTTACCTCAACCAACGGGTTTTCAATCCTGTCAAATTTCCCTAGTCATACTACCTCACCTTCAAACGTTTTTCAAGCTTTGCAAACCTCGACACAAAGACTCATTTCAAACACATCATCAAGATTTTCTCAAAAAAAACTTGTCAACACATATAAATCAAGGAACTATCATATGTATATTTTTCTTATAAAAAAATACCTTATAATGAAGATCCTAATAAAATCATCCTTCATATTTTTCCTCATCAATTTCAATTTTCCCTAAAAAAAATTACAAAAGACCAAACAATTTAATAAATTTATCTTGATTGACATTGACTCACTTGAGATAACTCATAATCATAATACAAATAATTCTTCCAGAATTGCATATTCCAAAATAAAGATTTTAAAGGTCTTAACCTATCAATATTGAAATCAAAATCCTTATACCCAAGAGATTTTCTCAAAACTTTCAACCTTCCAGATTTAGTTATCTTGACTATTAACAAGCATGGTTCAATACTCTTTAGCTAAAAAATTATGATCATTCTTGGTTTATTCATTTTGATAAAAGTTGTTCAAGAATTTTCCAACATGGTTTTCAAACAAATGGTGGCAATACTTTTTTTTTAACATATGAAAGTCTACCTCAAAATATTTTAGAAACCTTGGATCTATTTGCATTAAAGAAACTTTCAAAATATGTTCATGCATCCTTACACTTCATCTCTACGTTTGGGGTCCCTTGGTTCATATGTTGGGACTTCATAATAATGCATGATGTAGATGCAGAAATTAGCTGCTACCCAGATCTCATGAGATATATCAAAGTAAAATAGTGGCCACAATTCAATATAGACCAAACCTACTCTCAAGAAATTTAATCATGGATGCAGTCTTCCCAAGCCCTAATAGCATCATCATCCTCGTCTCCTTCCCAGTATACATTTTTCAAAAAGCAAAATTCAAGCTAACATTGCATCTTCAAGTTCTAAATCTGAATATAAAAAGAAATTTTAGAAAGCCCTATCATTGATTTCAAGTTTTTCTAATGAAGTAGAAGATCTTACACTATTCAATAAAGTTCCAGATTTTGTTTCAAATTCATTTATGAGATCACTCATGATTTTCTCATTCACCTTGACAAACCAACAAGACCTTAATAATAATTTTAAGAATCATTTCCTCATAAGACAACAATAATATTAATGTGGCAGACAACCATCAAAATCAACTTTGTTAGAGAATAATATAAATCATATCATGGGACCTCACCTAACAGCTTTAGCTATTGGGTTGAGATGGTTCTTTGACATGGTATCAAAGCCTTGATGACCAAGCGGTCACGAGTTTGAATCTCATCATCCTCATTTATTTGATAAAAATCAAGCACAAGGTAATGTGGGCCTGTGCAAGTTTCAAGTTTAAAGGGCTTTCACTTGAGGGGATGTGTTAGAGAATAATATAAATCATATCCTAGGACCTCACCTAACAATTTAAGCTATTGAGTTAAGATGATTCTTTGACAAACTTTAATAATTTTCATATGCAATGTTTCCCTCTTCCACCTAGCAATAAAAGTCTTGGACAACAATTATCATTTATAACAACTTTAGAATTCAAGCAATTTCTAATTTTATTTCAAGTCTGAGTGCTTAACTATATATATATATATATATATATATATATATATATATATATATATATATATATATATATATATATTTGAAAAGCAGAGTGTGTTTTTAGAGTTAAATTCAGTTTAAGTTTTAGAAAATGATAAGCCTTGTAATTATTCACTCAATCATCATGTAAAATTAGTATTTTTCTTTTTTAATAAAAAGTTTATATTTTGTATTTATGTTTCTAAACATTAAAAAAAGTATTTAAATATTGTTGAGTTTTAAAAATGTCCTGATCCAGCAAAGTTATTATAGAAAATGTCTTATTGTAATGATCATAACAATCCTTACCTAATTCACATTCTCAATCTTTTCATCAGTTTATATATTATTCCTCTAAATTTTTATTCTTTATTTTCAAATAAAAAAATATTATTCTTAATGAAATTAACATGAAAAGATCATATCATTTAATTTAATATGTGATCTTAGTTATAGAGATTAGTTATAGAGGTGAGCAAAAAAACCGAAAAACTGATTAAATCAAGAAAATTAGAAAAAAAAATTGAAAAAACCGAACCATGAAAAAAAACCGATTAAAAGTTTGAAAAAACCCACCGGTTCGGTTCAGTTTTGGTTTTATAAGCCTCAAACTAAAAAAACCGAACCGAACCCAAACTGAGCCAAACTGGAAACAAATAGAGCCAAACCGAAAAAACCGAGCCAAAACCGAGTCAAACCAAAAAAACCGAGCCAAACCGGGAAAAACCGAGCCAAACCGGTTTTTGTCTTAAAAAACCGAACCGAACCGAAACCGATCGGTTTGAACCGGTTTCGGTTTTTTTATAATAAAAAAAAATTCAGTTTGGTTATTTTTTTTTATAAAAACCAAACCGAACCAAAAATGATAACCCCTGCTTAGTTATACCTTTAAAATATTTTTATAAATAAACTCTTCTAATATATATTTGTAAATACTTTTTTAGTCCTTATAAATAATGTCTTCAACAGAATTCAAAGTTCTATTGCGTTTCAAATTTGTCACATATCGATATCAGAAAATTTATTTAAAAGGGAAAAACAAATGAAGAATAATTATTAGATACTTCTGATGAATTGTTCCAATTTTTATATGGATGAAATAACACTGCATCAAGAACATTTAATGATCCCTCGGTGGAGTTTTTCTGTATTAAAGAGTATGAAAACCTTCGCAATTTACGAATTTAGAGAATTTTCTTTGTTCTTCTATTTCTTTTGGAATATCCTTAGGTTCACTCTATACATGTGCTGTTTAATTTTGGAATTTTAGACTTGTGGCATGTTTGGATTGAGTTTTAATCTGGTTTTCATTAAAATTTATTTTTTTAATATATTATTTTAATATTTTTAGATTATTTTAATGTGCTGATATCAAAAATAAATTTTAAAAAATAATAAAAAAAATATTATTTTAATATATTTTCAAGTAAAAAATTCTTTAAAAAATAATCATTATTCAAGTAGGCTTAATATAGTGTGTCCTCAAGTTTTGGTTTGACCTATAATAATCAATAATCAAGATTCCTAAAGTTTTGTTAGATATAAAATTCACAAATTTGCTTTTTAATTATTTATTTATAAATAAATAATGAATATATTTCTATTTAAATAAATAATTTGTTAGAAACTTGAGTCAAAATTATTAAATTTTAAATTGCAAAATCTAACTTATTCTACCTCATTTTTCCAAAAAAAAAAAACATTTTAAATCATTTTTATCAAACCTACTTTTAATTTAAAATTATTCTAATTCATTTTTCAAAATAGTTAATGAATTATAACTCAAAATTAAAAATCATTTTTTTATATAAATTTGTTACATCTTTATTTATTTATTTATTTAGTTAAACAGAACGATATATATGGTAAGAAAGATCTGATTTAAGATTTGGTTTAACAAATCACGTCATTTCATCAAGAACTTGTTTTGCCAATCGCCCAACTAGATTATTGGATTGTTGGGTTCCCATTTGTGAAGGAAACAGGTATGATCACCCAACTTTTGAGCCTTGGATTTTGCCCAGTAGCATAAACCAAGGCTATGAGATGGCTGGAGGGAGTAAAAACCATAGGAACAGTAGCCTATCCAAAAATGGTGTATAAATGTGAAGAGCTGGATTGCTGCGATAACATTCAGGCAGGTAAACAGACATTGCAGAAGAAAATTGTATAAATTAAAAACATAAAACTGTTTAACACCCTGGACGTAAAGCGCAGGACCCTGTCTAGTTCAGTGAGTTTTCTCATATCTTCCGTGCAAAATACATGAAAGAAATTGGAGGTTTCACTCCTACCTCACATTAACAGTAGCACTGGCAACAGAAAAGGATTATTTCGAGAGTGCCAGCAAAAAACCAGATGTTAACACATATAACATAGTCACAGAATCCATTTCCAGCATGCACACAGCAAACGGAAATGAAAAGGCAGATTCCATTTCGTAAGCTAGCCTCTCCAGTTGTCCTTCATTAGCCTTATCTTTCGAAGAGCTTCAACGGGGGACTGGCAACCAACCTTTGCCTGTAAATGAAGCAAATGTTTAAATATAAGGGTTCTGTCTCAAAACAAGCCAAAACAAAAGCAATCAGATCAGCACTGTCGGGGTTGGTGAAGCAAGAATAGGGAAAACATGACAGACCACATTCCATTTTCAGAATGGTATGCCATGTCATCTCCTTAGCATAGGATTCATGCTGTTAAAATACAGTCAAAATCCCAATCATGTTAATGAAAAGTGAACCTGAACATCTGAAAGCTCTGCACGCATGAATGGATTTGTCTCCATTTCTTCCTCTATAGTTGAAGGAATGGTGGGGAGCCCTGCTCTGCGTTGTTTCTGAGCCCATGATAGCTTCTCCTGAATCTTTACACTGTCTGGTTCAACCGTCAAAGCAAACTGCAAGTTCTTCACAGTATACTGGGGAGCACAAAACCAAATGTCACAGGACATCAAAAGTAGGGAATGGCACTCCAAAATGGACTGGGATCAACAAAGCAGTTAATAGATCTTTGCATTTAGTTGAACTTTTCCAATTAAGATTGGAAATTAATTTGTGGACATAAGAGTTCCTCTGGTAACTGGGGAAAAAAAAAAAAAACTCACTACCACGCTTGAATTCTACCACAAAGCACAACTTAGCGTGGCTTACTCCCACACCCAGAGGAACTCATTGCCACGCTTGCATTGGTAAATAGCATCTCATTGCTTTCCATTATATCAGATATATCTTTAGGGAAAGCATTGGCCCTTGCCCCTCAATCAACAGAAACAAACAGCGGCCACCTAAAATTCACTTTCCAGATTCCTAATCAATTTGAATCTACTCTCATATCCACTGTCACACGGCTATGCTTTCAATGCAAGTTTTTCTAGTAGCACCCTAACTGCAAAAGATTGATCACATACATGAACTCTGAGGGTTCTTTTGAATTCAAGCACTCAACATAATAATGCTCCATTGCGTGAGGGTGGAGAAGAACGCCATGGCGGAGAGAGGGGGAGGAGAAACATACACAACACATGCATACAATTTATTTGATTGTTATGATACCAATTGAAAGTCCACATTAGCTGGGAGCATTCATATAGGTCATGCATCCAACCCCAACTTCTCGTCCACAAAAGATAAGAAAATTTTAACCGATTTAAAGGTACTGAAAAGAAAAATGAAACTAAATAAAGGAAAAAAAAATCCTTACCTCGTGGCCACAATAAACTTGAGTAGGCTTTGGCAATGAACCCAATGTTACACAAAGTGACTGATACATCTGTTCTGCTGTGCCTTCAAAAAATTTCCCACAACCAGCAATAAACTGCACATCAATGTGTATTTGCATGAAGCTGATAATTACTTCATAGCTCTCTTCAATGAAGAGAGGATAAGAAATCTCCCAGACAAAAGAATTCCATCTTCATACTGTTATCTCAAAAAAATTCAATCCAATGAAAGCAACTGATGAGCTTGAGGGCATCCTTTGAACTTACCAGTGTGTCGCCAGTAAAAACAGCTGGGTCCTCTCCCTCCTTGCCAGTCACATAATAACTTATGTGGCCTTTGGTGTGACTGATAATAGTAAGTCGAAGAAAGAACAGAGAGACAAAAAACGAAAAAAAATATATTACAGAAGCCTCATGAGAGAAAAAAACAAGGAAATAAGAACGATTTGTCTCCACAAAACAAGACAGAAATGCAACATATATATATATATATATATATAAATCCCACGCCCTCGTAGTTTGATTGCAAAAGGGAGAAGGAATATTGTCCAATCCTTCATATCCCTCAATCAAACATGTACAATTTCAGCAAATGCATTCCCAGGACGATGTAATCATTACACTTCCATAATGTAAACAAAATGCAAGGAAGTGTTCTAAAAAATTGGTTAGCCTCAAATATATATAAAGCACAACTGGATAACATCAAGAAACAAAGAAGCCAACTTCACTGATATTCAAGAATCCAACTTTGCTTAACAAGCTAACTTTCACTATAATAATTGAGCAAAAAGACAAATATCTTAAAAAAAAAAAACCATACCAAGGAGTGTGAAGAGCCAAAATATTAACATCAGCACCAAGTGAGACCTTGTCACCATTCTCCACTTTATCAGTGCAACCCTTAACATTATCAAGTGAGCCACCATACACCTTAATTCCAGGCACCATCTCCTTTATCTTCTCATTCCCCCCAGCATGATCCCTACCAAAACACAGTTTGATTGATTACTACTTACTGTACATGGTTACCCAGGGTGGCCCATATAATTAATTTGAGTGAGTGAGCCATTAATAAATCGTTTAGAGTATGAAACATTCCACTAAAAAAGAAAAGGTAGGTATGGAATAGCAAAAAAAAAAAAGAGGAGGATTTTGAAGAGTAAAAAGAAAGGACCAGTGATGGTGAGTAGTGAGGACGAGCTTGAGATGGAGCCCATGTTCATTGGCAGCATTAACAAGCTTCTCGGGCTCGACTGGATCAACAACCGCTGCTTCTTTAGTACTCTCATCAATGATTCTAAGAAATTATTCATATAATTATAATAATAAGTCAATAATCTTGTATATATTCGATAATTAAAATCCCAACAGTAACATATAAATCCAGGTACTCACAGGTAAGAGTAGTTGTCTTCTAAGCAAGGAACGTGAAGTATCTTCATTTCTGCTGTAGCTTCAATTACGGATTTGTGTAGCTGCCGTCTCGGCTGGGTCAAAGAAGAAGAAGCCGGAACAGGAGCAGGAGCTACAAAAGGGGACAGCACACCGCACAGTTGGGAGCTGTTTTGTTTTGTTTTGTTTATCTTTACAGAGTCAAAACAATCACTCGCTGTCTCAATACGTGGCAGATAGCTATGCCTTTGTAATATATTTTTTTAAATACCGATTAATTATTTTAAGATTAATATTATTAATTAAGAAAAAAAAAACTAAAAGGCCTATAGAATTCATTGAAGACCTCCAGCATTGTTCGATCAAACAGTGCAATTTTTTTAAAAAAATAGTTTTATTTCAGTCATGAATATTTTTAATTTCATTCTTAGAAATCACATTGTGCAATTTGCTTTTTTTCCTTTGAGATTTTTTATTTCATTCCTAATAAAAAAAAAATTCTATTTTATTCTTAAAAGTGTTAAATTGGTGTTCAATTTAGAATATAATTTTATTAAATAAAGAGAATTGAAACTTTGAATATGATAAAAAAAAAAAAACTCTCAACCCTTTAGGATGCTAAGTTCTAGCCTAGATATCATTGTGCACTTTTCACTAGGAAAGTGCTGTGCAATTTTTCTTTTTTTTTAAGTTTTTTTTATTTTTTAAAAATTATTTTATTTTAATCACAAAATTTTTTAATTTCATTCTTAAAAATTACATCGTCCAATTTGTCTTTTTTGTTCCTTTAAAAAATTTTATTACTAAATAGGGTTTATGGGCTCGTCATTTATTTTTATTGGCTTCCTATAAATTTCATTGTAGCCCCCCTTATTTATTAAATTGATGTTTAATTTGAAAAGATAAATTTTGATTTTATTAAATAAAAAAAATTTAAACTTTGGATACCAAATTGATAATAAAAAAAACTTTCACCTCTTTAGGATAGGATTATGGACCCTCTCATTGTGCATTGTTAACTTGGAAAGTGTTTTACAATTTTTTTTTTGTCAGTTTTTTCATTTCGATCATAAATTTTTAATTTAATTTTACCGTTAAAATTCATGTTAAAATTTAGTTTTGAATTTAATAGAATAAAAAAATTATAATTTAATTAAATAATAAAAGATTTTTTTAATAACAGTAAATCGATAAATTAAAAAAATTAATGGGAACTTGTAAAAAGAAATTGTTACAAAAATAAAAAAGATAGTGAAGCTAAGATTCCAACTAATTAAATGTGAAAGAACAAAATTGAAAAGAAAAAAAACTTGAGCCATCCTAAGTGAGCATGTCAAATATGTAATTTAGGTCATTGGATCAAGATAAGCCAATAAAAAACAAAAAAAAAAGTTGAAATCCAATTCCAAACAAATTTAATATAGAAACATGAATAAAAAAAACAACAAATCCGGAAAGCCTATCAAATTTTGTGACCCGAATCATATGAATGAGATAACTCAATAAAATACAAACTATAAATGATGCTCAATTCTAAAATAACCAATGTTGAAGGACGAAATAGAAAAAGAAAATATTAAACTTTAAAAAATAATCATTTAAAAACTCAAGTCAATCCAAACGAACATGTCAAACTCGTGGTCTAAGTGATGAGACTAGAATAAATGAATAAAAAGAAAATCGAAGAAAATCACAAAGCCCAATATCCTAACTAAGATAGGTGGTCTGCACTACACTGCGAACCGATCTAAATTTTTTCAAACATAAAAAAGGACACTAAGGAGATGCAAACACCCCTAAAAATGAAAAGAAATTGATACTCCATTAATTGGCTCAACCAGGTTTAACAAACCTGGCTCACCTAAAGAGGACATTGGGACGCTTCCAGCGCCGCCATGGAAAAAGGCATTTGACCTCTAATTGAAGCCACACATGTCACCTGAAAGGTATAGACACCTCCCATATGCAAGCGTATATGGAAATGTGTCAGCCATCTTTTTTCATAAATAATATTTTTTATTAAGAAAAATACCAAAGTGCTCGTAGCTAAATTGACAATAACAAAAAAAATCAAGATAAAAAGACCAAAATACCTTTATCCGCCAGTCCAAACAATTTTAATCCATGACATGGGAAAAGTAAAATATGCCCCTACATTACAATTCAATTAATTATGGTTTAAAAGGTAGTTAAGTGATTTTGTTGTGCAACAAAAATATAAAAAGACTTTTTTATCCTTCGTAAATTTGACAATGACAAGTGAATCATAGTGAACTGATCATCTTACCCACAACCCCAAGTTTAAAGATTTTAGCTTGTAAGGAAAAAATAGTATTTACACTATTTCAATGAATAGTAATCTATTAAGAGGAGTGCAATAACATCGTAAGGGGTTTTAAATTTTTGTTAATCCTCTGGTTATTTGCAAATATTTGGAATTTACCCTAACAAAACTAATGAGACCATTTATATTTGAAGTATTTAATACTCACTCTAACTTATTTATTACTTGATGTTACTTGCACTTTTGCATCCATAAAACCTTTTTTTTTTCTCTAGTTTTTAAATTGAATTATTGGATTTTTTTTTTATTCAAAGGTTAGATTTAGATATATTAAAAGAGTTGTTATCACATGTTTTTCTATGGTTTATGGATAAATAATCATATCTTTTAAAGAATTCACCTTCTTGATAGATAACTAAAAATGTCAATTAATGGCCACTCATTATTATAAAAACAAAAACAAGTTATTGTGTTGTTTTAAAATAACTTTTTTCTTTCTCTTTCTTTTTACAATAATCAAACTAATTTTTTATATTTTATTAAAGTAGAATCTATCTTATTGCTATCAAATTAACTTTTGGCACCTTTTTATTAATCATGAAAGTATATTTGCTTTTATATTCAATTACAAAAAAATATTAAATCTCCTAAGAAAATAATTGTTCATCAAGATTCAGAATATTATTCATTATAATAGTATAATGACAAAATTGCTCATGAGCCATAAAATCCTTGAATTAGGTATTGGAGGCAAAGTAGTCTTTTCACAATAACACAATTATCTTTTACAAATTATATAGGGTTAGATTAATTATTTTAATTTTTATTGCACAGTATAATTATTAATTTAACCTTAGAATAAAAAAATATAATGTCTTTCACTCAGGGGTGTTTTGGTCTTTTTAATTTTTTCAAAATAGTGTAAATACTTTATTGCCCTTTAAGACAAAATCAAATAAACTCTCTTGTAGTGGTTTTTTGGTCTTTTTACCATGGTTTTTCTTATAGCATCATGTTAGTTTAAGAGTATTGTTATATTTTAATAAATGTTAAATATTATATATAAAAAAAACTTTGTTAGTGTGTTCATGGCATGCATCAACAAGGGGCGGCTCTCGCGCCCTTCGAGGGGCACGTGGGTGGCACCTAACCTTCGAAAGCCACCTTCATCGACAATGTTGGAATCCTTATGGCACCCCCTCCGTGATGGAGCAATGTATGTTTCAAGATTCCTACCAGTTTGGTGACGATAACCTTTTTCCCCCTTCCTCTCTCTTTACTTCTGGATTTTCGTGCAAGCCCCTTAAAGATTCATGAACACCCCTTTAATTTTTTTAATTCTTCGTATTTGATCCATGTTTTTTTATTATAATTTTTTTTTATCTTGCGTAATTTATGAAATTGAAATGCCTTTTCAATTTCACCCCTCTTTAAGTTTTTCATCTTTCAAATTTGGTCTCATTTTTTTTATTGTTATTTGTGTTTGTTTGAGATGATTTTTTAATTTTTTTTTATGATTTCACCCCTCCTTGGTTTTTTCTTTCTTATCAAATTCGATCCTTATTTTTTTATTTCTATTTCTTTTTTGCTTTGACAAGTTTTTCAAATTGGTTGGTAATAAAGTTTCTTGATTGAACCCGGATTCAGGGTTTTACGGGTTACGAGTTTTAAGAATTTGACCATGTTTACGAAGTTTTCCCGGGCTTGCTTGGTTTTCATAGTTTTATTTGCCTATGCTAATTTTTTTTCTTGTTTCATCGTTCAATATTTATTCAATTGGAGACTAGGTTATGTTTTTTTTTAACTTGCTTTCTGTGAATTTTTTCTTTGGTCTTGAAAATAACTTGGTTATCTCGATTTTTTTTACTTATTTTTTTTATTGAGTCTTGTGAAAGAATAATATACCACTCGAGTGTTATTGTAATGAACTTTTTTGAAGCTACTCTCTATTTAATTATATGATAATAAAAAAAAAGATATTCATAGAAAAAAACAATAGATACAATCATAAAGGAACAATGATTTCTTTCATCAAAATTATATATATATTTATATATATGGTTTTGACAACAAAGCTATTTTTTTATTAGTAACACAGTTCATTGAGTATAGAGTAAAAGCAACAAGAAAAACATATTACAAAAATATAATGATTTGAACTAAAAAGAAAATATGTATATTTTTAATAAAATAATTTAATTTTTCTTATTTATGTATTTTTTTATTTAAATGACAACATGTTTTGTTTCAAGAGAAACATTTATTTCTAAGTAAAATCTTATTATGATAGTTAAAGCATGTCTTTGTAAGAAATTTAAAAAAAATATGAATTAATTATTTTTATACATCTATATGAAAATGAATATAAAAACAATAAATTTTAGAAAATTATATAAAGACTAAAATAAAAGGAAAACATGTTATTTTCATTCAATATTAATAAGAAAATTATTTTAAAATATTCACATACCATGCTGAAACCTAATTATTCATAAATCAAATGATAAAATCATAACAAAAAAAACCCTAATATTTTTTAATAACAATGACATAACTAAATAATCACTTAAATATAATTTTAGTAATTTGATCCTAAGTTTTTATGGTAAAAACTTTTTTTAAAAAACAAACAAAATAATAGACTATCCAAGAAAAAGACCAAGTGCCTAGCTCAATAAAAAAACTCAATCATGTGTGGGCCTAGAAGACCAAGCTCACATGCATTTTTTTGTTTCTTTTAACGGGCAAATGATACCTTGTATGCCCTCTTTGTTTTTAATACATAATATATTAAGTGTCACTTTCTTGTAGAGATGATGAGATCTGAGCTTTTGGACAAAAAAAATACAAATTTAAATTTATTTTCACTTGAAATAATCTCTGAAACACCCTATGAACCTTGAGAAACCCATCCTAAACAAAAACAAACATATAATTACCCAAAAACCAAAATACAAGTGACCTAGAAAAACTTTAAGGGTCCTAATCTAATTTTATAGCATAATCAAAGAGAAACACCACCATCATTGAACCTCTCTCTCTCTCTCTAAGACAAACTCATTGACATCATGATCGACCATTTTGATGGCTAAAATATAATCGGCTGAATATTTTCACTCTCCTCTAATTTTTTTGATAACTCTCTCTATATCCTCTCACATTTTAGGGATTAAAATATAAAATAAATAAAGTTTAAGACTGAAACGTGAAGCCCTCAAAATATTATGACGAAAAAATCTTAAAATAAAAACTTTAGAGGCTAAATTTGATTTTTTCACACCTCTTAAACAATACAAACTCAAAGGTGGATTTTTTTTTTGTTTTAGTGTCAAGTTTTGTCCCTAATGCTTTAATTTTTCTAAATTGATAAAATCATATTTTATTCTATAAAATTAAACATAAATTTAATTTCAAGATGTTTTTGACATTGTGAAACCTAATAACATGTGACATAAAACAAATTATAAGGCTTAAAACCATATCAATATAATGTGGGAGATGAAATTAAAAAAAAAGAACTATGAAATTAAAAAAAAACCTTGGTGAGTGGAAAAACACAATTCTTTAAGGACTAAAAAAGAGATTGCCCAACTATATTGTTCCAATCTATAATGCAATTGGGTATGAGTGTATAGTAATTGTAACAGTGAAACCTACAACTCTTTCATTTTATTTTATTTTTGTAATTTATTGGTTATTGGGTTAGGTCTGGTCCGTCCATAAAGGATGACTTTGGTCCAAGTATTTAGAGGAGTTACTAAAATAAATAACTACTTCCACTATATATATATATATAAAATGACATAACCTATATGAAAAGAAAAGTTTTTTTTGTTGAAAGAATACTTTTCTCTTTCTCTTCTCCCATCCTAGACTCTCTACATTAATTTGACAAGATCTATAAAGATGTTTGTACTGTAGAATATCACTTTGATTTTAGTAATTAAAGTGGCACTAAAGTAATTGATTCAGGGACAAGAAAACGAATTCTCATAAGTAAATTTCCTTTCTAATCTACATTGGTATCAGAGCATAGTTTTAAAATGTGTATTATGTTAGATTTTATACATTATATTTTATTGGTTATTAATATGCCTTTTAAGGTTTATTTAATTGATAGTTGTGTGCAATGACTTGAAATCTTTCTTTTGATATCACCTCATTTATAATCCACCATTGAATAATAAATGGGTCATTAAGTAACCCAAAATCTGCAGAAATGCAGCCCTGAAATTGGGGGCGCTTCATGTATCAAGTATGTTTCTACCTTGCGTAAAGGGTTGAAACGTATCTGAAGCCTAGATCAGATCCTGAAATAACTTGGTCGAATGTTTATAGTCATTCACTCGGTTCATAGTAGTATGTGGACCAAGAACGGGGCTTATGACTCAAGGTGTCCATTTAATTACCAAAATCTAAGTTGCTTTTTATGGTTAGGGCTATTATAAATTTCATTGTTCTCATACATGAGCCATGGTCTTCAAAACAATGTGTAACTACCATTCAAAGAGGTAATATATGTCATTTAAATTATACTAGATATTAATATTTGTAATTGATGTCAATAACGCTTAATATGACTGCATCTAAGAATATTATTGCTGATTTGAATCATGAAGACAAACTAAGTAAAAAGAATTACGATGTTTGGCATCATAAGGTTGAGTATCTCCTGGAAGAGCAAGAAATACTGGAAACAATCACACAACCGATGGTTGAACCTGAGCAAGGAAACATTGCTCATCATAAGCTTGATATGGAAGCATATCAAACCTATAAATACAAAGATCATGTAGCTCGCATTCTGCTATTGAGCAGCATGCAAAATGATATAATGTTGCATTTTAAAAGGCATCGTTCAACCTAATCTGTTTGGGATGCAGTAAAGATTCAGTATGGAGGAACCTTCACCACAGACTTCATTAGTTAACCCTCAAATTTGATGGTTACAAGAAGCGCCAAAATCGATGATAAGGCAACATCTTACATCAGGTCTAACATGATTAGTGAATTAAGAGGTGTTGGGCATAAGATGATTGGTGAATAACAAGTCTAAGTAATTATCCACTTTTTACCAAGCAATTGAAAACACATACGTGTTAACCTTACACACAATGACAACATCAAGACATTTGATTATGTTGCTCGTCATATTGAACTTGAAGAAGATCGACTTCACGGTGAGAAGCTTGTAAACGAGGCTTTTATATATGAGACTAAGATGTGTGGAATATATAGCTCTGAATATAAAAAGAGTAAGGGTAAGGGTCCTAAATATAGCAAGAGAGGAATAGAAGCAAGTAGTAGTGAACATAAGGGCCATCATGGGAAATATGGTGATAATAAATGCAAGAATATGAATTGTTTCAATTGTGGTAAACCTGGTCACTTTGCTCGTGATTGCACTAAGCCAAAGACTTAAGAGCAACCGACCACATAATAAGAGATCAAACAGCCTTTATGGAATTTCGTCGAATTCTAAAGGGAAGTAGATACATATATATGGGGAATAATGCTTCTGTTGTTGTGCTTAGGATCGGTACCTGCAAATTGGATTTGCGGGGAAATCACACACTTTATCTTCATGATGTACTCTATGCTCTAGAAGTTTGACAGAATCTTCTGTCTATTTTTCCTTTACTACAATTAGGCTTTAATATTACGTTTGCTGGTTGTTATGTAAAAATATATCTGGATAATATTTTTTATGGTTCTGGTTTTGTATTAAATGATTTTATGGTATTAGACACCGTTAATGTATATATTAATGATAATGCTTCTATTTATATTGTTTAAAATTTCAACACTACTAATAATAGTGAAATTATAACTTGGCATGCTAGATTAAGACACATTGGGCAATAATAATTACATAAATTGGCAAAAACTGATCTTTTAGGATCACTTACTAAAAAGAAATTACTTGTTTATGAGTATTGTCTTACTGGAAAAGCAACTAGATTACCATTTGGCAAAGCTAAAAGAGCTAGTAGTCCATTATAACTTATTCATTCAGACATTTGTTGCCCAATGAATGTGAGGGCAAGATATGAAGGAAATTGTTTCATCACATTTATAGATGATTTCATATTTGGTCATGTTTATTTGATCTCACATAAGTCTGAAGCATTGGATTGCTTCATCCGATACACCAATCCGATGGAGAATAAACTAAGCACCAAGATCAAAGCTTTAAGAACCGATCGAGGACGTGAATACCTATCTCGAATAATTTAAAAAAATTGATGAAAAAGGTATAGCTAGACAACTAACTATTCTTTATACTCTACAACAAAATGGTGTAACAGAACGGAGGAATAAGACCTTATTTGACATGGTTAGGTCAATGATGACGCATGCTAACCTACCAATTTTCTTTTGGGGAGATGCATTGTTAACTGCTGTCTATATATTTAATCTAGTGCCCTCTAAATCTGTCTCATCCACCCTGTATAAACTATAAAACAACGACAAACTTAATCTAGGTTATTTGCATTTATGGGGGTATGCAACTTATATTCACAATAATTCTCATAAATATAGGAAACTTGGTCCTAGGGGGAGAAGTGTATTTTTATAATAAATTATGAACATTCCAAAGGATTTGTATTTATTGATGAAAAAACTGATGAAAGAGTGACAGAGATTGAATCACGTGATATTGTATTCTTAGAAAAGAATTTTCCAACGATAGGTGAGGTTAATAAGATTTTCAATTATATGAAATGAAAAATATAGATTATGGTGCAACAAGCCATTCAGTAGAGGACTTAGAAGAAACTCTTATTTTGTTTATTCCTACTCTCATGGAGCAAGATCATGAGAAATCTTAACCTTGTAGAAGCATTCACGAACCAATTCCTCGTTGTCGATTTGAGATTAAGGGGGGAGCATGTTGCTCCACAAGATGATGAAAAACCTAAAACATTTAGTCATGCTTTGTTTGGTCCTGAAGCAAGAGAATGGATTAAAGCTATGGACGAAGAAATTAAGTTGAAGAAAACTAATCAAGTCTGGAACATGGTCAATTTACTATCAGGACGAAGATCCATTGGAAATAAATGGGTTCTTAAAATTAAACGTAAGACAGATGAGTCAATAAAATGTTATAAGGCTCAATTAGTAGCAAAAAGCTACACGTAAGAAGATGGAATTGATTATGAAGATACATTCTCATCAATTGTGAGTAGTACTTGAGTTTGTCTTATTTTAGCTATAGTCACACATATGGACCTAGAGTTATACCAAATGGATGTTAGAACTGTGTTTCTCAATGGAGAACTAAATGAGAAGATTTATATGGATCGGCCTTTAGGATTCGAGAATAAAAGATAAGAGTGCAAAGTTTGCAAGCTTCAAAGATTCATATATGGTCTTAAGCAAGCTTCTAGACAATGGAACATCAAGTTTCATCAAGTTATCCTTAAGGATGGTCTTACAATGATGGAAGAAGACCATTGCGTGTATTTAAAACTTTCTAACAATAGTTTTATAATATTATCCTTATATATTGACGACATCTTAATAGTTGGAAATAACAAAGAGATGATTGATACTACTAAAAAGTGGTTATCATCAAACTTAAAATGAAATACATAAATGAGGCCAACTATGTTTTTGGTGTGAAAATCATAAGAGATTGCGCTAAAAGGCTTTTAGGTTTAGCTCAAGAGACTTACATAAAAAAGATGTTAAAGCGCTATTACATGCAAGATAACAAACCAATGGACACCCTTGTTGATAAAAGCTTGAGTTTGAGCTGTGATATGTGTCCCAAGACTCTAGAAGAAAAGGAGAAACTGTCTTAAGTACCTTATGCTATTGTTGTCGGTAGTTTAATGTATGTAATGATGTGCACACATCCCGATATATGTTATACCATTGAATTGGTTAGCCAATATCAATCAAACCATGGTCAGAAACACTTGATGGTAGTCAAAAGGATTCTATGATATTTGAAAGGAACTTCAAATTACATGCTATGTTACCAAGAAAAGAAAGACTTATGATTGATTGGTTACTTTGATGCTGATTGGGAAGGAGATGTCGAGCAATCTAAATCAACTTCGGGATATGCTTTCTTGCTTAATGATAGTGCAATACTGTAGAGGAGCAAGAAACAATCTTGCATAGTCTTATCTACTATCTGAGTATGTAGCTTGTTCCACAGCAACATAAGATGTTATTTGGTTAAAAAGTTTTCTTTATCATTTGATAATTGTTAAATCAGCATCAGACCTAGTGACAATTTACTGTGATAACACTACTACAATAGTTATGGCTAAAGATCCAAAATACCATAAAAACCCAAACACATCAATATGAGATATTACTATATTAGAGAAGCAATTACTAAACATGACATGATCCTAAAACATATTTCTACAAATTCTATGGTTACAGATCCACTCATAAAACCAAAGCAAGGGATGCATTTGTTAAACATGTGAGATCCCTTACCCTATGTAGAATGTAATTAATAATATAACTAGTTTTAAGGATCATATGAAGGCTTACAATGATTAAGTAATGAATAAATGCCATTAGAATATCATTTATTCATTATTTGTTTTATGGAATATATTGATATCGTATAGTATAATTTGTTAAAGTATGTTGATAGACTTAGATTGATTCACTCACATGAGCAATCACCTCTAGCACTTGTAAGGTGAGTAGATATGAGACTAATTGAGTTTTAATGCTCAATAAATGATTTGGGTGTAATGGGAGCAATTTTAACTCAAAGTAATTATTAAAATGTCACCTTGGTTGGGACCAAGATGAGGTTCTTAAATAAAGAATTGACATAAATGAATTCTCACCATTCACGTGTCTATTATGATTAAAGCTGAGTATGAAATTATTCATCTGCTACTGCTTACTAATGACAATGAGCAAATGAGAATTTCTGATTTTAAGTCTATATTTTTAGCAACAAGACTAAAACTCATATGGTGTATTTCCTCTAACAAGGAAAGCAATGACATACACTTTGTATCTTCAGAAAAGAAAAGAGTAAGCTCTATTATAGCATATATTTCATACTATATGTGCTAACAACCATTACAAAAATAAAAAATGGATCCCTGCTTCTTTATTATGTTAGTCCTGAAGATCATATATAAGATCTCAAAATCTTACTCTTTGTGACTTTTGACTGTATCAAGAGGTGATGTATAAATGATTGCTACTTTAGGAGTATATCCTATGGTCATAGAATGATTTGACTTAAAGGAATACTCTTAGGAAAGTGAGTTAATTCAGATCTGATTGATATGAATGCAAAAGAAAAGGTAATTTTAGTTCTACACTTGTTACTTGTATTCACCGGCCGGGATCATATCACTTGAATAAATTTGATATGATTTAGAATACTTGTAATTATAAGGATAAATTGAGAATGAAATTTTTGAGGGATTGAATTATATTAAGTTATGTGTAACTGAAAATGCTTGGAGTATATTAGTAAACTTTAAGGAGTAATTAATTATGAGGTTGATGTTTCTTATATAACCTGTATTAGGTTTATATATTGGAGCTCCTTTTACTATGTGCTTCAGGTCACACGGTCCATTCATCAAATATGAAATTCTTGTATAAGTTTGAAATAAAATGTATTAGATAGATTCAATCCTTCACGGACGAGTGAGAGATGTTGGTTATTGGATTAGTCCTAGTCTACCCATGAGGGATGGGCTTGGTCCAAGTATTTAAAGGAGTTACTAAAGGAAGTAACCGCTTCCTCTACTTATATATATAAGGACATAACCCATATAAAAATAAAAGTTTTCATTTGTTGAAAGAATAGTTCTTTCTCTTTCTCTTTTCCTATCTTGGACTCTCTGCATTAATTTGACAAGATCTATAAAGACGTTCGTACTGTGAAATATCATTTTGGTTTTAGTAATTGAAGTGGCACTGAAGTAATTGATTCAAGGACAAGAAAATAAATTCTCACAAGTAAGTTTCCTTTCAAATCTACATTGGTATTAAGTATGTCTTTCAAGTGAATTCTCACAAGATGTCTTACCATGAATTTTTTTAATAAATAAACTATCACATTCAATCAAATATCCAATTATAAAAAAAAAAGTCTTGTATACAATCATCATTGGATGATGAATAATCAATATAAAATTAATTAAAACTAGGATGTGTAGATGAATTACAAAAACAAAATAAAATGAAAGAGTTGTAGGTTTCACTATTATAATTACTATACACTCACACCCAACTGTATTATGGATTGGAACAATGTAGTTAGGCGATCTCCTTTTTTTTTATTTGTGACACCTACCATGGTGGTGAAGGGTGGCGAATACCGTGAAAACAAGAGTTTTTTCGAGGCTGCCGAGAAAAACACTCATCGGGACAGTCGAGTGAGATGACCTAGTGGACCGCGCGACCATCATGCCCACAACAAGTCATTCAATTCTCTGCCCTATCAGCTTAACTCCCAATGGCAGGATTAGAGGTATACCATGGTGCTCGTATGTGTTACATCCTTTCTACTTGTGTGTTCCGCTTGTCTCATAACAGGGGAGAGTGTAGGGGACACACTTAGTTGCTAAGCAAATACGAGTGGATCGACCTAAGGGAAGGATGAGTCTAGTGGGACTAGACTGCCGCATAGGGGTTGAAATTTTCGACGAGAAATTAACCCCGTGACAATTGGCATCAGAGCGTGATTATGTTCTTGATAGGACGACGAGATTGTTCTATGGACAAATCAAAGGGCTGATTTGGGAAAGCCATTGTTGGGATAGTTTGTGAAATTGGTGGCTGATCTTCATATGCCTAAAGTTATGGAGACAATTCGGGAAAGATTGATGCATCTATAGGGCTTGATAGGTCAGATTCCTGAAAATGAAGATTGTTCATTTCATGACAGGTTAGAGTTGGCAATGAATATCGCTAAAAAGGCTGCTGGATAATATCTTGAACTCGCTGCAGAAATAGGTCGCAAGTGGCAGGCTGTCAAGGAAAAGTTGTCTGTCTTGAGAAAGGTAGTCGCAAACACTGTTAGGGGTGTTGGATCCTCCAAGCCAGGTGCTCGTATACATCGCATCCTTTCTACTTGTGTGTTCTGCTTGTCTCATAACATGGAAGAATGTGGGGAAACCTCTTGGTGTTCCGTTTTTGACATCGTGAAACCTTATAACATGTGACATAAAACAAATTATAAGGCTTAAAACCCTATTAATATAATGTGGGAGATGAAATTAAAAAAAAACCTCGATGAGTAAAAAAACACAATTCTTCAAGGACCAAAAAAGAAGAAAAGAGATCGCTCAATTATATTATTCCAATCCATAATGTAGTTGGACTGTAATAATAAAACCTATAGCTCTTTCATTTTATTTTATTTTTGTAATTCATCTACACATTCTAGTTTTAATTATTTGATAGTGATTGTTCATCATAATAGACCACATTACCACATTACCAAATATATTGAGGCTGTGTTTGTTTTTGCGGTTCAACTATACTTTTAAAAAAATAATTTTTTTTTCAAATCAATTTTTTTGATGTCTTATAATAATTTTAATGTATTAATTTCAAAAATAATTTTTTTAAAATTATTATTTTGATGTATTTTTAGATGAGATGTATTTTAGGTGAAAATCACTTTAAAAAATAATTTTTATTACAATCTCATAATATTTGTTTGAAAGTGTATTTTTAACCACATTTAGAAACATTTTAAAATTATATTTATCTTGAAAAAAAAATATTAAATTAATAGTTTTTAATATTTTATAGCAATTTTAATATATTAATGTTAAAATTAAATATAATATTTTAATATATATATTTTTAAAAAATAACTTTTCACCTCAGTACAAAAAAGGCACAAAACTAAAGACAACCCTAACTAAACAACGCCCACCCTTCCATTCTCTCCCCCAAGCAACCGCATCTCATCTCAAATAAAGAACATTAAAAAAAGCACCCCCCGAGTTTCTAACCCACAGCTATCAGCCAGCCGCAACCCAGCGATCTCGACAGCAGCAGCGGCGTCTTTACTCTGCAGAAATGGCAGAAGCGCCTCTACTTGGTTTGCCTTTTCTCTTTGAAGTTATCGTACTTCGTTTGATGAAATTGTTGGATTAGTTTCGAATTAAAACTTTTACGAGTTTGAGGTTTAAATCCGAAGGTTCTTTGCATGTAAAATTTAGGGTATTCTTGAGATGTGAAATTTGAAGGTTCTTTCAATTTACTGTTAAATTGATTTTGATTTGTTGGTTTTGGTGATACGAAGTGAATTTAATTCTTTAAAATGGATGGATTTTCTCCTCCACTTGCTAAAGAACCCGTGTGCTTGTGTCTTCTAATTCAAGCGATCATTTGTTAAACGGGTACGAAGGGTATATGGGTGATATCCGTTTATAATATATATATTTTTCTTTTCTTTTAGCCTTGCCATGATACCTACGGGCCAGGTTAGGGCAGAGTTGGGGATGTGTATCTATAAATCAGGTTCGGCTTTTGGAAAGGGTAGATGTAGGGTGGTTACTCTACCTGTTGCCATCCCTAGTTATGTGCTTTGTTGGTGATGACTACAAATATAATTTTTTGATTGTTAGATATTTTGTTTCTGATTATGCTTTTCGAATGTTGAAGTAGCGAGCAAAGTTGAGCTTTTACATCTTAGTTTGCAATGATTTTTGAGAATTTTGATGCTTACTTTGTTTACACATGTTTTTCAATAATAGATATTGAGGAGGAGGTTCGCTCATTGCAGCTTGACTCAGCAGATTGTGGTAGTGTTTATTGTTTAAATGAAATATTGGTTTTGCCTTTCTTCTTCTTCTTCTTCTTCTTCTTCTTTTAATATGTCGGATACAAATTGAATGCTATAATTAAATCTTAGCATCAGAGATAAATGGGGTGATTAATCCTGAAGATGCAAGGCCAGAAGAAGTTGAGAAGGTGGATGAGATGGAGAAAGGTTGGTGGTATAGTGAAATTCATGCTTGGAACTTTGTTTTTGTATTTTATTTTGTGAAACTAGCGTGCGTTAATGATTTGAAAGGCCTTACATTGTTGTTCTGGGTATAATTCTGGTTAAATTTGAAATGGGGTTTCTCAGTAATGCTTACTTTAACCTATCCGAATCCTGTAGACAGCTGACTATCAAATTGCATTTAATGGAAATTGAATCGAGGTGCTAAACAAAATTAAGGCCTTGACTAGTTGTGGACTAAATTAGATTACTCCCTTTTTTGTATTTGAACTTGTCATTGTTTAGGTGAGTGTCTCATACAGTCAAACCTTTTCACTTGTGATACTTAATGCTCTAATTTTGCATATAGGGGTTGATGGATTGGTGCAGATCCAACATGCTCTGCATTATTGACAGTGGTAGATCATAGAGCACCATTGCCTGAAAATCTGTATTGAATACCTTGAAACACCTGCTGACTGAATAAATGAAAGGAAAAGTAAATGCATGTACCAATTTGGTTATTGACTTCTTGGCATGTTGGTCTCTTTGTTCTTTCCTTCTCACTAATTTTGTAGTTTGTTTTTCCAAGAATAAAGATCATTTTACTTTTGCTTTTTAGTTTTATTGAGCACCATGCTCTTATTATATACCTTGAAAAAGCCTGTGACAAAAAAAAAAGAATGAAAAGAAAATAAACTTACCCATTCTGCTGCAGTGACTGAATGACATGGTGCTTTTGTTTGTTTCTTTTCTGCCAATGTGGCTTCAATTTCATGATAACTATTATATTGAAATCATATGAAATTCTATATTCTATTTCTATGCATAGAAATAGAAATTTGAATTTGAATTCTATTTTTTAACTCAATTTCATTCATTCAAAAAAATGTTGATGAGTCTAAATAGATAAGATCATAAAGATATATTTATAGATTTGCTAATGAATGAAGACCATTCCACTTTTGCTTTTAGTCTTTCAAGAGAGATTGTAAAATGTAGTTTGTAATTTTCTACAGAAGTCATCAATTATTGTTGGTTGGCCCATTGTTCTTTGTTTTTCTTCTGTCTTCATCCCCTCCATGCATCTGGTGATAGTTCATGCAAATGTGAAATGTATGCATGTCTGTATATTTTAACAAAAGAACACTCTAATAGCATCATACACCTTCCTTATAAAACAATTGATATTTATGCATCTCTTGTTTCATTGTGATTAGGTGTCTGTTACTGATAATCTGATATTCTGCCAGTGGTCTCCCACTTTTCTGACTCATATATTAAGATCTGTTGATAAGTTTGATATCAAATCATCATTTACTTTGCTTTGTGTGTTTTCAGATTCAGATGATAAAGTCACTGTGAGCTCTCAGGAAGTGCAGGCTGAGTTGCCCAAAGGTATGTTGTGATGATCCTTCTATTTTTTTGGTACTCTGACATTTATGAATGCATTGAGATCTCTGACTCATTACCATCATATCTTGTTAGTTATGCTTTAGTGTTACCATTTGTTTTGCTTACCTTTTGTTTTGTAGTGAAAGATAAAGAAGTACCTGCACCAGAAGATGTGGAAGCAGTGGTTGAGATGGAACAGTACAATAAGAAGCGGCACTTAAATGTTGTTTTTATCGGCCATGTTGGTAGGTCAATTTGCTTCACAATTTTTCCAAAGTAAACACTGGCCTTGTGATTGCTAAATTGTTTGGTCCTTTTTCTATGTACCCAGTAACAGTTACTACACAACTGCTTTAGGCCTTGAGAAGTTTTTGTTAGTGTAATCTAATTGGTGCATTGTTTTATGGTTGTTTGTGTCATAACTATTGTCATGCTGCAAGTAGCTGCTCTGTGAGGGCTGATGGCTGTTCTAATCCTTTCCAAGTACTTCCATGTCGTATATATGCCATTTTGGTTTGGCAATGCTTTGCAGCATTTGTAGCTGGATGCAGGCTGTGATCTGGCAGGATTTATTGGGGATTGATAATCAAATCTTTTCCGTATAGTATTTTGATCTAGGCAGGGTTAAGCACATGAACTTTAACAAATTGCTGCATCATTTGATTGATAATGTATTCTCAATCTTTTAATTTTGGAATAGTGTTCTGAATCTAGTTTGATCAGTTTTGGGCCTCTTAATGTAAATTAGCTATCTATCCTTCCATTGTTGTACTAGTTCATGTGCTGTGTCTGGCTGCAGATGCTGGCAAGTCCACCACTGGGGGCCAGATACTCTTTCTTAGTGGCCAGGTGGATGATCGCACAATCCAGAAATATGAGAAAGAAGCTAAGGACAAAAGTAGAGAAAGCTGGTAGGTCTTCCTTTTTTGTTTATAATTTGGATTTATCTCATTGGCATTTTTTATTACCCTTATTTGCAAGAATGAGCACATTGTCCTTTCACTTTTGCTATACCTTTATAACTGATCTGCAGCATCTTATTTTGGTTGTTGTTACATTGTAACTTCCATTATTTGTAGATTAGGAGGTTGGCTGTTGTTATTGCTTATAATATCTGTAATGTTGAAATTTCTTGTACTTCATTTTTGGCAGCAGGATTGGAAAAATCATTTTATTTGGAAAAGCTTGTTACAATTGTTTATTATGTGAATTTAGTTTACTCTTTTGTTGATACTAATGGGTAGTGATGTGAATTCAGTTTTGGCAGCAGGATTGGAAAATTCATTTTATTTGGAAAAGCTTATTACAATTGTTTATTACATGAATTTAGTTTACTCTTTTGCTGATACTAATGGGTGGTGATGTGAATTTAGTTTTAACCTAACTTAAATTTTACTCTGCAACGCGCTTCTCTGATATAGAACTTACATGATTTGTAGAAATCTCACCTCTTTAGAAATTTCAATCTGTTAGAGTTCGTGCCCATATCATGTAATTTGATGTTGAGTTCTCAGATGGATCCAACAGTAAGGGTTAATTTGCAAGTGAATCAAGGGGTGGAGTCGGTATCTACTTAAAGTCTCTCGAGATAACAAGTCACATAACATTATGAGAATTGCTTTCTCCCACAAAAGAACCTATCTAATGAGATTGCATAATTCATTTATGAAGAAAAACATTTCTTGTTCTTTTGAGATTGCAATTCCAGAACATGTTGGTGTATCCAAATTATATGTATACTTATTATCTGCATATGTTCAGGAGTATTTTTTAGTGATCCAGTATTTTTTCTGTGCTATCAAATGATCCCTCATAATAGCTTTTCAAACTGCTGCTGTTTTTCCCAAGTTTTGAATGGAGTGTTCGTTAAATTGTTTGTCTTGGGCGTGTGTGCTATCATTGTAATTTGCTCTGCATTGTGTGGCATTTGATTCATCAAAATAATTGATTCTTCTGTAGATTTACTTGTACCTTTTGAAGACTATGGTTATTTTCCATTTGCTAGGTATATGGCTTATATTATGGACACTAATGAGGAGGAGAGGGTTAAGGTAAGTTTCTGTGACAATTGGGTTTCTGTGGGGCCAGATGATTTTTTGTTGTTGATTCTGTTTTAGTTTCCATTTTGATTCATATGCAAATCTGATTTAAATCCCACTGGTAGCCTTTACTTTTATAATGTTGATTTTAGGGCAAAACTGTTGAAGTTGGAAGAGCACACTTTGAAACAGAGACAACAAGATTCACAATTTTAGATGCGCCGGTGAGAGATTACATCTTAAAAATCTTGTTTTCACTTTCTTCACTCCAGCTGATTATATCTATTATTGGCATTATAAATGAGGCTGGCTTTGCATGGCGTTCTTCTCCCATGTAGTGGTGATCTGAAAAATATGTTCTCAGTGCATTATTTGGCCAGCAAGGAAATTTGGTCAAATTAAGTATCGAGGGGGATAACTAGACCAAATGAGAGATAGAATAAAAATGACATGTTGAAATGATAAAACATTGATCTAGCATTTTAACTTCTCATGGAAGATTTTACTCCATGACCTAGTTGCAGAATGAAAGTTGGGCTGAGTGTGTTGTTTGTGATGTTACTGCCTTTTTTGCCTTTTGTCTTTCTTTCTGCATCTCACTCACTTCCATCCCTCCCACTTTTGTATACATATTCAACGTGCCTTGCAACATGTGCCCCTCATAACGATTGAAGTGATGCAACCACTGTAAATAATAACTTCCTGACAGTATTACGCAATACTAAGCACAAATAACTTGAAAATTGTCCTTTCATATGTCGACCTTCATCACTTAATCAGTTATGCCTTCTACTCAAGCATTATAGTGGAAAAAAAATGAGAAAGGCCTTCACAAGCAACTTCACTACCATCATGTTATGTTGCAGTAATAGTGTGTGAAAATGATGTATGTTCTATGCTGTTGGCAAACTGTTTCACTAATTAACAAAGGAAAAGCCTGATTGTGCCTGGATTTGATCACCAGTTTTGACCACAGTTATCAGAGCAGATGACTGAGTGGGAAAATACAGTGATCGTCCTTCACTCCTTAAGAACTGGCAATAAGATCTGCAGATGATGACAGATAGTCCTGGATGCTTGTCGTGATGGCTTTTGCCTTTCTCAAGTTATTTCATATGCAAGTATTTATTGGAAATACATGAATTCTGACTGCATTTCTGTTTCACGGGCTCATATATTTAAATTGGAGGCTTGTTTGATTTGTGGATTGATGCTTGAGATCAACAAATGTGTAAAGGTTATTTCCTAAATTAAGTTGCACCAATCAACTTGGAACGGCTAGATTCAAGCAAGAACTCTAGCATCATATGATAATGTAAAAAGAGAAGATATTAGAAGACACAATTGTTATTCAACCAAATTAAAATATGCTTAAAATGAGTGCGCATTTAGTTCCAACCAAAATTAGTACTAAATTCATGAATGTGTCAGTTGGTTTGGATTTTTTTCTTGAAACAGAATAGGCCAAAAATTGAAAACAACGGAGCTAATTATTTTTTGAATTATCCAAGATATGGAGGTTGAGAGAAGCTCAATAGGATGTAGGTGCTTCAGATCATTCTTTGGAACAAAAACCAGCTCCAAATCCTGTTTCAATAGTGGATTTGTTGATTCTTTTTCTTTAAACCATGTATCATAGTACCATTTCTATGCCTCTGTATGTTTGTCTATTGACCTAGCTATCTATAGAAAGAGAAGGTGCAATGGTTAGAGCAGTATCTTGTTAATCTGTTATTAGCATGTGGAGAATCTTGTCCATTCAGAAACGGATTGAGCATCTTGTCTTTGATTTTTCCTTTTCCTGTTATTAGCAAAATCTTTTGTTTGACTGCCATTACATGGAAGTCCTTTTGTAGAAATTGAAAGAGAAGTTTTCATTGGTGCTTTTGAATCTCTTGCAATGGCAACCATGTCTCCCAATTCCATTCACTTAAGCTTATTCTTGGAATTACCTCAAATGGAGTGAATCAGAATTCAACATTTTAGCTTTTCTAATGGTTAACAATAGATTCTTAAATTGTTGTAATAGTTCTCGTGCAGCAACATGTTCTCTATTGAACACTTACGATTCTCAGGGGTATTAGTCTGTTGAGAACATCCTATAAAAAGTTTGGATGTGAAAATGGCTGGTTTTGTCGGCTTGATTGAGTTGATAGGTGAATTTATTAAAACATGAAACAGTTTGGGAAGGAATTAGTATGAATAGAGAGAGGTGAAAAAAAACACAAATTTTTTTTTTGTTTAATTGCTTTTAAAGTAACCTCTACAAAACCAGTAGTTTTGCTATTACAAATTCCTAATGGTTGTCTGAACCACTCACTTTGTAGCTGAAAGTATGACCTGCTTTTGTTCTTCTGGGTGCTGCATATGAGAATTTTAGGATGCAAATGTTCATGCAATATAAAAGAAGCCCTTCCCTGTCTTCTAGGTTGTCTGTGCTGATTTAAATTTAATTTTTGGTTTTCATTTTTCATTTTTGCTGTTCTTGAATCTTCAGGGTCACAAGAGCTATGTTCCAAATATGATTAGCGGAGCATCTCAGGCTGATATTGGCGTGCTAGTAAGTTTGCACCAAACTGTTTTCCACATCTATTTTCTCAATGTCCTATTGCTTTGAAAATTTTGACGGGACCCTTTCTCATGATCAGGTTATTTCTGCTCGGAAAGGAGAATTTGAAACTGGCTATGAGAGAGGTGGGCAGACCCGTGAGCATGTTCAACTTGCAAAGACCTTGGGTGTTTCTAAGCTGCTTGTTGTTGTAAATAAAATGGATGAGCCAACCGTGAACTGGTCAAAAGAAAGGTGCTTCTCCTTGTTTGACAGTGTGCATGTGTAACGTGGAGGTGCATTTACTTTTGTGTCCTCTGTGGGCATAATCTGCTAGCGTGGAAGCACCTGCAGGCTTCTTATTCTTCTTCTGGGTCTGTTCTGTGGTAGTTTCTTTCTCCTGATGTTTTGATTTGTTTTCTTAATGTCTCTCAGGTATGATGAGATTGAATCAAAGATGATACCGTTTCTTAAGTCTTCTGGCTACAATGTGAAGAAAGGTACTGGAGGATCTTTTTCTGTGGTCTTAAGCTGTTGAACTATTGCCTTCTCTAAATGTGTATGCTTTGTTCGAAGCTTTTCTTTTTCATCTTAGCTGTTAAAGGGTGAGATGTTGTGGACACCTTTTAGATTACTTGTTTAGTAATTAAAGAGGCCTCTCAATAATATACAATGGAGAATGAACTATGTTTGTAAAATTCTGTGCAATGCTTTGATGGAGTTTCCCTGGGTGTCTTCCCTGTCAGAGTTTTATACTCTCAACTCTCCAGTGGGATGAAATTGCATGTCATTTCTGGAGTTAGAAGAGTGCATCATTTACTTCTTATTAAGTGTTGTTTATTCATAGGGAAATTAGGTAATTGGTTTGCCATATGTATGGCCATACTTTCATCTTCTCTTGTTGGCTGGTTGATTCACATATCACATATATTTCCCTGTAACTAAATTGGGGTGGATGCGAGTGAAATGGAATAGAAACTCTCCCTCTCCATCTCTGCTTACTGTCTATGATGATTCCCATTGGATCATTAGTTGGTAGGAGTTATTCCATTTCCTCTCCTTTCACAATTTCATCCTTCTCAATGCCATGCTTATAGCAATTGATCTATGAATTCTTCTGGATTATTTGGATCATGTTTACTGTCCAAGGTATGTGTCAATAGCGTAGGTGCTTTATATTGGTGAAATTTGCAAACTTAAGGGTTTGTTTGGGTAAGGTTGGCTTTTGTTTTTTTGAAGCTTTTGGGGCTTTCACTCCAAAAACGAATAGAAAAGGTTTTGTGAACTCTTAAAAGTCGCTTTTAAAAGATTTGGAAACTGAAAGCCAAAGCATGTAGGCTTTTGAGTCTTGTTTAATATAAAACATATACGACACATATTATCAAACACTTGTACAACTATAAACAGAGAACTACAATGGCTACAACCAACAGCCCCAACCCAAAAAGAAGTCATAACTCTACCATTGGAGCCTAAGTCTTATAGATGTTTTTAGGTATGGCTGGTTATAAAAAATTATCTCTGGTGCAGTCATTTTTACTCTTTAAATATCTTGCATGTTTGGCCTCATCTTAGCTATTTGAACATTAAGGATATTATGCTGTCGTCTCAATCTGACCTGATTGCTTGATCATGATGTTTTTGTCTCCAATATTAGTAAATGGCTTGATTAACTTGTGAATTGCCTTTTTGTTACAGATGTCCAATTCCTACCAATATCTGGTCTAATGGGCACCAACATGAAAACAAGATTGGATAAGGCTGTATGTCCATGGTGGAATGGCCCATGCCTTTTTGAAGCTCTAGATTCTATTGAAGTTCCTCCACGAGATCCAAATGGTCCTTTGAGGTAAAGTTGCACCTCTCTTTCCCCAACCTCCTTTATTTTTCTCTCCCTACCCATCATCGTATCTACTCTCCCTGCTTGTTGATCTTTTTATCTTATATTCTTCCGGTTTTAGTATGTTATTTTTCTACATGATCAAATTGAACGTATATTGTGGGTGCCAACACTTTTTATTCCCATGAAAAAGTTGAAATGTTATGATGAGAGAATGTTTCTTGTGAAGTTTGAGCATAGTGGTATTGGCTACTATACTAACGATATTTTACTAAGAACATTGAATGATTCCACTCTCTATTGAGGTGAAAGAGATGTCTTATGATTGAATTTAGCTTTTGTACTAGATTGGTGGCTGGGGTAAGTCAAATTTTTCCTAGCTATGCTCAAGCAATGAAAGTGTTTTTAAAGGAGCAAGAAATATTTAGAATCTAGGTCATTGATTGTTCAGTAAATTTGGTTAGTTTAATAACATAATTATATAAAAAAAGACCAACCACAATTAAAAAAAAAAGAACAATAAAAAAAATAAATGCTTGCCAATATTATGAAAAGATACCCTTTAAGTATTCTTAAAAGTTCTTAATGATCTCATTTGATAAACAAAGCAAAAAGTGAAATAGAATAGAATAACCTTATAAAATGGAAAATAAAAAAAAAATCTGAAGCTCAATTATCAGCTGAAGGATGAATTGAAAAGAAAAATCAATTTAAAAAAAGATAAAAAAACATGACTCAAGTTAGCATGATAAATTTGAGACCCAGGTCATTGATTTGAATGGGTTCAATAAGCTCAATTAATTTAACAACATAACAATAAAAAAAGGTGACAATGACTAATCGATACAATTGAAGGCTTGCCACTATTATGAAAAGATACCTTCTAAATCTTAGGTCTCAATGACAATTGATAACAAAGCAAAACATGAATGAGAACAAGATAATTTCATAAAGAGAATAAAATCAGAAGCTCAATTACCAAATGATGAAGGATGAATTGAAAAAAAAAATCAACTTAAAAAAGAATAAAAAATTTGACTTGAGTCAGCATGCCCGCGACTCGGTTGCGAGGTCAAAATAACCCCGTACAAAAGAAATTGAGTAAAACAATAGAGGTTAACTCTTAAGTAAACTAAATAATGAAAGGTGAAACATATAAAAAAAAAATCGATTAAAAATACATTGAAAAAAAACCCGAGTCAACACGAATTAACTCATCTAATCCACGACTCACGATATGAAAACATGATAACTCCATTGAAAAGATGGAAGTGAAAATAAAAATCAATTTGAAAAATAGAACCAAAAAATAACCAAAGTCGAATCAAGCTAATCTTCGAAACTCGTGATCTGAGTTATGAGACCGGGTTACTCCATAGAAGACAAACCCGAAAAAGTCACGAAGCAAAATTCCTAATCAACTAAAATTAATAAACAAAACAAATAACAATCAAAAGAATAAGGACTAAATCTAGTATAAAAATTAAATGAAATAAAATAATAAGTAACAATTGAAAATAAATTAAATCAAGATAAGGATAAAAAAAAATAACAATCAAAAGAATAAGGACCAAATATGATAGATGAGAAAATTGGAGGATGAAATTGAAATTAAATTCCAATTTCATTAATTATTTCAAATAAAAAAATAGTAATAAAAAAACCAAGGACCAAATCTGAATGAAAAACAAATTGAAGGGTTGTTTTGAAAAATTACAAGGACAAGTGTGCAAATCGAGGGGAAGAGAGAAAAGAAGAGAAATAAAAGACCACTGACATCAAACCAGAGGTCATCTTTCAGCTTGATTATATCCAAAAAAACCAAAGTGAAAATACAAAACCCCCCCTGGATGCTAAATTTTATTGAGAAGACTATTCTGACCCAATTATATTAGTAATGATCAATGAGTTATGTGGAAAAGACAATTTTACCTCACTAGAAAGTCCATTGGCTTTTGTTAAGAAGGGAGAAAACATAAAAACACTGTTTCAATTCATAGTGTTCTGTTTCTTGGTCTATCATGGATTCCTGAGCTCTTTTAGATTTTTGGATAGATTGGATTGAAGATATCATATAATTTTTAAATTTGCAGGATGCCTATTATTGACAAATTCAAGGACATGGGAACTGTTGTTATGGGCAAAGTAGAGTCTGGTAGTGTGATGGAAGGTGATACCTTGTTGGTCATGCCAAACAAGGTCTATACTCTGATCTGTCTTTATCTCCTTGCTCTCTATTTCTTGTTTATGCTGTGTGATATATCACTTTGTGTACACATCTGCAGACTCAGGTGAAAGTTCTTTCTGTGTTTTGCGATGAAAATAAGGTAAGACGTGCAGGACCAGGAGAAAATGTGAGGGTTAAATTATCTGGAATTGATGATGAGGATATATTGTCGGGTTTTGTTCTTTCAAGTGTTGGTAAGTTTCTTAAGTTTGCTCTTAGAAGTTGCAAATAAAGGTTTATTAGTCTTTGATGTTCTGAAAAGAGCTATTTTTGATCTTCAACAAGTTGATATTCAAGTATGTGGTTGTGTGAGCATTGTTGTATTTTTCTGACTCCATTCTTGTTGATCAGACTTTTTATTGTTACTTTATGCAGCAAGGCCAATCTTTGCAGTTACAGAGTTTGATGCCCAGTTGCAAATCCTTGAGTTACTGGATAACGTATGCCTACATTTGTTAATTTTGTTTTTTTCACTCATTCCCTTTATTTTCTAGTCTCATCAATAGCTTGTTATGCCTATGATTTTTATAGATCTGCCTTGATGTATACTGTAGCATCTAAACCAGAACTTTGTTGTTGATATTGTAGGCAATTTTTACAGCTGGCTATAAGGCTGTCTTGCACGTACATTCTGTTGTTGAGGAGTGTGAGATTGTTCAGCTGCTGCAGCAAATTGATCCAAAGACTAGGAAACCTATGAAAAAGAAAGTCCTCTTTGTGAAGAATGGCGCAATTGTTCTCTGCCGTATTCAGGTATTAGGATATGGCTTGCGTACCATTTTTCTCTAGAAATCTGTGTCTATTTATGAGCTCTCGAATGTTCTGGTACATTTAAACATAGTTTACTTGTTAGTAAATTTCAAATTGAGTCAAAATTAATGCCAGAAAACCTTATTGATATTTATTTAGATCTTCCCTTGCTATTATGCCTGTTAGGTAAACAATTTGATATGCGTTGAGAAATTCTCAGATTTTCCACAACTCGGCAGGTTTACTCTTCGTACTGAGGGTAAGTTTCTGAACTCAAGATTTAACTGATGTGTAATTTGTTAATTTGTTGAGATCACATCTCAAGAGTCATTTGTGTTTTTCAGGGAAAACAGTTGCAGTGGGAAAAGTCACAGAACTTCCTTCTGGTTCTAATTTTTGAACAATTTTGCATTAAAGGTGAGTGTGTTGCTTTCTAAATCCTTGCATTTTTCTTTATCCATATTAAACTGCAATTCAACTTTGCACTTACTGGACACTGTCTTGTATTGGAACAATAAAAGTTTTGTTTTGGTATTTTGGTTTAAGACGTGATATTTGCCTCTGTTTTACATGAATAATTTTTATGTTTCTTGTTCTGATTTGGTTGCCTTACATTTCTTTGGCATGTCTGCTGCATTTATTAACTGGTCTTATTGTGTACCTATCTCTGAATATTTATTTTGGTGTCAAAATATAATATACATCTATGGTTTTTTTCTTCTCCATAGAGGTGATTTTTATTGAATTGTTCTCAAAGCAGCTTGTATAAAATCATGTCTTGATCTAACTGTGATGTTATTATTTATCTGATGCCACTCCTGGTTCCCTCCAAGGAAAATACTGCTTTCTTGTGTTTCAGGTCATGAAATTGATTGATACCAATAATTAGGCTGTTGTATACATCTCCTTGACGCAACTTGAATTATTTTGACAGGCAATCAGAGTCAAATGGACCACTTTTTGTGTGTTTTGGCAGCCTACCTATAAATCATTACATGTGTCGATTCGTATATATGGGGGAAGGCGCTTCTTATGCAGTTTTTGGAGGTTGGGTAATGGGCACTGGTTCTTGTTCTTTATCCCCTGTTCAGAGTAGTGATGTTTTAGATGTTTTAATCATAGAATGTACCTGATTCACCAATTGCATGATTATTGATCAATGTCATAAGTTTGTCAGGCATGGGATTTTTCTTGATTCCCATATAGCGTGATATGCTGCTATTAAGTTAATCAAATGTTTTCAATATGGGTGCCATATTTGTGACATTATCCCCTCGGTTGGATTATCAATGACTCCTGTTTTGATGCCACCTAGTTATGTATACTTGGTTTCCATAACTAGTAAATACACATTGCATAGTTTAATGGTGTATTGCGTTTTTTTCTTCTTTTTTTCCTCCCAGTGTAACTTGTTTATTTCGGGGAGAGTAAATGTCAACCTTTGCCAATAGCTTTTATAGCTCATTGACAATTATTGACGCCGGGAAATTTCTTTAATATTCTTGGTATAATAATGTTTATTGCATTATTTTATTAATAATTAAAGTTTTTTTTCTCTATTTTTATCAAGAATTTTAATTTAATTAGTATTTTACTATTTAACCATCTTAATACTAGAAGGGTCTTATTAGTTAAGTTTTAATTATGAATTTTTTTTCTATAAGTATTCTAGGTCTCCAATTAAACTAAATATAAATAGAAATGTCTAGTTTATTTTTGAAAGGTATAAATTATTATTCAGATTTGTTTTATTAAATATCAGAGATTTTTTCTAAATTATTGTAAAGCTTGAGAACAGACGAAGATGGCGAGCTTGGGAGTAGAGAATGGATTGCTGGGAGCAAACTTAGGAACATATAATGGATTGTTTGGATTATTGTAGAGCATAGAGGAGAGAAATGTGCTTGAAGACTTATCTTGTGGTCGACTTTATTTTAGATCTGGTCAAAACACTTTTATCCATGCGAGAGTGAGTTTGGTGAGAAAAATATCAAATTTATTCCAAGATAATGCTATAAAAAAGGGTGCTGAACAATTTCAGTATTTTGATAAAAAAAAACAAGCTTCTTTACACACACGCACTTGCCGGTTTTAGAGAAATCATAGGTTGTCAGCCCTCGTAATATTTGCACAAATTTTAAAGTGAACCACCCCATTGATTGTAATCCCTACTTTGCTATTTTCGTCGCTCTTAAATGGATTATCACTAGGAGGACATGTCAAAACCATATGTTGGCCTGGAGAAGTATTGATTTAGCCCCCCTCTTTTTCTAATCTGGTCATACCTGGAATATAACTGCATTTTGAACTCCTGCTTTCAATTATATTTCAAAAGAAAAATATGAGATTTAAAAAGAAAAGAAAAGGGTGTAAATAACATGTAGAGAAAAAAAGAAAGAAATGCACTATTCAACTCCTTTCTTCCACATCAAACTTTAGCCTCCATGTCTTCCCACCTTCTCTGCCAAAGTTGGTCACTGGCCTCCCCACCATAGCCTCCAAAAAGAATCGATCCAACTGCCCTCTTTCTTTCTGGCCAAAGCAACCCAAATCGGTTCCCTCCACGGTGAATCACCAACCCATTCCCAAATTGAACTAACAGTCCCTTCACCGACACCTTACCCTGACCAGACCAGCATCATTGACCCAAACCACAATGAAGCTGACGACCCAATGTGAGAAAGTGAGATGTCAACCAAAACTTCCTATGCTTGGAACTTTCATTTCGGGTAGTTGCTAGTGACACCGCTAGCATGTGAGTGATGAGGAGAAAGAGAACCACCTTATCCAACCAACCATGCGCCGTCCGTCCCTTTCACCGGAGTGTGTATCAGCACTCCACTAGTAACATAAGCGTGTGAGCTGCACGTGCTGACACCGCCACACCCAGCCTCTCTAAAGGTTGATTTCAAAACCCTAGATGAATTTTTTAACAATACTTAAAATGTTACTGGATATTGTGATGAAATATTGATTTCAAAACCCTCTCTGAAGGTTTATTTTCCATGTTCATGTGAAGGTGTTTTTTTTTTGTTTTAGGGATACTTTTCAAAGGAACAACAATCTATGCAAGTAACTAGCAATCTTTAACACTAATATACAGGACAGAACGGTAGAAATCTCACCTTCTCAAGCGAAGATTGAATCAGTTGAATATCTGGTTCTAATTTCCAAATAAGTTACGGGCATTACAATGTTTTTTTCTTGTCCATCTTCAGGAAAAGGTGGGAATTAAGGATCTAACTCTCAATTATCCTGAGGAGATCAGGGGCCAGACCGCATAATCTGATAACATTTCTCCTGTATTTTTCTATCCAAACCTGAAAAGATGTTTAAGAAATGATTAAGGGAAAAACTCCAAGAACCACGTCCATGTTCATTGAACAGAAAGTATACAAGGTGGTTAATTGGAACTAGATAAACTGAAATGTAGTTATGGTTTAAGCTAAGCCCATGAATGATGCAACAATTACATACCTTTTGCATTGGGAACCTGGAGCAATTTACGCAAGGCATTCCTTGCACAAGCATAAATTCCTGCTCCAAGGGTTCATTTTCTATAAACCTTTGCAATAAAATTTGGAATTGCTGAAACAGCTCAGCACTGTGGTTGCAACATGCAGGGTTTTCGGGTTGGCAAGAGATTTTCTGAATCAGTTAAGTGTATTGGCAGTGGAGGTTGAGCAAAGTTGAGCAACATATGCAGTTTCAATATCTTGATATGGGTCATTCTGTACCTGCTGCAGATGCTCTGTTTCATCTTCAGGTTCTTCTAGCTTTTCAGAGAAAGGCAGCGGAAGGGTGATGTCAGATTCTTGGAAGCAGGCCTTGGAGGAGTTGTGGGAGCGTAGCAGCCTGCAAAACAACAGAACATTTATTTCTGATGAAAACTAGAAAACTGTTTCACTGTACAGGAATAACTCTTTTAAGTATCAGAAACTATTTTAAAAGGTTGGAAACAAGAGCAGCACTGAAAAAGGAAACAAAAGCAAGCAGAGACAGCAAAATCCTGTAAGTTGGGAGTTTATCGGACAGCCATACTTTCAAAACCTTAATAGGAAAATAAAAATAAAAAAAAGGAAATGCATGAGAAAGGACTTGAGCAGCAATGGTATGGTAGTGTTACGTATAGGCAAACTCTAAATACAATTGGAACACAACAGCACTAAGAAATCCAAAAATAAATGTGGCAATTCTAGTAATCTCAGTAATGTTTCAGGTAGGCTAATTCTGAATCAGACGACCCAAACATATGTCAAAGAATTTAACACTCACATGGACAGATAAACTAAACAAGCATGGCTGCATGAGGGAAAAAACACAGAATAATTTTGTCCCAAGTCTCCAAGGGAATGCAGCAAGCTAGATTTCATACCACCAAAGCATGCTAATTAAAATCAATTGCAATATAAAAAAACACAAATCAATCAGAAAGAACCGGATCATAGCGTAGTGACATTTACCAGATTCATTAAGCTACTGCACACTCATCCAATCAAATAACATCCGCTCAGAGTACTGGTCATACAGAGCATCAAACCCACCCCACCATTGCCTTCCTCCATTCATTTGAGTTCGTCTCACCTTCCGCCTCCTCATCTTCCTCCTCTTCAGCACATGACTCTTCTTCAGGAATCAACACATAAAACTGTTCCTTCTCAGTTCTTTCAACCTCCTCTTTACCTCATTGGTTATAAAATCATAGTCATTGTCATATAGCTTGCATGCAGACAGAGACAAAATGGTTGATTCACTCACAATCTGTGATTTTGAATTATTTAAATGCTTGTCCATTATAGAAAGCAACCCTTAACTCGATTTTGAGAGTTTCATGTCTCCATGCAGCATCACCACCTCCACCATTATAATTTCTTGACTCCTCTGGCTGTGGCCACAGGCTTATCTTCTAAATCCTTTTCTGGGTCTGGTTTGTGGTTTTTCCTGAGCCCTTTCACTTTAAAGAAATCCATCCTCCACCAACCACCAATCTCTTCTTTCTTCAAAATCGCATATAAAAAAGAAAGAAGCTTGGAATAGATAAAACTGTTATGATTCCAGGACCTTTTTTTTTTATTTGTTTCTTCTATTATCTCAAATCTTAGAAGGTACCAAAGTTAGATCCTCAGGTAAAAATGGTCCAGGCAGAATCTGAGACGAGAGATTACCTAAAGATCTCAACAAACTTCCTAGAATCTAAACAGCTTACTTCAAAAACCAGCGATCAAATAAACTAGGGACCCCAATGGACCCTAATAGCCGAATCAGCTCCAAACTCCGTGTCCCTCAACCAAAATAACCACTTTGAAGAAAAGTAACAATAACCTGGAAATTCTAACAACTGAAGGCAACAAAAGTACACCTTTTTATTCCACAACCCAACTATCACCAAATTTCTAGCAATAAACCCTTATCGGTAAACACGTTCGCTTGACATATAACAAAGTTGAAAGCATTCAAGTTCGGATCTTTATGAAGCTTAAAATAGTACATTTAGTAAGCCATAAAAACAAATTAGCATTAAATGGGAGAGAAAAACCCGAAGCCCTCTTCAAAATTAGTGCTTTAAGAAGTATATCAACGAAGCAAGACCCCAACAACACGGCAATAAAGACACCAGCTTTAGAGCAGAAGTAGTAGTATTTTTACCATATCACAGCTCAAAAATCATAAAAAATCAGCAGCAGTATACTCATCAGCAACACCCAAAAACAACACCAAAGAAGGATCTGAAAATGGAAGGAAAAACACCAAAAGCCACATCTTTGAGTGATGGTTACATAAAAAGGAAGAAAATGAAGACATTTAGTAATTAGAGGCCACTCGGAAAATGATTTTTTTCTTTTCAATTAAATCCTTGTTAGTTCAAGTTATTTCATTTAAGAAATTACTAAGTTATACACTATAAATTTACAAAACACAGTTAGAAAGGAGAAAATTGTTGCACACTTTAATTATCTAATTTAGAGAGTGTTTATTTGTGAAATGTGTTGCGCGATGTATCTTATAAAAAACATATAATACATATTTTTTCATGCGTCATATTTTTTAAACAAACAAACTTAAAATCAAGATGATAGAGGACCCAATTAACATCTTTTTTCTAAAGGGGGTTGGGCCTAAGTGCAGCCCATATAACTTGGCTATTAGTCTAGTCTGCGAATTATTTCATGTTTTGCATGTTAATGGTAATAGTGAATTAGGGAAAACAAGGAGGAGCTTTCCTGGTTAAGGAAGGATGTTGTTGCGATGTTGTGGTGGTCGATGGTGGAGGCGTTGGTGGCTCACGGTGCAGCTAGTGACGATGGTTGACAGTGGTGGAACCAAGAGAAGAGAAGGAAAACCTGTGGGGTTGCAAGAGGAGAAAATGGTTGAGATTGTGATGTATTTTGGGTTTTTTTTTGCTGGGGTGAACCGTGAGTTATTGTAAGATATGATAGGAGTGGTATATGGCTAGAATATCGGGTGGAAGGCTATATTACAAGTAGTTTAGGGGGCTGATTTATTTTTGATTTTGTAAAGGAAGGTTTGTCTTCTTCTTTTTTTAAAAAAAAACTGGTGTTGAGGGTGTTTTTTCTCCTCTCTTCTTGCATGAAATCCACCCCTATTTATAGGGGTGAGAGAAGAGCATGAGGGGTCTCGTGAGCATGGTTTGTGGTCGTTGATTCACTTAGGAAGGATCTTATCCGTTGGCCATAAACAACAACCTGGTCTTGCAAAATCAGGTTATAAGGATGACCAAGTTAGGGGATTTGGGCCATTTTTTCATTGACTTTTTGGGTAACAAATTGGTGGTTTTCAAGTTGAGGGTGTAGTGCATTGTCAAGTCACGAGAGTGACATGTTTCTTTTTTTATATGGTGAAGGTATAAGAGAGGAAGAGGCTGGAAAAGGTGGCATTAGAGCTGTCATTTTCGGGTTTATTGAGGAAGGTGATGAACAATAACCCTAAAATACATCGTTTTGGTCAAAATGCACCGTTTCATTTAAACGAAACAATGTCATTTTGGCGTTTATGATAAAATTAGGTTTTAAACTTCCTCTTTTAATTCCAACCCTCAAACTTTCAATTATTTAAGTAAGTCTTCAATCGAATTTTGATTCTAAAAATCAATTCAATTTCACCCCCACCAAATTCAAAAGCACCCCTTGATTTTAGCGTGTTTTTCATCTTAGTCTTTGGTCTTGGATATTTTCATTTTTTTCCTCAATTGACCTTTAAAGTTTTATTTTTTTTTCACCTCTGTTTTCAACCAAATTTGGTCCTTGAATTTATGCACCTTTTGTGAAAAGATCCTTAATCTTAAATTTTTTCAATTTAGCCCTTAATTAACCCCTCATACTTTTATTTTTATTGCAATTTTATCCATTGTTTCACCCAATTGAGCTTAAAAAAGTTAAATTTGGTCATTTAAAATTCCAATCTTCTCAATTAAGCTCAAATGAAGTTTCCAAACTTATTTTTTCACTAATTAAGTCCCTAATAAAATTAATTTGACCATTTAAAAGTTTAATTAAGTCCTTACACTTAATTAAATATTTTAATCAGACCCAAATTAATTCTTAAACTTAATTAAACATTTAATTGGGTCCATGATTAAATCAAATTGACCTATTAAAAGTCTAATCAAGTCCTTAGACTTAACTTTTATATAAATTTATCCAATAACCTTGAATCTATATTGTCTTTCAATCTTGGGTACAATAAAATATAATTGGGCTTCCAATTTTGTCTAAAATCCTAGTTTAGTTCCTTCATATGTCTGCAACCCTTCTTTGCCTACTTCTGTCAAGTTACCTATATTTTTTCATTTTCATCTTTTGATTTTTTTTGTTACTTTTTATTTTTTTATTTTTTTATCTCATTTTTATGAAAGAAGAAGATAATGTTTTTTAGGGGAACCCAAATCTAGGTTATGACAGTTGCTCTATCTTTACAATGTTTATGATAAAAAGTCTCGTAAGAAAAATAGATGAAGGCTACAAAACACATTTTAAAGAAAAATGGATATAGCTAAAACGCGTACTTGAAAGGTGTAAAAAATATGTTGTTGCCAAAAACTTTGTTGATTTTCAAATAGCGGGAGTCTTGCTAGGTTTTTCTTGCAGGAAAAGTTCGAGTCGATCAATGATTCTTTCCTTGGACTCTTTGCAAAGATTAAAATGCAATGTATTATGATTAATATGCATGCATTTTTACCCGAGAAATATAGATCCCTTTTCTTCATGGATTTTTTTTTTCAAAGCTTTGATACTCATAGCAAGCTTTCAAGACTTTTACTTTTGCTTACTCGAACCACAACTTGTGATCTTGACATTTTAAAAAGAGACAATCTCAGATGATATCGGCATACCTCATTATTTGAAAACATTTATCTCAAAAATCATCATCTTTGCTTCTCATTTTTTAGGGATGATGTAATGTGAAAGACTATTTGGTTTTTTACAAGAGGTTGCTTTCATAGGAATTCTTTAGAATTTTAAAGCCATTTATATTCATTATTACTGTGCGTGAATTTGGTATGCATTTACCTTTATATTCATTACTAATTGTAATGGTTGTCCATAAATTTAACATGGGATAAATGAATCATTAGCCGATCATTACTTAAGTATGTTAACATAGGAATGACAAAATTGTTTGTTGTGTAATTTGACTTTACCATATTTGAAATTATCAAGAACAATATTATAAAGGTTTCCTTGAATTTTTTCATGTAATAATAACTTTTATTATTTGTAAAGCTAACCTAGAAAAAATAAATTATACAATCGTTGTTGGATATAGACAAACAAATAATAAGAATTAGAAAAAACTACCCTTACAATCCTATAGTTTAGTTATTTTCTTACTTTGTCTCTATTATTTTAAAAATTACAGTTTAAATTATTTGTGAAAAAAATTAATTTTAATAATAACTTTTATTATTTGTAAAACTAACCTAGAAAAAATAAATTATACAATCGTTTGTTCAAGGATATAGACAAACAAATAATAAGAATTAGGAAAAATTACCCTTCCAATTCTATAGTTTAGTTATTTTCTTACTTTATCTCTATTATTTTAAAAATTACAGTTTAAATAAACTTTATAAATAGATAACACTTTACATCACTTAAAAAAAAATCAACAAAAAAAATCTAATTATTTATAAAATTATCATTATATTTCATTTAATGACTAAAGAGTTTTTATATGAAATATTACAATTTTACCATTGAATTGAAAAAATCATAGTCACCGCTATAGTTATTAAATCATAGTCAGTGATATAGAGGGATTCATGTTTTTCTATACGTAAATCTAATTTTCAAGAAATAAACACAGTTTTTTTCGGGTTCTTGTAATCATAACTTGGACTAAAAAACTGTTGAGATCTCTCTTTAATTTTTAATCGGGTCTCACCTGAGTTACACCGAGTTACTCAGGTTTCGGATTGACCTAACCGGTTGTCTAAATTTGATTAGGTAAATTGCAAGCCCGAGTTAACCCACCAGGCCACAACTACCCAAAAAAAAGAAATTCAATTGAGCTTAAACATTCAATTGAGAAAATTAACATGAACCCAGAACTAAGTTCTAATAAGACCATGAAAAAATTGAAACCAACAGTTCATCAAACTTTAGATTATCAAGAACAAAAAAAGAAAATCCCCAAGTTGGTTGATAAAAACTCTTCCCCCATGAGCCTTTTACTTTCCTTTTTTGATCAAGAAGGAGTACTTCAATCTGCCAAAAATAAAATGGGTGAGGAGAGAGGAGAAAATGAAAGATTAAAAATGATGCTGGAGCGAGACAAGAAAGATTACCAGAGTCTCTAATTGCACCTTTTCAAAACTATTTATAAGCATCTACAAATTCGACAATAGTATAATATAATATAAATGAGGATGGTATGGTTATTTCATTCAATTTGAAAATTATATTAACCCGTGATATATATAAAATGTATTTTTTTTAAATGAAGTTAAAGTAAAAAATAAACCTAAAAATTAGGGAAATTTTTAAGAATTATTTTGTCACTAAAATAAATGATAATAATAAAAATACAAAAAATGATAATTTACTTGATACAATTTGTATCTATATATTTTTATTTTGTGCGTTTGGTATTGTGGTAATTTTTGTGGTTGTTGTTTGAAAAAAGTTATTTTATAAAAAATATTTTTGGTTGAGGTTGATTTGATATTTATGGGTGTGTTTGGTATTGCAGTTGCTGTTGTGGTTGTGGTTTGAAAAAAATTATTTTATAAAAAGTACTTTTAGTTGAGGTTGGTTTAGAAAAATATATGTTTGGTTAAAACTGTGGTTGAAATTGAGGTTGAATAAAAAGTAGTTTAATGTGTTTGGTTAAAAACATGCTTTTCAAATTGAGGTTATAAAATAATTAAAAAATATTTTTAATTTAAATATTGAAGATTTAACTACTATTATTACATCATGAAATAAATAATATTGATATCAATTTTTTTTTATTATTTCATTAAACTATATGCAATGTCATCACATACAAAATCTATCCAATAATGACTATATTTTTCATGGTTTCTTAAGCATGCAACAACAAAAACTGAATTTTTTGGTACGTCATCAAGTGATATCCTTCTAATTTTTTGAATAAAACATAATTAAAATAAAAATAAAAACTGAATTTTTTTAACTAGGTCGGACCCGGCAAGAACATAATTGGAATTGCGATCAAATTGAGATTACAGTACGAGTAAATTTAATTCACCTTAAACTATTTTTTTTAACAAAAAAAAAATATTGTTCACGTTCACGTGAATAGTGCGAGTGAAATCAATTAATTGCACTGATTTTTTAGAAATAAAATAAAATAAACTTTTCATGTGAACAGTGAGAGTGAATTAATTCACTCGCTTTCGAAATTAAAAAAAAAAAACTATTGTTCACGTTAGTGAACAGTGCTACAGTGGAGCATTGCTCCACTGTTGGTGTTAATGTCTAGACGAGAAGTAGCAAAATGCTGCTTCTCAAAAACCTGTGGTACACCACAGTTATAAGTGGGTCCCATGAAAAAAAAAACTGATGTTTTAATCTTACCAAACACTAAAAGTTGTGGCTGTGAGTGAACCTCACCCGCAGCCACAATAACAAACATCCACTATATATGTTTGGTTAAAACTGTGGTTGAAATTGAGATTGAACAAAAAAGTAGTTTAATGTGTTTGGTTAAAAATGTTTTTCAAATTGAGGTTGTAAAATAATTTCAAAAAATATATATTAATATTGATGGTTTTTAATTTAAATATTGTAGATTTAACTAATATATTAAAATAATAATTTTTTATTTTATAAAATTTATTTTTGATATTAATATATAAAAATTTAATTTAATTTTTATATAAAAAAACAGCAAAAAAACAATAATTTAACCATAATCCAAACATGGTCATAATCATCATTTATAAGAAGAAAGCTAGTGATGGGTTGGCATTGGCATATGGAGAAAAGAATCTCTATCTATGATAGTAGAGTATAATAAATTACTTTATTCCGGCATAAATATCTGGCACCGCATGGATTTAATTTCTTACGATGGGTAGAGCCCGTAGAGAATGAGAGCTCAATTATTTACTGAAACAAGTGGGAAGCATGTGAAAGCAGCCCTTGACTGCTTCTTCTAACCCTGCGTTGCAAACATAGTAAATAATGGGTTTGGCTCCTGTGTTTTGCTTCAAACTCAATCGCCACCTCGTAAACAAACGGTCTCTATATGGTTTGAGAACTTGAGCTAGATCGATTCTATTTTATATAGTCCCATTAAGTATGACTAGTTATATTTGAGCTTATTTTATATATAATTAATTTAAATGGATCAAAGATCAATTAATCATTATTATCCTTTCATGTCTAATGCTCTTATTTGTAACGATTAGACTATATTATCAAAACTAGATCCTGAGTTATTGTTTTAGGTTTTCATAGTCTTTTACCTTAAAAAATGATAAGTATATATATAATAGTTTAGATAAATTCTTAGCATGTAAACACAATATATATATATATATATATATATATATATATATATATATATATATATATATATTATCATAACAAGCAAATAAGACGTAACTTATCTTAGATAGAATGTCTTAAAATGTTTTTTTTTTTATCTTTCTTTTGGCATAACTAACTCCTTACCTAGAACATCTGAAACACTAATTAGGGTTCTAGTTACCATAAACTAGGTGATGACTTATTTTTCTTAACTCTACCCCTTTTTTTACACTTAGTTCACCGAGATGTTCCAGGCATATATTTTTTTAATTCATGGTATTAAACAAACATCATCTTTTCATTTTTCATTTAAAAAATTTTGGGAGATAAAAAAAAAATACATCTATAATGTTGATGATACAAACCAAGTTAAGTCCAAATTTGGTATAAAATGTCCGCTGACAAGTTTTGCAAGATTGAATATATCTCTCAAACTATACATTGGAACAAGCTGAAATTTTATAGAAAGATAGTAGACACATAGAATTATATTTTGGTAAATTGTAAGGTGAGATGGAGTTCGAGAACATATTATGTTAGATAGTCGAAGTTACTACACAAATCTTGTCAAATCTGCTAAACTAGACCTCTATGTACTATTTGGGACATACCTCGAGCTACAGGTAGGAATTTGCTTCTATTCAAACTAGGCTGAAAACTAGATATCTCAAGCTTTCCAACCATATATGGTAGGCCCAGTAATTCATCCAGGAGAGAGAGAATGACGCGTATGAAGTCAGGATTGAAAATCTACCAAAATGTGCAAAAATTGGAGATTCGATTTACATGGAGGAATTTTGGCATGAAGACATTGTTTTTATTATCCTGTTTTATTATTAATTTAATGTTGAATAATTATTTTTAATTTGAGTTTGTTCTGTCCCATTAAATATTGGATAGAAGTTTATATTCATTATTAGACTTATGTTAGTTGATTACTAGTTTAGATCCATTAGCTTGCAATCTAAAAAGGTCCATTAGGGTTAGTTAGAGGAGACTATATTATGTTTTTTTAGCTATAAATTTTAGCAGCAAGTTGGAGAATAAACAAGAATTTTTCTATTGTTTGTTTATGACAAAGCAATCTTTCTCTGCATGGATAAAGATCGTATATTGATTTATCAAAGATTAACTAGTTTCGTAGCATTATTCACATACTTAAGGTTATTAGATACAAGGTTATTTCTAGGTCCAAGTCTTTTTTCAATACCTTTAGTTTTAAGGTACATGGTTACCTCTGGGTCAAAGTTCTATCAAACATGATTTTTAGTTTCTCAGATTATTATTTATTCTATTGGAGGTTATTTTATCATGTGATCATAAGGTTTATACCGGCTAGTGCCTTCTTTGTTTATGTTTGAAATTAACTTGAAATCCTACTATCAACTATTTGTTCTCCCATGTTATCTTGATTTTTCTTTTTTAGAATAAAGATTTTGTTGTAGTTGGATGAATGTTAACATAACTTGATAGTATAACCATTTTTTTATTTATTGATTTCAAGGTGACTCAAACTCATCTATGCATGCATAGATAACCTGTATATATGAGAATTTAATGAGTTTTATTTGTGGAATAAATTATTGAAAAAATTAATTGTTATATTAAAAACTATCTTATACTACTAGTGTTGTCAATTATTTTTTTAAATAGAAAATTGTATTTTTTTGAATATAATATAAAAAAATGATTTATTTATACTGTATTTAATATAATAAAATTATCATTCTTTTCAAAAAAAAAAAAAAAACTAGATATAAAAAACAAAAACAACAAATAACACCAACCACACCATGAACAAACATGACGGTGGAGGGAGCCCTTGTGGTTGACCCAATGAAAAAAACCTGAAAAAGGAAAAATAATTCCTCCTCGTTGCCTTCTCCCAAGAGCCTCAAAGGAGGAGAAGCCCTCATCGGCTTCTTAGTTACAGACATGAATAAAATTAGAAAACCTTTTGGATTCATATCATAAATGACAAGATGTTTTAACCTTGATTTTCTTGACAAGGACCACCATTACAAACCCCTTCTTATTTTCTGATTTATAGTTTCCTACAAACATTTTATTTTTTCTTTTTACTAACCGATCAACAATGTCGAAAAACTCACCAAGAATCATCCAAGGTCTTCTCAAACTCCACTACAATCATGTTTCTACTTCCAAGCCCTCACCTTTAACCACTCCTTCTCTTGCCTCTAGAATTTCTACCTCTTTTACCAGACCTTACTCAAATGCCTCCTCAAATTTCACTCCTTTAAACTCTCAAATCCCATGTTTTACTTCAAAACCCACTTCTTCTAATCTGGGTTTATCTCAGTTTCTCTCCTGTACAAAACCCAATTCTTCATTTTCTAAAAATGGGAGTTTTTTCTATGGGGTGAGGCAGTTTTCTTTCAAAGGTTCTTCGGATTTGGGGAAAAGGGTTGATGGGAATTTTGCAAAAAAGCTTCTTGAGAAGCCGGCCACTGCTGTTACTTCTGCTTTCTCGAGGTACCGTGAAGCTTTAGGGTTGCAAATTGATGCCTTTTTAAAGAGGAATTCCTTGTTTTTGATCGGGGCAGGAGGAGTGATAATTTGTGCTTTGCTTTGGAGGATTATGTTTGGTATTGCTAATACTTTTGTTAGTCTATCTGAAGGCATGGCGAAGTATGGGTTTCTCGCCCTTTCATCTGCCATCGTTGCCTTTTCCGTGAGTTCTTTCTCTAATCGTTTTACTGTGTTTTGTTATTTCTATTTGTGCAACGGAATTATTCTTGATTATAAGTGAGTGATGTCTCCTTTTGGATTATTGATGTGCGAACCAACAATAAAATTTATCTTGACTTTACGATTTTCCTAAATGTGATGAGCGGTTCACATGCGTTAAGTTGTGGAATAGATAGATTTTTCTTTGGAGTACAAGCACGAGATGGGTGCTCCTGTTATTGTTATGGTAGTGACTCTACCAACATTCTATCCTTGAACATGTTTTTGTGGATAACATAGCTTGTTATAGGTGGTGTGTTTTTAACTTCAAAGGCGTGGAGTGTTGTTTACACACGAATCAATATGATTGTGGCAAAAGCACAGTCGATTTACTTTGCTTTCACTAAAAGGAAGTGAGTTACTAGAAGTTATCGCACCTCAAGTTTAGATGCAGTGATCAGGTGATGATTAAAGCTCTTAAGAATGAGACTCTAATCTTTTGATCAGTCTGTCATACATTGAATATACAAATTAATATCTCGACTATAATTGTTTCTACTGCTTATCAATACTGGCTGAGTCAAGTTTTTGAGTTTTGATGTCGAAGCTTTCTAGTCCTACCTAGGTGCTGAAGCTATATAATCCCACTCTTACAAATGCTAAGTGTTGAAGCTATCTGTTCCAACTTAGGGGTATATAGTGTTTAAAACTTTAGGTTCGTAGAAAATAAGAGTCAAGATTTGAAACTGTCTAATCCTACTTAAGTGTCTCTGTGGGAGTGTTTAAGTTGAGATGCATAGGAAATTCTAGTCTTGGGCAATGAGCTAACTAGATGACCACATAAATGTTTTATTTATGTAGCAAAGGCTAAATGGTTATGCCTTCGGTCAGTTTTCTCTTATTGCTGTTGAGGTTTGATTGTTTCTATCCAGTTTAAGTCTCCTACATTGTGGTTTCTTCTTCCATATTTTTCTTGCCTTTTTGCCTGCCCTTTCCTGTCCATGTCACCCATAGGAGAGAGTAACAATTGGGATTTTTCTGTCACATTTCAAATGTGACAGAATAGTGACTACAAAAACCATGGCTTGGATCATGTTCACAAGGTTTTATACTTGGTGACACGTATGCGAATAGGGAGGAAAATGGCGACACCAAAAGGAAGGACACTTGAATTGATAAAATTTATTTAAAAGCATAGCATGTCAACCATAGAAGAATCCTTTGATAGACTTAGTTAATTTTACTCGTTGCCTAGACTTCTAATTCCTTGGTACTCTCACACATTTTACTTTTCATAGTGTATGCTGACATGCCTTGCACATGGCACCCATATAGTCATTCTGTTTTATTTATTATTGAGGATGGATTGTTGAATACATGATTAAAGTCTTTTTAAAACATAACTATGCTGGTAAAAAGTAGTACTTTAAGAACAAATATCCAAAATTAATGTTGTGTATGTAAACAATTTAAATAACTAAATCATTTTTCGTATATGATTAATTCTAATATTAACATCAACATAAATCTATTTAATATTAATATCCACATTATACACGTGAAATAAAATCAGTTAGTGAGAAAATTCAAATGCTATATTGTCAAAAAAACATAATGTTGTTTTCTTGTTAATTAATATGCTAAATAAATTTGCAGTGCAACAATTCAAGTTAGAAGCTTGGATTTTTTTTTAATACTATATTTCATGAAGAATATTGCTTAAATTGAATTTTTCATTATGCTTGTTATATAATTAAAATCTATTTCATTGTTTTGAGTGAATAAAGTATTTTGGGATTTCATGCTTTGAAAACTTATTATAATAATGAGTGTTCAAATAATATCAAGTTTCATAGCAAACTGCAAAAGAGAAAAAAATATAGTTGGAATGTTTGAAGGTGCAAAAAATTAAAATAATTAGTCAATGTCTTCTAATGCCTTATACAGAGGTACACGGTATTATTTCTATATTTGGTATCATAAACAATCTGATGGACAGTAGATTATAGTAATGGGAAAACAGGATTTGTCAGGCTATAGAGATAAGCCAGAAGAGAAACAGACCTCACATAAATCCTACTAACACCCTGATCCACACAAGTCCCTTATTGAGTAAGAACGAGATTTGTAGCATGACATGTTAGAAAATTGAAAGTAGTAACAAATTGATAGAATTAGGCACCAATAATATGAAAGTAAAGCAACCATTATAAGAAGATTATGAATTCATGATCATATCGGATACTCTTACGTGTATGATTCAAGATTAGAAACAGCATGCTCAAATTATAACCAACAAAATTGAGAAAAGAGCATAGAGAAATATATAACCAGTTTAACAATATATATATAATAAGTAAGTTGATAACAAAGATGAATACCATTGTTAGTCAGTTCTGATTTTTTCAATTTACAAGAAATATAATATTGTTGTTTTTATAAGCGTTTAGAATTATAAGTAGTAAAACAATAGGATTCTTTGTATTGTAAATAGGATTAGAATTGGAAAATAGAAAAAGAATTCATATCTCTTAAGAATAAAATAAATAATTAATATGTAGCTCTTAATTAGTTCCAATATTGGAAAAGAAATCTAAAGTTAGGATGCTATGATTTAGGACATATAATAATATAACTAAAACATGTATAAATAATAATAATTATTAGAAAAAACAATAATAAAGAGCACAATAAAATAAAGAGGGGCATTGCCTCAAAAGCTTACCCCAACCCCCAACCCAAACTCTGCCTTTATATATAGTATTGATAGATGGATTAAGTGAGGTTCTGAGACCAGGTACTTCAAAACTTCTAATCCAGTCACATTAGATGACTCTAGGTAAGCTAACACCATTTTTTCTAGTCAAATATATACCCCCCCAAGAAACAACCATTAACGTAAAGAGATGCTTCTCAAATAAGAGTGACCCTGTTGATCACTGAATTGCACTACTTACAGGTGATTAGCCCACCCCAAATTCTAACAGCTGGCACCAGGGATATGATTGCTTATTGCCCTCACTGTTTTTGATGTAACTAAGTTGCAGCATCATTGTTTCCAACGTAACTTCCCCAGAACTAGCAGCTGGCATTCTCCTAGAATGCAGATTCTGCTACTGTTCATGTTTCAAACCTAAAGCTTATGCTATATATAAAACAAGTTGGAAGTCATCATTATGGGTCATGACTCATGATCAAAATTGAAAGGTGCATCCTTAATCAGAAGTCCTTGAGTCTTTCTATTTATGGATTTTCCATATATTTCAAAGTACAGATTCTGTTGCAGTTTATCCCCAAACTATTGTTGGTTTTGTCTATGTACCATAAGCAAGGATCAACTTACATGTTAACATTTGTGTGTTTTGTGTATCTATGTCACTGCTAAAGGGCCTGTATATCCGCTCAAGAATTACAATCAATCCTGATAAAGTTTATAGAATGGCCATGACAAAGCTGAACACCTCAGCTGGGATTCTTGAGGTTATGGGTGCTCCTCTCACAGGAACAGTATTAAGAGCCTATGTGATGTCAGGAGGTGGACTTGTTCTAAAGAACTTCAAGCCAACTGTTAGGAGCAAGCGGTGTTTTCTCATCTTCCCAATACAAGGTTCTGAGAGAAAAGGTCTAGTCAGTGTTGAAGTTAAGAAGAAGAAAGGCCAGGTATACTCGTTTTTTTTGTTTTGAGCATCTGATCAGGCAATAGAATGTTTTTAAGAAATGAAAAATTGGAATCTATGATTATGATTCTTTTGGTCTTTTGCTACTCACAAATCATAAATTGAGCTTCTCTTAAGTGGAGCAAATTGATTGCCACCCGTGTTGCTGTTGCATTAAACAGTAAATGAAGTTTTCTAGCTATGTGAGTATCTGTGCAAGAGATAGGGAAAGGGGGTTGTGGTTTGGGAGGATTGTTGCATTAATTCATATTTGCATATTTCTATCAATTTAGAAGTTAGAAACTGTTATTGGCAGCAGCTTCTTTTATGTATTATCCTGGAGCTCTGTGCACAAGTAATCCCAGAGCTGTCACTTATATGTATATATATGTGTGTGTGTGAGAGAGAAAATTTACATATTGATAAGGGTAAATGAACAACTTAACCCTTCTTATTCAAAAAACTGTTTTAAATTTCTGTGCAGTATGATATGAGGTTATTGGCTGTTGACATCCCCATGGCATCAGGACCTGATCAGCGATTATTTCTGATTGGAGACGAAGAAGAATACAAGGTTGGTGGTGGTTTGATATCTGAGCTGAGAGATCCTGTGGTGAAAGCAATGGCAGCAAGCAAGGAATTTGATGATCTTGATCAAATCGAGGAAGAGGAGGATGCTGAGAAGGAACTTCAGGAAGCTGAAAGAAAGCACCGTGAGGAAATTGAAAAGCTTGAAAAAGGTGGCTCCTAGTGCCTGTTTAGTAAATTGATGTTCGTTTCCCTTCCATTCATTCCTTTTGTTTTTCATTTCCATGGATTTGTTTTGCTTAATGGGGGCCCATGGCTTGATGTACGGGCATCATGACTAGTATCACAGTTTGTGCAAAGTTTTCCTGAACTGCTAACGAGTCATCTTCAGAAATCTCTAAAGTTTTTGTACTATTGAAGTTGAGATGGCCCGTATGAGGCAATAAAAGCATACAACTGAGGCAGCCTTCCACACAGAAGGCATTTTTTTCTGACATGGATCGGTTTCCTTGCCTTGCTTGCCAATTTACTCTGGAAATCTCGTGTAGCAATAATTTATAATTTTTCTTTAATGCTCTAAAATCATTCTAAGATGATCTGCTTTGGTTTATAGATTTAGACCTGGATTGCAATGGTTTCAGTACCGAAGACTAGATATCCATGTTGCCTGTGCATTTTTAGTTACATGCATGGTGTACTTTTCTGTTTGTTAATTTAGTATTCCCGACTGATCTTGTTATAAAGCCTGTTGCATGCTAGGTTATTTCTCTTGATCCAGAAGCTGCCACTGGACCATTGTTAATTTTGCAGTCTTGTTTAGAAGTCACGAGTTCTGTGAAAGGTCTGCTTGTCAGCATTCATGGGATGGTTGATGTTTATCACCAACATCTGGGGTGCAGTTGCTGATGCCTGATAGGTAATTATGACAACCACTGCATGATAACTGAACATCAGCAGTTTTGACATCTCTGGATTTTTAAGCACATGAAAGCTTCCGCACAAGTTCAAGACATCTAGCTTTTACACAATTTGCAACTTCACTGGTTATGGGCTCTAGTAGAGTAGTGCATTTTTCTTACTTTTAATGCGTCTTCATTAAAGTCCTTTCCTTTCCTGTACGATGTTTATATCCGTAACACAGAAGAAGGTCCCCTATGTTTGTGGTTGCCGTTGCCATGACGTGAGTGAGGAAGGGAGGTAGGATTCATGACTTGATGCTCACACCCAACTACCAAGGACCTTCTGCGGAACCTGATTTCCTCATTTGGTCCCATTGTGGATTCGTGTCTCTCAAGAACTGGATAAAACAGGACCAGTTTGTTTAAGCTGTGGTCAGTCCGCTTAATTACTCGAGTCTTGTTCTCGTCTAAGTGGTTGGAAAATGACACCCAACTAGCAAAGACAACACGGTTTATTAAATTCCCAGCGATCAATCTGTTTCAGCATAAAACCTTATTGGGCCCTTTTCAAGGCAAGATCTTATAGTAAAGGAAACGGACGCCCTCCCCTTCCCATTGTCAGGAAAAGAAGGCAAGGACCCTACCATGTGAGTTCCAGTTTGTAGGTTGGATGTTGAGCATGGAGTCAGAACAAGTCATAACTCTCCATGCTTAAAATCATCATTCCTTTTTCCAGAAAATTTTCAAATTCATCATAATGTATTTGGAACCACAGTAAGGGAGTCATTATTATCGTTATTATTATGCCAATACATTGTAAGCTAATGGCAAACAAATACGCTCTAAACACTTTCATAAAGGGTGACAACTTAAGAGCTCATGCTTAATTATTCATCATCTTCTGTCTGCTGGTTTTCCCCTTGCCTGTACGTGCCAAAAAGAGGAGAAAGAGAGAGAAAGAAATCTAGTGTTAGCTATCCCTTAGTAAGCTCAAGGCAGTTTTGAATTCTTTCCCTCTGTCAAATTTGATGGAAGTCTCATCATAGATTTTGACTAACATTCGTTGCCATCATTGAGTTTGTTGTCCAACACAGCTAAAATCTCAAGGCAAGAAAATGACATTGCAACAAACTCCCAGCTTACTGCCTATCCTACTGTCTTCACCATACTAGAACAAGATTACTTTTTAATCATGCTAGAGCAATATTAAATCTATGGATTTCTGTTCTTATCATCACTCCCCCTTCTGTCTCTCTTTTTCATACACATAGAGAAGATAATAGATGAAAAGGCTACAGTTTCTTGTGAAGTTGAGAAGCGGGTTGTGAGCTCTACAAATTCATTGTGCTGTTCACAAGCTTTCCCTGGGTAATTTAAGGTTGCATTTACTATTAATACGAAGCCGTATTGGACTCCAAATGCTTGCTGTGTCATTGTCAATGGTTGCATGCATAGAAGACACGGTCGTATTCCAATAAAAAAAGAAAACCGGGACCAAACATGTTTCAATGAAGTCTTGCATAGTTCTTTAAATGACAGAAAAGAGAGAAACGAATAGCATATAGAGGCTTCAGTCCTAGTACTTTTGCGAGCATTTCACGTTGTTAATTCCTAGTTACAAAGACAACCACACTGTCGGTTGTCTTGTTGATGGCCAAGAATGCATCTGCGTGCTTATTCTTTTTTTCCCCCCTTTTTAAACAAGATACAAGAAGTTTGATAACAATAAATAACCTCCATTTCTTTATTCATAGCTTGGTTTTTTTGCTTCTTGATAAAATTCTCATTTTGTCTTGAAAACTTGAATTAGAATTGGGGTTTTGCCTTGATTCAAGTTCTTCTGTACATCCATTATTGAGACTTGAAAGGAGTTTCAGACCTTAAATTCATGGTCAGCGATAATGCTTTTTGATCTGAATATTTAGACAGCAGTTGGGAGAATTACTAAGAATATATACAGTTGCTAGCCTATAAATTCGGTGACCCAAATTAGCATTCCATTACTATCATTATCACTTCCACCTTTTTTTTTTTTTTTTTTTTTTTTTGAGCTGGAGCGTCAACTGAAAGCACTTGAACTTGGTTCTCCTCCCAGTGTATTGCCCCTTTATTTCGTTTACCTTCTATTTGCAGGAACTGATTTCAGGAAAGATTTTTGTATTCTGATTTTCTTGCAGGTATTTTTGGATATGCAAGGCAGAAGTTATTAGATAGAAAATTGTCATGTTTCCATGGTATAAGTCTCTATCTCCATAATATTTGTTTGTCACTTGCTAACTTTGAAAATATATTTTATGTTGTTATCAGCAAGTGATATCAGGCACACTTTCTTTAACATCCAACTGGATATCAATTATTTGCTCCTTTATTTTCTTTATGGCTACTTCCTGTGAGCTTCCCTCCTGCATGATTCCCAATCGATTTCTTCTTCTAATGGATAACGCAGGTTTACACAGCTCCATAGCTCAAATGAACAAGCATGAAATGAGATTCTGAGTGAATGATAGTGACTTAGTGGCATCTGTTTCCTACTTTCTTAATACTGCTAGTTAGAACAATAGTGCTACTTTCTTTATGCAATGCCTTTTCTTTAACAAAAAAAAGAAGGAGAATTTAACTTTTTGCTTTCTCTTTACATCAATCTTTTTTTTCTCTTGGATTCTTTATCACCACTTTGCTTTTGACATGTGCTTCCTCTGGTAAGTGAGCTTTGCTTTCCCAAAATAAAAATGTCAATCAACAACACCTTATTTATTATTTCTCCTTTTGTTCTAAAGTAAATTTAACTTTAAAGTACAGTAATCTACTGTTGTGGTGAACGATCTCAGTAACTTCAACATTTCCACAGAACCATGTTCAGCTAACTTTTATCAATGTTCTGATTCACTGAACCAGGAGAGCACCGGGAGCTGCTGAAGCCAGAAACAAGCACAGTTCATTTCAAACTGAGCTACTATCAATGAAGCTCCTGTCCTCCATTTCCACAGTTGTTTTCCTTTTCTTCATACTTCCAGTTGTTCCTCAGATTATAGCTGACCTGAATTCTGACAGACAAGCACTTCTTGACTTTGCTGCTGCTGTTCCACACATCCGGAAACTCAATTGGAATGCTTCTACCTCAGTTTGCACCTCCTGGGTTGGCATTACCTGCAACACAAATGGAACCGGGGTGGTTGCTGTCCATCTTCCAGGCGTTGGACTGTATGGCCCTATCCCAGCCAACACTATAGGAAGACTTAATTCTCTAAAGATTCTCAGTCTCCGATCCAATAGCCTCAATGGAAAGCTTCCTTCTGATATCCCCTCCCTCCCTTCCCTTCAGCACCTTTACCTGCAACAGAATAATTTCTCTGGCGTCTTCCCTGCCTTGCTCTCCCTTCAACTCAATGTCTTGGATCTTTCCTTTAACTCCTTCACTGGGAGCATACCACCCACCATACAGAATCTGACTCAGCTCACTGCATTATACCTCCAAAACAATTCCATCTCCGGAGCCATACCCGATATCAACCTTCCAAGACTCAAGGCTTTAAATCTGAGCTTTAACTATTTCAATGGTACAATTCCATCATATTTCCAGAAGTTCTCCTATTATTCATTCGTTGGGAACTCTCTATTATGTGGACTGCCTCTCAAGCGTTGTCCCACCATCTCCTCTTCACCTTCTCCTTCCCCAAACGACTTTCTAAACCCCCCAACAAAGCCCCAATCTCACACTGCTTCCAACAAGAAACTTGGTTCAAATTCTATAATTGCTATAGCAATTGGGGGATCAGCTGTGCTGTTTCTCATAATTATGGTTATCTTTGTTTGCTTCTTGAAAAGAAAAGACGGGGCAAGAAACACAGTATTGAAAGGGAAGGCTGAGAGCGAGAAGCCTAAGGATTTTGGTAGTGGGGTGCAGGAGGCTGAGAAGAACAAACTGTTCTTCTTTGAAGGCTGTTCTTATAACTTTGATCTTGAGGATTTGTTGAGGGCTTCAGCTGAAGTTCTTGGTAAAGGGAGTTATGGAACAGCCTACAAGGCAGTTTTGGAGGACGGGACATCAGTGGTGGTGAAAAGGTTGAAGGAAGTTGCTGCTGGAAAGAAGGAATTTGAGCAACAGATGGAAGTTATAGGGAGAGTTGGACAGCACCCTAATATTGTTCCACTCCGTGCTTATTACTACTCCAAAGATGAGAAGCTTCTAGTTCACAACTACATGTCAGCAGGCAGCTTATCTGCATTCCTGCATGGTAAGCTGTCTTTTAGCTCAATTATAATGAACAAGTTTTGTTTTCCTTTCCTCCACATTTTTTTTTGCATTACTTCCATCACCTGGCATTAGAAATTTGTGCAAGGCAGATCAAAATTTTCTACTTGTGATTTTTATCCAGGGAAATTTTTCACCTAGTAACGACTGCTTGAGAACAAGCAAGACCAATGTTCACTAGTTTAATGAGAACCAGAAAATGGTTTAAACTTCAGCCAGTGAGTTTTATCCTTTTAGGAGCTGTGTTTGGTTCTGTGAGAAACATGTTTTCCCAAATGAAAACGGTAGAAGGTTAGGAATCTCATCTATCATACAACAGTTCTGCATCAAGTTGTTTCTGGCAGTCTAGCACAAAGTAGTCATGCTGGCTCTTTTGATTTATTGACTAGAGTTACACATTAACAATGACTTAAACCATTAAAGTTAAAAGCCCTTGCAGAGAAGATTTACAGCATTTGTAGAAGAAAATTTTGTTAAATTAGTGAAGAATACCAAATAGGCTAATAACAATTGATCGAATTCCCTAGAATCGATTATGAGATTGGGTGTCATTAACAGCCAGAAAAGACAGTTATGGTACTATAAAATTCCTCATGATGAAGTTTAGCTAACTATACCCATCTATACTTTTGGTTTTTGCCGATTGCTGCAGAATAATGTACTTTTTGATTGAATCGATCTCAATGGTGGTTTTTTTATTCTTGAAAAAACCTTGAGAGTTATAACATTCTGATGAATCACTTTATTAGTACAGTTGTTTGGAACCAGGTAACAATATCAAATAATGTGGAACCTCTCAGTTTATTTAAAATGATGTAAATTGGTTGCTTGGTGTGCTGTAATCTGCATAATTGCCATAACATTTGTATAAATCAAACCTTTCAGCTCACTTCAACTTTGCTTTGACTGCACTCCCTTGTATTATCAGTTGTCTCTGATATAAATTTTATACTTCTTCCCCGTGCTCTTTTTGCATGGAAATAATAGGCAATAGGGCTGGAGGTAGAACTTCACTGGATTGGAATGCAAGAGTGAAGATATGCCTTGGGACTGCCAGGGGAATTGCCCGCATTCATTCTGAAGGTGGTGCCAAATTTTTCCATGGTAACATCAAGGCTTCCAATGTACTCCTCACCCCAGATCTTGATGGGTGCATCTCTGATGTTGGATTGGCTCCTCTGATGAACTTCCCCACAACCATGTATAGAACCATTGGATATCGTGCTCCGGAGGTGATTGAAACACGCAAAGCCTCTCAGAAATCTGATGTTTATAGTTTTGGGGTGCTCCTCCTGGAAATGCTGACTGGGAAAGCCCCACTACAAGTTCCAGGACATGACAGTGTGGTTGATCTTCCAAGATGGGTGCGGTCTGTTGTCAGAGAAGAATGGACTGCAGAGGTTTTTGATGTTGAGCTTGTAAGGCACCAAAATATTGAAGAGGAAATGGTGCAGATGCTTCAGATTGCTTTGGCTTGTGTGGCAAAAGCACCAGATATGCGTCCCAAAATGGATGAAGTTGTTAGGATGATAGAGGAAATTCAACATTCTGACTCAAAGAACAGGTCATCCTCCGATGCTGAGTCTAATGTCCAAACTCCATGAGAGTTTTAAAATTTTTCGCCCTATGGAAATGATATATCAGATGCTGTCTGATATGGTAAGGCGATATGCATGAATGCATCATGCACACATGCTAAGCCTTAACCTCTCAATGTATCCATACTTCACCACGAATTGTACTACTTGAATCCTGTAGAAGATTTTTAGAATTAATCTTCGGAAAAATAAACTTCCTGTCCCTTGATTTCTTGTAACCGAACTCTTTTCCAACTATTATAAGCTGGCTGATAAGATTTAACTGATCTGCAGAATCCATGAAACTGAAGCTTCCTTATGCTAGGCTGAAATTCAAGATAAATTTACAGAGAATTAATTGTGTTTCCACTTAACCTCCTAAAATATCAGCCATTTTCAGGTTAATCAACTTGATAAAATAGATATATTTCACACTACAGATAATCCATGAAATCAATGAACATGATGCAGTAAATTAATTCAGAAGAGATGAAAGATAATTTTCCAGATGGCTGAGATTAAAGCATTTCACAAGGGTAAGGTGAGGCTTTGTAAATGCATATTGCATATTAACAACCACTCTGGTTAATAACGCCATGACCAAAAAAAGGAGGTCGTAGGATAGAAATAGAAGGCCAAAAAAGGTCTATTAAATAGGGCATTGTTTTACTAGCAGCCCTTTGTTTATTCGTTGGTTATAGTAGAATATGTCGTAGGTTACAGAAAACAACCCAAACGTGGGAACTTGAAATGACAATACACCTCCTGAAGGGAAGGACACCTATAGTCTCTAGCATTTCTCTTTCTCTGTTGAAAGTTTTACGGGATCTTTGACTGCCCATGTTGTCTATTTCTGATAAGGCCTTAATGACATGATCTTGTGGTGAAATCCTGGATTACACTACATATCAGAATCAATTGGATCCAAAGGTAAAACTTCTCTTCATGCCCCTATTCTTTTCTTTGTTTGGAGTGCTCTAGCTGTTTCATTGGTTTCTTCTCCATCATTTGAATCTTTTGATGATAATTAACATAAGAAATGATCTCATTTAGGTAATGCGTAAATGTCTTACAAATTTATCCAAAGCTGTGATTTCCAATTGTTATTGCTTGTAAGTCAACAATCTGGTTTAGTTGAAATGCATCCACCAAAATTTGAATGGTTTTGCTGTCTCGGCAAGAAAGAGGAAGACTACATTACTGTTTTGCAAAGCTTTGGATGGCTTAATGTTGTCATTGCTAATGTAAGAGGGGAAAAGAAGGAGTGGGAGAAACATTTTACCTTAAAGAGAGAAAAGATAGGTATAAGATAATGAAATCCGCAGAAGATTAGGGGAGTTTATTTTGCATTTCGAGCCAAAAATAATGGAACTGGATTTTACTCTTTTGGTTTAAAAGATGATACATAAAGAGAACTTATGCCATGTATCTCTAGTGCCTTTTGTGTTTTACCTGGAAGAAAAAAGAGAAAGAACTGCAACAGATCTGATGGATATTCTCTTTTAGGAACCTGCTGTAATCGCAAATCCATCACCAGGGTGTAATGGGACATTGTTGGTCCACGGTGAGTCTCTTTAAACAAGCTGAAAAGAACTATGCTCATCTCTCCTCCTGATATTCTTCATGTATAAGTGATCTTCATTCTGTAATGCTCTTGCTGTTTTAAGGCTCCTGCTGGCTGTTGAGACTTCTTTTGCAGTGAATCTTGATTCTCAACTTTGTTTTTGTTGAATAGAGCCTGATCAAGTTTACCTTTTGAAACCTTGACTCCTCTTCATTTCCGTGTTCAGTTTCTTCAAACCTCTCAATATGTATATATTTCGTTTCAAATGACAAATGGTTGTAGGGTTGACAATCCACAATGTCTTGTTTCTTTATGAAAACTATGATGGTGTCAGTTAACAAATCAAAGTATTTGTCAAGAATGCCTAGATTTAAGATCACCTCTTCACTTCTCTAAACAGAATTTTCAATGGGTTTTCCACTTAATATGTATTTCCATAAACCTGAAAGAACCTAGAAGATAATCTAGACCAGTATGATCAGCTGTAACACAAGGCATTATTTAGCTCTTGAACTCACAGCCTCTGTCCTATTCCTACATATCATCACCTTAAAATACATGAAGTTTTCAGGCTCCAGCTTATCAGGGTTTTAATCGAAAGTTCTTTCATTTTTTAAGAAACCTGGCTTGCCAGTTTTGAACCATTTATCAAGTAATCATGCTTCGGATGCTAATGTCCATGGTAACCCATATTTAGACACGGTCCATCATCCTCGATATATCATTCAACATATTGAGGATAACTCTTGCAGGTCTGCGTTTGTTGTAATAATTGTCATAGAGGTGATGAAGAAAGTGTTCATCAAGAGAATTATCGTAAAGAATTTGCCAGTAGAAATGTTCACCTTCTTACCACTATGGAGAAATGGAATGAAAAAATATCAGAAGCAAGTAGGGATGGGAAGATTGTAAGTTCTTAATACTTGGCTACCTTTTATGTTTACCTTCTCTCCATTTTCCTTTTCCCCACAACTCCTGAATTCAGTCATTACAGGGTGAAAAATTCATATGGATGCTCTGGTAGCATTCAGATGTAACTGTCATCATTTACATCTCTAATTTCTCACATTGGTAATTTTTTCCCTCACCTGTCCAACAGGCGGTCGTAAATTTCAGTGCATTGTGGTGTGCACCATGTAAAACAACTGCACAAGCCTTCTGCGAGCTTGCAGATAAATATTCCTCCGTCATATTTCTAACAGTTGATGTTGATGAGCTTGCAGTAAGTAAAACATGTTTTTACTGTTAGCCTTAGGTAACAGAGAATGAAGATCAATGCACGACAAGGTTGTCAAGAATTTCTCTCTACTTTTACACGAACTCCCATTCACTTTTACAATTTAAAAGACATAAGTCAAGACTTATCTACATCTATATGCATGGTGATGAGATTATACTTAAGCTGTAATAATTCGTCGATGCCTATTTGAAACACAAATATGAATTTCTGCATCAGGTTCTCATATGTGATCAACACTTAGCAATATATTAATATGTTTGATTCAGTTTTTTAGTGTGTTCAATAGATAGAGATTAATCACAGAACATATTTGATAAGTGAAATGTGCTGTCTGATTGGATGCAGGAACTGAGTACTTCATGGGAAATTAAAGCAACTCCAACATTCTTCTTCCTTAAAGATGGGCGACAAGTGGACAAACTTGTTGGAGGAAACATGGCGGAGCTCCAGAGGAAGACTGCTGCTATTGTCAATCTTGAGTCTAGGTCACGCAATTGACTCTTATTCCTGAAAACTGGCTTATTTTCCATTCCATTCTCCAATCAGAATTTCTGTTACCATGTAGTAGTGTCAGCAACCACTGCCAGGCACTGGTATATCAATTTTTGAAAAATCTGATATTTGCACGTGAGATATGAGAGCATTGGTTTTTCAGACAAAAGTGAAAAACTGTGTACTCAGTAGGGCGTTTAGAGCAGGAAAAAAACAAAGAAAAGTTGCAAATTCTTGATGGATATTGCTGTGAATCCTGACTGTACCAGTGGATTTGTCAGAAATTGAGAGAAGAAGGGATGCGTAATGGAAAGCATCGATCTTTCTTATACTACTCTCATATGAGGGGAAGTCTCATGGATCTGAGAGTGCTCATGGACTTGGATTGCATTACTTTCAAGATGTATATTTATATTAGTCAAGTGATAATTCTAGAGACTCAAGGATAACCACATCATTAATGCATTGAACCTGTAAGACCTAAAAGGAGTGTTTGGAAAACTCAACATTATTCTAGATTTCAACATTAATTCCAACAGGATTTGCTTCATATGCTCAACATCAGGAATTGTCTATAATCATTAAAATGATTTCATTCAACCATGCCAAGGAGATCATGATCCGATTATACGTACTCAAATTTAGCGTTCTGTTGATTCTAGACCTGTCGAGAGTAAACACTTGAAACGAGCCATGGATGAAGATGTTACCAAGATCCTGAAGGGTTCTCCTATTGCATGAATTTTCAACATTTCCATGGTAATATGCACTCACCATCAAAGCCTATACTCTATCCAAGTGTCCGCAAGAATTACACCCATCCTTCCTTTTCCCATCAGCTGCTTCTTGTTCCGACATCTTCTGTCTATATAAAAGAGTCCAGGGAAAAATTAAAATTCTATCGTTTATACAGCAAACACGAACTGCCTGGAGTCCTTGTCAATTTAACATGAAAATGGTGACTGATGATATGAGAGGCAGAGTCTTAATAATGTCTCCTTTTCAATTTTTCTATGCTATTAGACATTAATGCATGAAGTATATAGCAGATATAATGTCACCGCAATCCTCTATTTAGATTACCAACGTGGACAAAAAATCAAAATAGAAGCATAATGTACTTAGGAGAGACTATATTTTGCAAGCTTAGATAATTACCTGTCTATCGGATTTCTAAATGACCATCATCTAAAGTTGACTTGCTTAACTTGCTAAATCTGCGAAGGTAAGAGGTACGTACAGGAGAAGAAGAGCTGGTATTTCTGCTAATATTTCTCTCTTGTCTGTTTATGACGTTGAAAATCTTTGCATTTAAAAGTTCACCATTTCAGTTCTTACCCACCATGATGATGCTTCCTGAAATGAGGTGCTATACCAAACACCAAAGTGTTGAACCACCATCCAGTGGAAATCTTCGGACAGCCCATAAGACCCAAAAGCAACTATGGTCACCTTTCAAAGGTTGGATTGATCCACATGAACATCATCATGGTAAGAATTGTGTATGGAAATTCTTTCTGTGCGATGGCACCAGGTATCTTGACGTTCCCCTTCAAGTTGCATCTAGGTGGATAAGTGTATCATCATTTTGTGATTGTGTTGAATTTATGTCTCAGAAGCTGTTGACGAAGAAGCTGCTGATGAAGAAACAGCTGATGTGGAATCTGCTGATGTGGAAGCTGATATGAGTTTCAGCTTTAATAAAACACTAGTTATTTGAATTTGTCAATTTCTGTTAGGATTGATATAATCCTTTTGTTTAGTCATTATCTTTTGAATTCTGTTACGTAACAACGGAGATAATGTTGCTGTTATTTGCCTTTAAAGCTTTACTTTTCAATGTTTTTCATTAAGCTGCATAATCAATAAAACAGAGAGCAAGAAGTCGATATTCGTTCTCTTTTGCATTTTCATGTGTTAAAATCCAACAAATTGGTATCAGAGCCGATTTTTTTCTTGAGAGATCTGTGAGATAGAGAGAGCCTAAACACTTATCCCAAACACTTACCCAAACACTTACCCAAACACTTACCATTCTTCTAAAAAACCAATCAAAACAAAATGAATTCGAAGCCTCCGTAAATTTAATGGCACCACCGGTATTTGATGGAACAAACTATCAAGTTTGGGCTGTTCGAATGGAAGCTTATCTTGATGCAAATGATCAGTGGGAAGCCGTTGAAAACACATATGAGGTTCCTCTTTTGCCTGACAATCCAACTATAGCTCAAATGAAAAATCATAAGGAGAGTAAGCAAAAGAAATCAAAGGCAAAAGCTAGCCTATTTGCGAGGTGTCTCGTCTTCAATCTTCACCGAATCATGACTCTGAAGACAACAAATGAGATATGGAACTTTCTAAAAAAGGAATATGAAGGGAATGAACGAGTGAAGGGCATGCAAGTTTTAAATCTCATTAGAGAATTTGAGATGCAAAGAATGAATGAATCAGAAACCATCAAGGATTACTCTGACAGACTTCTTGACATTGTAAACAAAGTAAGACTTCTTGGTACTGAATTTACTGATTCCAGAATTGTTCAAAAAATTCTTGTTACAGTCCCTGAAAAATTTGAAGCTACAATATCATCAATAGAAAACTCAAAGGATGTATCAAGCATCACTTTGGCAGAGCTACTGAATGCACTGCAGGCTCAAGAACAAAGAAGACTCATGAGGCAAGCAGGTTCTGTGGAAGGTGCTTTTTTTGCAAAATCACAGAACAATATGCAACAAAGAAATAGAAATTACAGCAGCAACAACACAACATTTCCATTGTGTTCTTACTGCAAAAAATCCAACCATCCACAGAGCGAGATGTTGGTGGAGGCCGGATATAAAATGTCACAAATGTGGACAACTTAGGACACATTGGAAGGGTATGCAAATCTCAACAACAACAAGAAGAAGAAGGAGAAGTCAAAACCGTTGTTGAACAACCCGAAGAAGAACAACTGTTTGTAGCATCATGTTTTGTTGCAAATAACTCAACAGAGAGTCGGGCTTATAGACAAGTGGTTGTACCAGCCACATGACCTATGATAAAGAGCTTTTCAAAAGGCTCGACAGAACAATTATTTCCAAAGTGAGAATTGGAAATGGGGCATGTCTTGCGGTAAAGGGTAAAGGAACGGTGGCAATCAAAGGCAACACAGTTTAAAATTAATTTCGATGTCTTATATGTTCCCGAAATTAATCAAAATCTTTTGAGTGTTGGTCACCGCTTGAGAAAGGATATAAGGTGCTGTTTGAAGACAAGTTTTGCTTGATTACTGATGCACAAAACAAGGAAGTATTTAAAATTCAGATGCAAAGTAAAAGCTTTGCCTTGAATTTTACAGAAGAAGAACAAGCAGCAGTACATGAAGAAAATAGCAGTACAATGCTTTGGCATAGGAGATTGGGGCATTTTCATCATACAGCTATACTCTTTATGAAAAACAACAATCTTGTGAAAGGCCTACCTGATTTAGAAGAAGATCTTCCATTGTGTGCAGCCTGTCAGTATGGGAAGCAGACAAGACTCCCATTTCCACACAATAAAAGCTGGAGAGCTACACAGAAACTACAACTAGTGCACACTGATGTGGGAGGACCTCTGAAAATATCATCATTAAACGGCAGTAAGTATTACATTACTTTCATTGATGATCATACAAGAATGTGCTGGATTTATTTCATGAAGTATAAATCCGAAGTTGCTTGATCTTCTCGGAAGTTCAAAGCTTGGGTGGAAAAACAAAGCACACACAAAATACAGGTGGTTAGATCGAGATAATGGAACAGAATATACCTCGAAAAAAATTCAACAAGTTCTATGAAAAGGAAGGCATTGAACATCACCGACAAGACCTTATACCCCTCAGCAAAATGGGGTTGTTGAGAGAAAAAACAGAACACTCATGGAGATGACAAGATGTTTATTACATGACAAAGGATTGCCAAAGAATTTATGGGTTGAGGCTGCAAATACAGCAGTGTTTCTTTTGAACAGATTGCCAACAAAAGCTCTGCAACAGAAAACTCCATTTGAGGCATGGTATGGCTATAAACCAAAGCTGCAAAATTTAAAAACTTCCGGTTGTCTTTGTTTCTCTTACATTCCACAGTCAAAAGAGACAAACTTGATAAAAAGGCGTAACCCGGAATCCTTGTAGGCTACTGACTTAGTATCCAAAGCCTACAGGATTTATCTTCCACAAGACAACAAAGTGATTGTTAGCGTAAAACATCCAATTCTTTGAGTCGAAAGCTGGAATTGGGAGAAAAATAAGCTTGAATTTCAAGAGGAGAATGTTGATGTTGATGATGAACCTGCTACAAAAATCAGATTGCGTTCTGATATCTATCAGAGTTGCAATGTGGCATTAATTGAACCCGAGAGATATGAAGAAGGCTGCTGCAGATCAACATTGGATGGCTGCAATGAAGGAGGAGCTTATGATGATTGAGAAGAATCGACTTGGTTGCTTGTGAAACGGACCGCACATAAAAAGGCCATAGGAGTCAAATGGGTTTATAGAACCAAGTTCAATGCCGACGGTTCTATAAATAAACACAAAGCAAGACTTGTTGTCAAGGGATATGCTCGAGATGTTTGGGGTGGATTTTTCTGAAACTTTTGCTCCGGTTGCTAGGCTTGATACTATAAGAATGTTGCTTGCTCTTGCTTCAAAATGGTCGGACTATACATCAAATGGATGTCAAATCTGCTTTTTTAAATGGATATTTGGAGGAGGAAATATTCGTGGAGCAGCCTGAGGGTTTTGTTGTTCAAGGAGAAGAGGAGAAAGTATATTTGCTGAAAAAGGCTCTCTATGGTTTAAAGCAAGCACCAAGGGCTTGGTACAGCAGGATTGATGCTCATTTGTTAGACTTAGGCTTTACAAAAAGTCTAAGTGAATTTACACTCTATCTCAGAAAAATCAATGATGAATTGCTTGTGGTTTCTCTTTATGTGGATGACTTACTTGTGACAGGAAGTAACATGGAGCAGATTGATGTGTTCAAAAGAAGTTCAACATGGAAGAGTGCAGATCAACAGCAACACCAATGAATCAAAAGGAGAAATTTTGCAAAGAAGATGGAGCTGCAAAGATTGATGAAACACTCTATAGAACCTTAATAGGATGCTTGATGTATCTTACTGCAACAAGACCCGACATTATGAATGCTACAAGTATACTTTCAAGGTATATGCATTGTGCAAGTGAAATTCATTTTCAAGCGGCAAAAAAAAGAATTGTCAGATATATTAAGGGAACAATTGACTATGGATTGAAGTTTTGTCAAGTCAAAAACTCCATACTCCATGGTTATTCTGACAGTGATTGGGCCAGCTGCGTTGATGACATGAGGAGCACTTCAGGTTATTGTTTTAGTTTTGGTTCTGCCATTTTTTCCTGGAGTTCAAAAAAGCAAGAAGTCATTGCTCAATCCACAACTAAGGCAGAGTATGTTGCTGCTACTGCTGCTGTAAATCAGGCTATTTGGATTAGAAAGTTAATGGCTGATCTGCAGATGGAGCAAAAGGAAAGCACACAAATACTTGTAGACAATCAAGCTGCAATTGCAATTGCAAAAAATCCTGTTTTTCATGGAAAAACGAAACATTTCAAACTGAAACTCTATTTCCTAAGAGAAGTTCAAAGAGAAGGTGAAATACAACTGATCTATTGCAAAACGAAAATCAAAATGCGATATTCGACCAAGCCACTTCCTCAAGCTAAGTATGAATTCTTTAGGCGAGACTTGGAGTCTGCGGCTTCGGAGCCAAAGAGGAGTGTTGAATTTATGTTTCGGAAGCCGTTGACGAAGAAGGCTGGCGATGAAGAAACAAATGATGTGGAATCTGCGATGTGGAAGCCGATATGAGTTTCAGCTTTAATAAAACACTAGTTATTTGAATTTGTCAATTTCTGTTAGGATTGATATAATCCTTTTGTTTAGTCATTATCTTTTGAAATTTTGTTACGTAACAACAGGAGATAATGTTGCTGTTATTTGCCTTTAAAGCTTTACTTTTCAATGTTTTTCATTAAGCTGCATAATCAATAAAACAGAGAGCAAGAAGTCGATATTCGTTCTCTTTTGCATTTTCATGTGTTAAAATCCAACAGATTGCAACTAAGACCATATCCACAGTGATGATCTTAAGTAGAATTTCTAATGTATAGATGGTTTATCAGAAGTAGCACATACACTGAAGCACGAGAGCAGGCATCAGAGAGGTGCATTAGTGTCGAAGAGCAAAAAGTTTATTAAGGTGGATGAGTGTTTGGTAATCAAGTAGGGATTTCTAAACATTGCCCTTGTTGGCATGGAATGATGGATCATATGGACAACCTCAACCCCCCCCTCTTTATTGTCACGACTCGAATCCCGAATCCATGACCAGCACATAGACAAGGTTCCCCTCCAAGGTTCCATACCTATGCGAACCCAAACTTATATACAAATTTATCCTTAAACAACTCAATCAAAGTTCAATGCAACACTAATAACAAAATAAACTTCATAATATAATTTAATTATCTTAATACAAGGGTTTCATATAAATTCATAGTTTTGAGGAACACTAACTAAACATAAAAGAAAGATACAAATTACAACAAAAAAGCAGGTTCGGAAGGTTCAACAAAAATGACCCGCTAACAAGTTATAAGCCTGAAAAGATAAATTGTAACGTTTTGAATTAAAGAGAGGAAAAGGCTATAAAGCCCTTGAAGGCTTAAAGAGGGTATAAATGAATGAGGGGTAGTGTGGTAATTAGATAAACATAATAAATATAAATAGAAGGAAAAAAAAGAAAAGAGAAGAGGGATCTGAAAATGGAAGTAGCAAACCGTGAGAGAGAAGGGAGAAAGAAGAAGAAGAAGAGAAAAGAGGGAAATTAGAAGGGAAATAGAAAGGAATTGAAGGGAATAAGTTTAAAGGTAAGATTTAGGTTGTTAAATGTATATATGTGTATTATTAAGCTTTTAATTTCGGTTTTGATAAATGTCAGGGTTTTGAAAATTTGTGTTTGGGTTTAATTGATGAATTAAATTGAATGTTATGGGGTTGATTGTTGTGGGTAATTGATTATTTAGTTAATTATGGAAGATTGTGATGATTTTGAGTTATAGTTTTGTTTGAATGGTGAATTTATGTTAGAAATAAGGAAAGAACAGTGGGTTTTCTGTTGAAATTCTGGGTTGGAGGTTGAAGATGACAAAAATTCAATTTGGTCCCTCAATTTGTGGAAATTACAGTTTAGTCCCCAATCTTTGGAAAATTTACAGATTGGTCCCTGGAGCCTATTCCAAGATTCTGAACAGAATAAAAGATGAATTATGGGTAGAATTCCTGTATAGTTATGAAATTTTAAAACTTTCAATTTAGTCCTTCAATTTGACAAAAATTACCATTTGACCCTAAAAATTTGGTAAAATTCCAGAATGGTTCCTGGAGCATAATGAGATATTCTGGACAGAAATGAGGATTAATTATGGTCATAATTTCAGTATAGTCATGGATTTATGATAATTTTAGTTTGGTCCTTCAATTTAACAAAAGTTACAATTTGACCTTTAAAAATATGATAAATTACAGATTAGTCCCCAGTTGTAATATTAACTTTTGCAGATTGGTTTGATGAATAATTGAGGGTTATTTAGTGAATTATTATAAATTTTATTATTTGTTTTATTATGGATTAGATTTCGGAAAAACCGTTAAATTTTGGGTTTTTAGGAAAAATAACTAGTTAGTTCAAAAACATACAGGGTTATGGAATATACCCTTAGATAAGTGTATTAAATAGGTTATATGTTCTTTTGAGTCATTCTTGAATATGTCGCCTTTGTATTCAGATAATCCTGATATTCTACAGGCGGGACGCCATTAGGATTTCCTTCGGTATCTGCTTTTGACTTTTGTTTGCTTTCGAGTAAGGTGAGTGGATAATTTTCCATATGCATGAGAAATATTATAAATATTTGATTTGTTAATATGAATTGGATCATGCTTCTTGATAATATATATGTTGATTATTATCCTTGTTATGATAAAGCATGATCAATTGTTGAATCTGAATTCTTGATATGAACCAAGTATATATTTTGAATTGACTTCGAATTGATAGCTCCTTATTTGATTGATGTCATGAGTTGAGCCTTGAGATATGAATATGTCTGTTTGATTATGATTATGAACCTATGGTATGTCGGTCGAATACCCATGCTAACGGGGTAGTGTTAGTCTTTGTGCACATCGTATCCGAACCCTAGTTGGTCGGGGAGTCACTAACTTATGTGGACTGATCATCCCACAGTACGGAGCCTCATGCTCATTGCATTTTGATTTTCTGTCGAGTTTTACCATATGATATTCTTGTTATGGCCTATTTGAGAAACCTTCCTATAAAAACCTAGAACCATACTTGTATATATATTTCTCATTGTTGTATTACCTCGTGTGTGTATATTGAACATTATCTACTCACTGAGTTGTTGAACTCACCCTCTCATTATTTATCCTTTTCAGGCTTATAGCTTGATAGCAGGTTATTTTGTTGGACCTTCGGAACTGTTCTTTGGTTGTACTTTGTACCTTTCCTTTATGTCTAGTTAGTGCTCCAAAACTCTGAATTTATATAAACTCTTGTATTAAGACAATTCAATTATATTATGAAGTTGATTTTGTTATTAATGCTGCGTTGAACTCTAATTGAGTTAGGATAAGTTTGTGTGTAAGTTTGGGTTCGCATATGTATGGAACCTTGGAGGGGAACCTTGCCTATGTGCTGGTCATGGATCCGGGATTCGGGTCGTGACATAAATAATGAGAGGGTGAGTTCAACAACTTAGTGAGTAGATAATGTTCAATATACACACACGAGGTAATATAACAATGATGAATATATACACAATTATGGCTCTAGGTTCTTATAGGAAGGTTTCTCAAATATGCCATAACAAGAATATCATAAGGTAAAGCTCGTTAGAAAATCAAAATGCAATGAGCATGAGGCTCTGTACTATTTGATGATCAGTCCACATAGGTTGGTGACTCCCCTGACCAACTAGGGTTTAGATACGATGTGCACAAAGACTAACACTACCCTGTTAGCATGGATATTTTGACTGGCACACCATAAGTTCATAATCATAATCAAACAGACATACTCATATCTCAAGGCTCAACTCATGACATCAATCAAATGAGGAGCTATCAATTCAGAAGTCAATCCAAAATATATATGGTTCATATTAAGAATTCAGATTCAACAATTGATCATGCTTTATCATAACAAGGATAATAATCAACATATATATTATTAAGAAGCATGATGCAATTCATATTAACAAAACAAATATTTATAATATTTCTCATGCATATGGAAAATTATCCACTCACTTGACTCGAAAGCAAACAAAAGTCAAAAGCAGATACCGAAGAAAATCCTACTGACGTCCTGCTGGTAGAATATCAGGATTATCTGAATACAAAGGAAACATATTCAAGAACATTTAACCTATTTAATACACTTAACTAAGAGTGTATTCCGTAACCCTATATGTTTTTGAACTAACTAGTCAATTTTTCTAAAAAACTCAAAAATTAAATGGTTTTCCCGAAATCTAATCCATAATAAAACAAATAATAAGACTTGATAATAATTCACTAAATAGCCTCAATTATTCATCAAACCAATCTGCAAAAGCTAATCTTACAGTTAGGGACCAATCTGAATTTTATCATATTTTAAGGGTCAAATTGTAACTTTGTCAAATTAGAGGATCAAACTAAAAAATATCATAAATTCATGACTATAGTGGAATTATGTCCATAATTCATCCTCATTTATGTCCAGAATATCTAATTATACTCCAGGGACTATTCTGGAATTTTTCCAACTTTTTAGGGTCAAATTATAATTTTTGTCAAATGGGAGGACCAAATTGAAAGTGTTAAAAATTCATAACTATGCTGAAATTCTGCCCATAATTCATCTTTTATTCTGTCCAGAATCTCGGATTATGTTCTAGGGACCAATTTGTAATTTTTTCCAAAGTTTGGGGACTAAACTGTAATTTTCAGAAATTGAGGGACCAAACTGAAATTTCATCATCTTCAACCTCAAACCCAGAATTTCCACAGATTACCTACTGTTATCTCATGATTTCTAACTCAAATCCACCATTCAAACAAAATCATAACTCAAAATCATCATCTTTACCTATAATATCTCAAAATCAAATAATTAACTCATTACCCAAAACAATCAACCCATAACATTCAAATTAATTCATCAATCAACCCAAAACACAATCTTCAAAACCATAATATTTATCAAAACAGAAATTAAAAGCTCAAAGAACACACATTTATACATTTAACAACCTAAATCTTACCTTTAAGCTTGTTTTCTTCAAATCTCTTATTTTCCCCTTATTTTTCCCTCTTTTCTCTTCTTCTTCTTCTTCCCTTCTCTCTCACGGTTTGCTCTTAAGAACACAACTTTCTCTTTTTGTTTTTTTTACTATTTATATTTATCAACTATTAATCAATTACCACAATACCCCTCATTTAATTATACTTACTTCTAAGCCTCCAAGGGCTTGGTTGCCTTTTCCTACTAATTTATTTTCAAAACATCACATTTATTTACAAGACTGTCTCGAAGAAACCAGATGGAAGATGGTTTTCGAAGTTCCCAAGCTGAATAGCTAAAAGAAGGATTTACGGTGTTAGCAATTTGCCATGCCTAAATCTATAGATTTAGCTTCCAAGCTAAACAGCTGCTTCATACTGGAAACCTGGGACCACACAAGCAAGTTAAGCTCCAAGTTTTCAAGGTTCCTGTCGTTTGTGGGTTGTGTAGCATACAAAGTTTCAAGGATTATACACGTACAAGATTCAAATACAACGAAAAAGAAAAAAAAAATGAAAGTCATCAAAGTTTCAGGGAAAGAAAGGCCATCTTCCAATGACTCCATTAGTCATTGGTTTCTCCATCTCATTGTAAGAGATCTGTTGTACGGTATTTAGCATATATGCTAAGCATATACTGTAAGGATATCCAGGAAAACTTCGGAGAAACCCCAGACACAAAATAGACAGATATCAACTGAGCGAGCATTCCTAAAACAGCTGAAAAAAGAAGAAGAATTATGCTTCAGACAAAATCTTTTAAATGGAGAAAATACTAAAATTAGCAGTGATCCTGGCAACTAGCTGTGCTAAAAACATTGACTGACACCCGATACAGACAATCAGGAAATGATTGCGAAGTTGAGATGTGTCCTGGGAATAAAGAATCTTAAGACTAACAGCCAAGGCAAAGAGTGTTTATCTCTCTTTCTTCATCCTGATTTCTTGGTAATGACGGGTTTCTTTAAAGACGTTAGCCACAACGAGAATTTCTTGTGTTACCAGTGTCCTGCATCCATACAGGACAAAAACCGCCATCCCTGACACGCTCAATTCCCTGCCTTATATTATGCATTGACTCCCTGTGTATCTCAAATACATCTCCACTTCTCAAATCAGCTTCGAGAAATTATTACTCCAGACATGTCAGACGGAACTCGAGCAGTCTTTTCAGCTCTTGACAATGCCAAGACCCAACTCTACCATTTTAAGGCAATTGTTATAGCGGGTATGGGATTTTTCACTGATGCTTATGATCTCTTTTGCATCACTGCTGTAACCAAGCTTATCGGCCGCCTATACTACTTTGACCCAGCTAAAGGCGCCCCAGGTAAGCTTCCGGTAAATATCAACAATGCGATAACTGGAGTTGCTTTATGTGGAACCCTAGCAGGGCAACTCTTCTTTGGGTGGCTTGGGGATAAACTTGGTAGGAAGAAAGTTTACGGCATCACTCTAGTTACTATGGTGGGGTGCGCCTTAGCTTCTGGCCTTTCCTTCGGGTCCACATCTACAAGTGTGATTGGAAGTCTCTGCTTCTTCCGGTTCTGGCTTGGTTTTGGGATTGGAGGAGACTATCCGCTCTCAGCTGTGATTATGTCTGAATATGCCAATCAAAAAACTCGTGGAGCTTTCATTGCAGCCGTCTTTGCAATGCAAGGAGTAGGAATTCTGTTCGCAGGAGCTGTATCCACAATTGTCTCCAAGGCATTCTTGAGTGCTTTCCCATCTCAGCCATTTAGTAAAGTCAATGTGCTATCAACTCAGCCTGAAGCAGATTTTGTTTGGAGGATAGTACTCATGTTTGGTGCAGTCCCTGCAGCTTTAACCTATTATTGGCGAATGAAAATGCCAGAAACGGCTAGGTACACTGCCTTAGTTGAGGGAAACCACAAGAAGGCTGCTAACGATATGGCCAAGGTTCTTGAAAAGGACATTGCTATTGATGAAGCAAGTTCCAAGGCTCCTATTAATCCCAACTCTTCATACGGGTTCTTTTCTAAAGAGTTTGTTTATAAGCATGGGACTCAACTTCTTGGGACAGCAAGCACCTGGTTCCTATTGGATATTGCTTTCTATACTCTCAATTTAACCCAGAAAGATGTATACCCTGCTGCTGGATTGCTAAATAAGGCCTCCTCAATGAATGCGTTAGAGGAGATGTACCATCTCTCCAAAGCAATGTCCTTAATCGCGCTTGTTGCAATTGTTCCTGGTTACTGGTTTACTGTGTTCCTCGTTGATAGGATCGGAAGGTTCATAATCCAGCTTGGCGGCTTCCTTATGATGTCCATTTTCATGGCAATTCTCGGATTCAAGTATGGGGATCTTAGAGGGGAGAAAAATGCATGTGGCCCAGATTCGAAAAAGGATTTCTGTGGTGGTCACCCAATAATGTTTACAGTTCTTTACGGACTCACCTTCTTCTTTGCTAACTTTGGACCAAACAGTACAACCTTCATAGTGCCGGCAGAGCTGTTTCCAGCAAGGTTCCGCTCGACATGTCATGGTATTTCAGCTGCATCAGGAAAAGCAGGAGCTATAATCGGTGCATTTGTTGTACAGTACTACACCCAGGATGGAGACTCAAATGGAATCAAGAAGGCCATTATTGGGCTTTCTGTGGTAAATTTGATGGGCTTTTTCTTCACTTTCTTGGTGCCAGAAACAAAAGGCAAGTCACTCGAAGAACTCTCTGGAGAAGACCAGGATATAGGCAAAAATGCAGAAGCAAATGGTAAAAACTATCGTACCGATGTGGGTCCAGAAAGTGAAATGGTTTAGTTCTTAGGTATATATTCCTTTTCTCCAGGATTTCAAGCAATCACTACGTGTGGATCTCCAATAAAGCAAGCTAGCTCCTTCATCTTCACTGTCAAAATAGAGGAATAAGGAGAAAGAAATTGCAGCTGCATTGATTGTTGCTACAAAGTAATTATGTGTGTGTGTGCCTTCTTATAGTTTTCGATTAAAAACAAGTTACAGTAATGTGGAATAAAATTATAATTAGGTGATTGCAATTTGAAATGCAATTGGGAAGAAAAAGAATCACCAAAATGCTAGCTTCTGCTCTGTATGACTTAACCCTAACAGCAAGTACAGCAGTCAATGACATGTTTGTGCTCGATACAGGTCTATTATCATACACAATATCCTATTAGGACATCAGCAAATATACTTCAAATTTTACATGCTAAATTCTACACTATACTGCTGACTTTCTCTCTTTGAAGGTATCTCTGTTGAGGGAATCTATCCCAGAGCTGTTTATTCCTAAGATTACTGCTAGCTGGAAAATAATTTTCCTGCAACATGAAAAAGTTTGACAGTGAGGCTTCCGAGTCTGCAGCTGACTAGCTGTTGAGATATCAAACAGGAAATGAGAAGTTGCACTCCTAGTCTACATTAGCTTTAAGCATTCGCTCATCAAACTTCAGTCAACATGACCACAACGGAATTTCATACAGATTTCTTTAACCATCTTCAATGGCTCACGCAGAAGTTGGATTCTGTTTCTTTTTCGTTGTTTTGGCATGTGGAATTTACAATTTACATTTTCTTTTTAACATAAAATACTTGGCTTCGTTCACAAATGGTAACTGAACAATTAGAAGCACATCCTAAACACAAACCTGAAACAATTTGGAGTCTAAATTTATAGTTTTAAATGAATAAGACATACAGTTGCTTTTACTCACTGTTTTATCCTCCAGAAGCAAAGTTATATACATTAACTGATAACCATTACAGGATATAATAATAATCTCCAGCCATCTCAACAAATTCAACAGCTAGCATTTTCAGAACGATAACTCTTCGAGATTCGCAGGCCTGTAATGTCAAGGCTGAACGAACTTCATACATTCCCCCGAAGAGAAGTAGCTGGTCTCACATAAGAGAGCCCCTTGAAAAGGTTTGTCACAGGATTTTGGGCTAGATGCTGGAGAATCCAGCACTGGCATGCTAGTCCAGCGCTCCTCAAAGTTGGCAACACAGTGCTTACCTGCCACTTCAGGGGGATCACTAGGCCTGATTTCACGGGCCTCCAATTTCTTCCAGTTGATTGACTGGAACCACTTATGGTGTTCTATCTCCTCACTGCCATTTGGTCCCTTCCCAAGGCGCTTGCTTGTTTCTTTCTGCAGCAGCTGAAGAGGAAAATGTGTTTCTAAGACTTCATATTCATTATTCCAGAAAACAAATTATACCACAGATCAAATTCCAACGTCCGCTGCATCAGCTTAAAGCAGCAATACCTTCTTGGAATTGGAAGGTGGAGCATAGTTTAATTTTTAATCCCACCCAAACCTAAATCCTGGTGCCTAAATCTGGAGAAGATCATTTGATCAGAAAGACAAAATAACACCAGAAGTGGTCATTTCCAATTCAAGTGAAAAAATGCCATAAAGTACCCACTCTTGACCTGATCTTTGATACTTACAAGATCATCTATGAGAAGGTATTGCCAATGGCATGATGGCAAATGCGAATACAGGTTGCCCCTTTGCATTAGATTATGCTTTGACATATAGGCATATCCATAAATGATAGGCATTGATGGACTGTAAGTTTCAAGTGACAACTAATAACATTGGGGCGCGCGCCAACAAATGCACACTAACCTTTCCAGTGAGCATTTCATAAAGCAGGATTCCAACACTCCACCAGTCTGTAGCCTTATCATGACCTTTCGCGAGAACAGTTTCTGAAGACATGTATATATTCTAATGTTCCACACGTAGAGTTTGACCTTGTATTTTCATCAAACTGCTTTGCCAGGCCAAAATCAGTTCACATCACCTGGGACCAAGCACAGGGATAATTAACATCACTTGCATGAACGCGCGCGCGCACAGATGCATGCAGAGAGAGAGAAAGAAAGCAAGTTGAGAAATCGTACCTGTCCATCTGCATCTAGAAGAATATTTTCAGGTTTAAGATCCCTATGCATTATGTGCCATTTGTATTTGTATGAAGATGAGAAACAGCAGAAACAATTTCTGCTGCGTGTATACTTGCCAAATCCTCCCTGTGTAAGTGTAGAATCAACAGAATTTGAGCCGGTTTTGACAGATATGCTAAAAGGTGTATTAGTATGACTCTTTTTTTTATGCCAAACTTCTTAACCATATCTTTAGTATTAAGATTAATAAATGAAAATTTTATTTTCACTATGTTTAATTTGTATGCCAAGAATTTTTTTTAACTCACCAATCATATTCATTTTAAATTTTGATTTTATTTTTTTAGCAAATTTATAAAAAAGTGAATCATGAGTCGTTTCAAATATAATATCATCAATATAAATAAGAGTAACGCGCGCGTACATATTTATTATTTTTTCTTATTAAAAAAATCCTCCTATTAGTTTGTCATTTTTTGAAACTATTTTCTATAACATATATTTTATTAATAGTTCATATCATGCTCTTACTGCTTATTTTAGATCATAAATGACTTTCTTTAACATGTACATATGATCAGAAAATAAATAATTAGTGAAACTTTTGGGTTGTTCTACATAAGCCTTTTTTTTGTAGAATTATATTTAAGAATGCACTCTTTACATTCATCTAATACAATTTAAAATTTAAGTGACAAGCAATTGCAAGTAGTATATAGACAAATTTCAAATGAGCTACTAGTGCAAATGTTTCATCAAAATCAATTTTTTTGACTTGAGTGTATCCTTGTGCCACTAGTCTTTATTTGTTTCTGATGATTGTTCCATGCTTATCTAATTTGTTCTTGAAGATCTATTTGGTTATAATTATGCTGTGACTATTAGGACATAGAACTAGTTCCCAAACATCATTTCTTGTGAATTGATTTAGTTTCTCATGCATGATAAAGATCCAATTTTCATCCTATAGGGCATCTTCAACCGTCTTAAGTTCAACATGTGATAAATAACACATATATAAGTCTTGATGGATAACGTTTTTTCTTAACCTCATACCTTCATCCAATTTTCTAATAATATTCTCCTTGGGATGATTGTGTTTTATTCACAAGGAAAGTTCTTTTTCTTGTGATTGTTTAGAAACATGTGAAAAACTCATATCTTAACCTTTTTCATCTTGTTCTAATGAGATTTATTCAGTTATCTCAATGATATTATCGAGATTTTTCTTGACAAATTCCTTCAGATTATCATCAACAACCATATTGATTGATTCCATGACAGTTTGAGTTTGTAGGTTGTAGACTTTGTAAGTTGTTAAACTTATGTAAGTTTTTTTGATCTCTCAAGATATATCAAGAACTCCTAAACACTTTATTTGAACATGGACTTCTAGTTGTTCCATAACTCATAAAGAGTGAGTTTTGTTTCTAGGTCTAACCCCAACACGGTTTAAAATATGTACAATAATGTTGACAGTTTCTCCCCAGAAGTATAAGGTAACTTTCTCACTATTCAGTATAGTTCATGGCATTTCTTGTATAGCTTTGTTTTTTCTCTCAATTATACCATTCTGCAAGAGAGTGATATATAGGAGCAGAAAATTCTTGATGTATACCCTATTCATCACAAAAACATGAAAAGTTGGTATTTTTCAAATTTTTTATCATAATCACTGCGAATTCTAGAGATGTAAAGATTGTTTTCTATTTGCAATCTACTAAACAATTTTCTCTCAAGATCAAAAGACTTGGACTTTTCTCTTAACAAAATTGTCACGACCCGAATCCCAGGTCCATGACCGGCAACGTAAGAGCGGTGCTGAAAGGACACCCCACCTACGCTAAGCCTCAAAATAGACATATCAAAATAACAATTTATTCAAAAATACACAGCATTTCATAATCTTCAAAAATATTATATTATTCAAAACCGATGAAACCAAAAGATAGTTTAAAATTCCTCATCGTAATTAAAACAAAAACAATAATCCATAATACTCATTACATTGTCAAAATCCAAACTTAATTAAAATAAGGTAATAGTGGAGCGTCTAAGACATCGAATCAAAACTAAAAGGAAAGCCTCGCAAAACAAGCAAGGCATACCGACCAAAACTGAAGAAGCAGGAACACTCTACAAGTCCAACTGCTATCAGAAACTAAGAACCTGAAATAATATTAAGAATGAGGGGTGAGTTCAACCAACTCAGTGAGGGAATAACATTTAATATACATTTTAGATATTTTAGATATTTATAGTTTGCAAGATGATTTATCTTAATATACATATACATATACATATACATATACATACTAAACATATTATCATAACGTAGTGGAATACATGTCAGAGATCAGATGACACCCGAAGGTGACTACTGTGGGATGATCGATCCGCCACAGTCGATGCCTCTCTCACCGCCTAGGTATACGTAATACTATGTGCACATAGGCTAACTACTCTCCGTTAGCATGGAGTTACCGACAAGTCCCATATCAAGGCATAATAGATATTCACGTAATCATCAAAGAAACGAATATCATATCAAATAGAATTTAGTTTGATAGATTGCGAGTGCAAATTCAAGAATAAATGAGTACTTGGAAAATAAAGAAATATATATAAATATTCAAGAAATTTACTAGTTGTACTCATCGTATAATCTTTAATATTTATTTATATTATATGCATATTAAAGATTATCCCACTCACCTGGAAAATATAGAACTAAAAGGAATATTAGATGAAAGACCCGAAAAATATATTGAGGATTGTTAGGAGAGCCTACAATAAATATATGAAATATACTAAAAAGCAACTCAAAGCAACACAATAAAAGATTCCAATGCATAAAATAAAAGCAGGTTTAGTCTCCTAGGTTTAGGGACTAAAACGACAATTATCCAAAATAGGGACCAAAACGTAATTTTACCAAAACTGGACCAAACTATAAATACATAACCATACTGAAATCTCACCCATAAACCATCCTAAATTCTGTCTAGAACAAACCAGGGACCGAATAGTAATTTTCATAAAGTTCAGGGACTAAAATGTAAATTCCCAAAGTTGAGGGACCAAACTGAAAATATTCCAAATCAATTATCAAACTGAGATTCATCATCCTTAATCTCATAATAACACTGTCCAAAATCTCAAAATCCATTTAGGGGTCAAATTATAATTTTCCCAAAGTTTAGGGACTAAACTGTAATTTTCATAAATCAAGGACCAAATAAAATTTGGCCATCTTCAACCTCAAGACCATTTTTTCCAGATTTTAGAGCAAGGTAAAATTGAATTTCTTAACCCATAAAAATTAATTCAAACAAATCAACTCATAAATCCTTATTTTCAACAACATACTAATTAATCACCTAACATTAAACCCTTAATAATCATAAATCAATCTTAACAATATAAACCTCCAATCCTTATAAACCCTAATCTCTTCTTTAATAATTCCATAAACAAACTATAATTGAAAGTAATATGAAAGAGAACTACTTACTTGTTACTTCCACCTTTCTTGAACCAAAACTCAAGATCAAAAACTAAACTCTTTGGTTTGAGGAGGGGAGGGTCACGACGGCTACAAGAATTAGAAGAGAGGAAAGAAATTCTCTTGCAACTCTTCCTTAAATACCTAGGTTAACTTAGGTTGGGTTTGGGCTGACTTGGGCATAAGTTTGGGCCAAAAGTCTGGGTCTTACAAGAATAGCCCAAGTGTATCTTGAATAGTCATCTACAGTGAATGATTTACTTATTTTCACTTAGACTCTAAGTATGAGTTGGACCCATTCTATATGTTATAACTTAAAAGATCTTGAAATCAAAATGTCAATAATTTTTTTGTGTTGAGTCTTGGTTTGTTTTCTATCCTGATATGCTCTACACACCATCTTCCTGATTGGTTATAGTTTTGTTAGACCACATACTACTTCATTTTCAGATATCTTTGACAAGTCTCTAAAGTTGGTATGACCAAGGTGTTGATACTAAAGATCAATATCATCAAGTGAAACCTTATGACAACCTAAGATGGTTTAAGTTTGAAACTCCATAGTAGTTGTCTAAGGTTTTGGTACTTTTTATAATCCATTTACCAATACGATTGTAATTGTTAGATTCATCTTTAGAAAAATACATACTATGATTTTTATCATAAAATTGACTTATACTTAATAAGTTAGCTTTAAGACTATTTACAAACAAAACATTATGAAAAGTAGGCAAACTATGAATACCAATACTTCCCCTACCTTTTATGGTAGATGTGCTTCCATCTCTAAAGGTTACTAATCCTTCACCCAAGAATTTAAATTTTCTGAACTGCCTTTTATCTCTTGACATATGTTTAGAATAACTACTATTTAACCACCATAAATTGTTATTAATTTTTTTCAGTGATGTATGTGTTACTAGACATATTGTTTTTTTCTTTACTACCGATTGATTTTTTTTATAGTAGAATTTTTAAACTCTTGGTATTTCTCATAACCCGTTAACTTACTGGTTTTTATTTCTATAATACACAATTAATTTAATACTAAGTCAATTTTATACTGTAGACTATTATTAGAAACTCTATTTCTTGGATTGAAATAGTTTATTTTTGCATGTCCTACAATTCCACATTGTTGACAAGTGAGAAAAAACTTATCTTTCAACTTACGTGTTTGGACTTCGTTTGACTCATTTTTAGGCATGACAATCTCTTCTAGTTCACCTTTTACAAAGATAATTCCTTTAAAAGGGGAGGTTATCGATGTATTGTTGATTGAATTTCTATCCGTCATGTATCTTAGACATATATGACTAGTGTTGACCTTTGAGCTTTTAACAGATCATCAAGTTTTTGTGTTGTTAATTGTTTCTTTAATTGTTTGCATACTATCATCTCTTTCTCAAGGCTTTAAGTTTAGTAATAGATCTAGATATCTTTATTTTTAACAACATTAAAGCCTCATCTAAATTGTTCTTCTCATTCTTCATAGTTGTTAGCTTGTTGAAGAATTTCTAATTCAATTTCTTGACTTTCACAACTTTTTCATACAAGTCATTATAAGCTTTCTATAAGCATAATTCATGATCAACAATAACAAAAGTAATATCTGAATCACTGGAATCAATTTGACTTTTTTCAGAACCACTTAATATAGTGAAAATTTGGTTCATATCAAAAACCAGAAAAAGTGACAAAAGCAAATTTATTATCAGATGATGAATTAGAATTTTCAGAATCAAACTCATCATTTAATATAACATTAAGGGTTTTCCTTTATTTATTTTAAAATTATAATATTCATTTCTTAAGTGATCATATCTTGAACATTCAAAACACTTAACTCTTTTCTTAGATTCAATTTTATTTTTACTTTTATTTTTTGACTCATTTCTTTTGGCAAAATCTTTGCCATTTTTATCTTTTCCATTGTTCTTTTTCTTAAACACAAATTTTCTAGCTATAAAAGCTATATCTTCATTGTTAAGATCATCATTAGAATTTTTAACATATTTAATAGCAATGGACTTACCTTTCTTTTGATGAGAGAAGGTAGATTCATAAGTTTATAAGAAACCCATCAATTCTTCAACACATATAGTTTCTAGATCCTCACTTTTTTCCTTCTATGGCTATTACTTTTGGTCAAAATCTTTTAGGCAGAGATCTTAGAATCTTCCTTATAATTCGTAAGTCCTCTACCTTTTCTACTAGATTGAATCTGGAATTTACAATATCGTTAAGTTTTTCATAAAACTCATTAAAAGACTCATCTTCTAACATTCTTATATCCTTAAATCTTGAGGTTAACATTTGTAATTTGAAAATTTTCACCATCTTGGTCCCCTCGTGAATAATTTCAAGAATATCTTAAGCTTTCTTGGTTATTTCACATATGAAGATTCTTTTAAATTCATTAAAAGACATTGCCATGAATATGGCATTCAGACTTTTATTATTCCAATTACCATTAGTGGATTCATCTCTAGTCTAGTCGCTGAAAGGAGTTTCAGGCTTGGTCCATCCATATTTAATTGAGTGCCAGACTTTCTTGTCTAGTGATTTGAGAAAAGTTTTCATCTTTACCTTTTAGTAGGCATAGTTTTTACCGTTGAATTGTGGTGGTGAAATTAATATTGACATATTCCACAAGAAAAATAGATCTTACTCTAGAATAAGTGAACTTGATCTGATACCATTTGACAGTCCAATTTTTTTCCCTATATGTTAAATGAACAACTAACACTTTTCAAACACTGATTAATAACCAAATAAATTTAAGTATAAAAAACTTAAATGAATAAGTTATTTGGTTATGAAGGGAAAACCTTTTAAAGAATTCTTCAAGAGATAAAAAAAAAAAAACCCTCCGAGAAAGCCGAACCCATGATAGACAACTTTCACTAGTTAAGAAGATTACAAGATGAGTATTTATGAATACAAATCCTTTGTAACTATATCACTTTACTTATCAAGACAAACACCATGTTTTATCATCTACTGCAAAGACTTGCCACAACATATAAAGATCTTTAAACTATTATTATCCTAACTTAAACATCTAGTTGCTAACAGTTAACATAGAAACTTTCCCTAGGAGTCTATAGGCTCTCCAACTCTTCAACGAACAATTCTCTTTGAGAATTTTCTTCACACTCCACTCGTGTGTCAAGAGTATACAGTGCAAACTCTTTATAACTTCTTAGCTTGTTGGGCATACTTACTGTGCTGTAAATGCAACCCTTACCTTACTAATGCTTCAGATTATCCTTCCTTATATACGCATCCTTATGATAAGGATAAGAACATTATCTTTACTCTTTTTTTTTCTAGTTTGTTATGTTATTAACATTCTACTAGTTATGTTTCATAAAAACATTTCTTTAACAGTTATCTTTAGATAACTTGTATTTATCTTTTATATGAACTTCCTATATAATTTATCCTAACAAACTACATAATTATCCTATAAGGTAAATTTGACTAATTCTTTATCTAATTTGGATAAATAATCTAAACATTTTCATCTCAAATAATCATTCACAAATCAAACTCAATCTTTTCAACATGTACACGTATAAATTTAGAAGTATTTTTAAACCTATAATTAAGGCCTTAAATTCATTTTCATCATTAGTACAAAAAAAATCAAGTCAAAATGATAAGCTCACCTTATGACTTACTAAGAAATTATTACCACCTGTGTGTTGGCCTTACTATTGATTTTTTTATCCAACAAACCATAGTTGCCATGAAATAGGTTTTGTAACAATAATATTCATGCCTTGTTCTACCTTGTGGTTGATATCAAGATAGGGATGATCAACTAAGAAATAAGTTAAAGTTTGGCCTTTAACTACAATTTATGGCATATATTGTAAATCAAATTCAAATAATGCTAATGCTTATTTGCTAGTGCAACCTCTTAAGAAAGTTTTAGAGAACAAGTATTTTATCTTAAAAAAGGTTTAGACAACAAGTATTTTGTTAAATCTATTTTATAGATTACATATCCACTAACTAGTAATATATGCTAACATAACTTAACACATGATAAGGATAAATAAAGCTTGTTATTGAAGTATGTGATTCTTAAAACTTTTTAAGGACATGAATGATATTATACACAAATTGTTTATGTCTAGGTTCATTTCCTACACTAGCATGTTGTCAATCAACCCTTATATAGCCAAAATATATAAACATAAACATAAAAGTTTTCTAAATCTTAATGGGGCCAATATATAATAATGATAAACTATGTAAGTTTTTATTTTTTTTTAAAGGCATTTTGATGCTTATTAATCCATTAAAGCTTATATATGTTATTTCCTTTCAAGAGTTTAGTGAACAACCTAATCTTTTCTAAAATGTTTTATATGACCCTCCTCAGAAAACTGATTTTATCAATAAGGCTCCGTAATTACTTTTAGTTTGTGAAGATCTTACTTTCATGATCGTTGTTGCTTTGTTTTTGTCTACCTCTATGCATGTTAATGCACTAGAAATCCCAAAAAAAAAAAATCCTTACCTACATGCTAAATACATATTTCAATATATTCATCTTGAGATTGTGCATTCACATACATTTAAACGTAGAACATAACTCATATAAATGGGTAGATTTAAGTCTTGATTTTACTATAATATCATCAACATAAACCTTTATATTATGATTGATTCACTTTCATTGAAGATACTATTCACGACCCTCTAATAAGAAGCACTAATTCTCTTTAAATCAAATGATATTACTACCCACTCATACATTCTCAGAGAATTAAGATAAATAAAAGTGGTCTTTAAAACCTCATCTTCTATAATAAAGATATGGTTATAGCTTTAATAGTCATCCATAAAGTTAAAGATCTCGTTTTTTTTTCCTAAATCGATCAATATATCAATTATTGGCATTCAACTTTTGGAGTTGCAAGATTAATGTTTCTAAAATCTATACAACCTTATAGTTTGCTATTCTTTTTTAATATTAGCATAATGTTTAGAAATTCACTCTACTTATCTAGTTGGCCTAATGAATCGATCCTCTAATATTCAATCTATTTTTTCTATAAGGTTGTTTACTTGGCTTAAATTCAGGCTTGATTGATAATGGGTGTTCGACCAAACTTTTATTTAGCCTAGGCATCTGATCATAATCCCAAGTGGAACAATCCTTATAAGTATGGAGTAATGATACCAAATTTTTATGATAATGTTTATGGAAAATTCCCAGCTATATAGGTTATTCTAGGCTTGTCTTCAGTCTTTAAATTGACTTTGATGAATAGGCCCTAAACTTCCACCTTTTCATCATCCATCTTTGATGATGATGAAGGAAAGTTTGTCATATCGTGCATCATAATCGATCAACCATCCTCACTTATTGGCAATCTCTAATTTATAGATTCTAGTGTAGAGAGAGAAAGTCATCATTGATGGCGATTTTGACCATAAAAAATAGTCAATCTGAGTGTCAATAGGTTCCATTTGATGAGGGGAGTTTCACCAAGATGTTATTTTTTCTTCTCCTTGCCTGAAAGGTAGATTTGCTTGCGAGAAGATTTCCAGGTTCAAGTTGATTTTGGATTTTTGAGCTATTTTTTTAGATTGTTGGAGGTTATAAATAGGTTTATCAAGGTGTTTTTTTTTATATTTTTTGGGTCATAAATGAGTTGAAAAATAGGTTTTTTTCAAAGAAAAAATTAAAGGCTAAATTTTTCGACAACCCTTTAATCGTTGGATTTTGCAAACAGTAGACAACGAATTGTCCACTAATTTTTTTAAGAATAAAAAAATAAAAAAGTACAAAACCAAGGCCAGGTGCACGAGCTAGGTTAGAAAGCCTATATGACTAAGCTCGTTTTTGTAGAAGACTAAGCACGAATGATTAGGCTAGTTTTTGGCCTTTTAGTTTTTTAATTTTTTAATTTTATATTTAAGGAAAACATAGATTTAATTAAAAAATCATTATACTTAGTCGAACATATGACCTGAGTCGCAGGTTTGACAGGTTAATCCCCAAAGTTCAGGTCGATCAAATATTTTATTGTTTGAATATGTTTTTTTAAATATGTTTTTAAATTTGTTTGATTGAATTCTTGCTGTATTTTTTTATGTGATTAATTTGTTCAAATTTGATTTTTACATTATTATCACGATCTAATGATCCGGTTTGCAGGTGTAGCAAATTGACCCGAACCGTTTAGTATGTCACCATATCAATATTGTTTTTTTAAGTCATTTTTTAGATTTTTTGTAACTTTAATTTGTTTTCTTTAAGTTTTCATTCTTTAGCTTTTTGAAAATAATTTTTTTTCTATAATTAGGTAAAAAATAAATTAAAAAGACAAAATTAAACCCATTGGATTTCATGACCCGAATCGTAGGCTTGTCATGTTAGGTCATGAAATCTAAGTCAATCAAATATGTTGTTGTATCAATTTGTTTAAAAAAAAGATGTGATGCTTGATTGTTTTTTAAGCATTTGGTTTATTTTGAATTGATATTTATGATATATTCTATTATGATTTCTGTAAGATTAATTGATTTTTTTTTTATATAAGTTTTTAATTTCATCTTGACTTTTTTAAAATTTAAATGATATTATTATCGGTAATCTAGTTTATAGAGTTTAATATCACTTCTAAAAAAATCCTCAAAATCTTGACATTTTGTTTTATGTATTTTAAAAGCCGGTCCGCCGGTCTCAATACGCGGGACACCGGACTAGTCCTCACGTAAGGATTGTTTTGAAAAAATATTTGTGTATACAAAGTTATTTATTTGACTTTATTTGTTTCACACTACAAGTATTATACTTAAGTGTATTTTGGAGCCAGTTTTTCCGCTTTGAAATTAAGCTTATCTCTTCAGTTATGTTAAAGACACGATGTTCATATCAAAACTAAAATATTTAGGAGAATTTGCACTTCTTAACTATATCTTCACTTGAACTTTAAATCTTGATGGCTAAAGAGAGACACCAGCAACCCCACCTGGTTCCTTTCATGCAGCAGATTATAGGAGCTCAACACAAGAAAATGCATAAGTTCATTCAGCCCAAACAATTGGAGATCAAGGAGTGTGCAAGTCTTTCAAAGTTCATAAAAGAAATGCAGCTTTGAAATGTATATTTGCAAATTTCTGGGGAGCTAGCACACTAGAATAGGATCACAATCTTCCCACTAAATGGAAAACATATACTCTCATATCATGTTCATGTTTTTTTTTTTTCCATGTATGATTGCTAGCTAAGCTGAGAGTCTTGGAAATTATTGGATACAATCAAGAAAATAGAAGAAGAGTATAGATGTATTCAATCCACGAGGATATTCACACTCTCTTATTAGTGACATCCAACAGAAGCTGCTGCCTTGATAAGCAAACCGAAGAGCAGAAATGGGGTGGAGAAGAGCGGGCTGTGGTCGCTATCCAGTGCATAAACCTCAGATGGTGGCCACCTTTTTATCATTGCTTCTTGTTGGTGAGGTTTGACAACATGATCGTGCGTGGTCTTAATGTATACTCGCATCACCTTGTCGATATCATCGTTTTCCTCCTTAAATCTTGCAGACCTTAATGCTAGGATTGGTCCTGGTCGCGAAAGCATGGCAGCCAAGGTTGAATCCTGAAGAAACCCACTTGTCATCATGGTTAAATATGAAAGATAAGGGAGCTTCCTTTTATATGGTGCCTTCAAAACTTGACAGAAAAACTATATTGCTGGTAAAAAAAATAGGGAGAAAATGTATCGAAGCAGGAAATATTGAATGATTGCTCCAAACATAATCAAGTTTGGTACTGAAATACGAGTACCTCTTGAGGGCTCAGTTGGTAAATGATTTTGCGTTGAAATTCTTTCTTGACAATGGCACTGGTTGGAGGTTGGTCCGGTCCCAATCCAAATCCTAGCTCATACACGTCCCCAAATGAGGATAGATCAGGTACTCCCTGCAATTTGACATCAAGGAACATGGCCATGACTTTGAAGGCATAAGATAATCAGCTCATAAATTAATCAATCATTTTCCTCGTAGCTAGGAGGTAGACTGAACGAGTGTCAAAGTTGCCATTATATTAAAACAATCTGGTTGTTCAACTGTCTTCTCTAGCTCCAAGAATCTCCATGGCATTGAAGAAAGTTCTCATTGTATGATGATGGAAAAAGGCAAAGTAGTTTCACAGCGTCTTTGTCGGCTAAACCCCCCCATGCTCCTTGCCTCCCCGGGAAGGAAAATGAGATAAAGAAAAAGAAAAAGGAGAGAAGGGCTTTTCAGAATGGACATCTTTTAGCATGGCCACAAATGATACTTTTAAGAGATTTTTAAAAGCACAAACGTGATATGTCCTTTGATTTTCGATCCATGTATAGATTTTCTACTCTCTCAATTGGAGTATAATAAGACAGCTAGTGCTAATTTGTTTTCATTTGGAAGAGCCGGCAATTATGGATAATGTTTAGATTTGTCACGGTGAAATCAAGTGGATAACACCCCGATACTTTGTGAATACAGTTGGATAGCATATATGTGGGCTGTGGGACTGACGGACAAATAACCTTATGCCATTATCATATCACACACACCAACATTTATGAATTCTTCAGAGGTATATGAAAGAAACTCGAAAAGAAAAGTGAGAGTTGGATGGATGAAATAATTTTACATCTTGTATATCTTCATCTGACCAGAATCCCAGCTTGAGCATGGTGGCAGCCAAGTACACGGCTAACCGGATCTTCTTTGCAAACTTGTGAGTTGCCTGTGTTACACTTAGCCCTCCGGCACTATGACCTACCAGTATCACCTGTAAACATTAAGAGCAATCATATATTAAGAAATCGGTCATATATATATATGCGCAGCACGTTAATGGACCCAAAAGACCATGGATATGTTGAAGGACCTTCTCATTATCAGGCAAGGAAGACATGAAGTCCATTAGAGGTTTGTTATAATCATCAAAGGAATGAACAGAATCGGCGTCGGCCGGATCGATGCCAGCGCCTTTGAGATCAATACAGGAGACCCTATAGCCTGAATTCTCCATGAGACACCGGATTTTGTACCAGCACCAACTCCCTCCACTTATTCCATGCACCAGGACAAAGTGTGTAGGTTGCTGCAGCTTTGCTGATAAGGGGCCATTTTCTCCCATCATAGTTACTTCCTCTCCCATGGCTATCCCTCAATATTTTTGTCAAATTCTACTAACTCACAAATCACTGCCTTAGTAGACTTTTGTGAGAATACATACTTCTCTGCTCTTATAGTGCCAGTAGTCATAGAAGGTAATGATTTATTGCTTTTACCTAATCATTATTGGAAGCCTAAAAAATAATTTTTATATATGGTAAGCTCCGTCCCTTCTTTTTCAATACGCAGTGATTAATATCATGCTCGCCTGTATAAATTCTTAGCGTAATCAATGGTTCAAAATCTTCCAAGGAGACCCCACATGACAGGGGTATCATCATGAGCACTTGCTCACCATCCTAGGATGATCTATGGCTATAGATTTTCGAAGGTGGCCCCACGCAGCAAGGAACATTTGTAGCACCACTGTTAATGCGCATATATACCGATACTCGAGCATGCCGGTGACTCCACTAGCCTTTGTGTCCATCGGATGGACCATAAACACACACCTGCGAAGCATTGGAAATGGAGATTTGTCATTCAACAGGGCAGCAGGGATTTTTGTATTTCTTACGTCTGGTCGATTAAAATAGATTGTGAAAGTGCAATTGTCGGGTGTTTGACAATTTCTTTGCTCATCTGAAGATATTTTTTATATTTTTTCTTTACTCATATATTGCCGGCCGGCACTGTTCTTGTAATTGACTATTCAGAAACGAGTTAAAATTTTCTAGGTCCTCTCATCTCCCCGCGTTCGGAAAAAGGTAAATGAAAGCAATCGGCTAGCGAAGGATAATATAAATAAAAAGAGGAAAACATATATAAGAAAAACATTTAGAGAGTGAAATACAAAAAAATGGACTAAGAAGAGTGGAGACTAAAAAATAATAATGAGAAATTATGCAAAAAAAAAAGAAAAATAAATTAGAGGATGGATCTAAATTAACAAATTATTGAAAGAGATACTACAAATTTGAAAGATAAAAACTTAATTAAATAAAAATTCATAATCAAGAAGGAAACAATATAATTTGCCTGATATTATTTTTCATATTAGTTTTTTTTTAGAGAATCCAAAACAATATAAATAAATGAGAGCTCTCTTTCTTTCTTTCCTTCTTTTCCTTCCAAAGGTTTCATTTTTTTCAAAAACAAATTATCCCGCATAAACAAACAAAAATTAAAAGAAGAGAAACAGGGAGGAGAGGAGAACCTTGGACTCAAGCTTGTCACTACTGCCCACTCTCCTTTCTAGTCGCTACCATCTCCGACAACTGTGACCAAACCCTACAACTCCAGTAGTAAAGTAGTGATCACGCCATCACACAATACCCTTCAACTCTTTTATCTTCTCCTTCGCATCCAACAACCTTTCCATGTCACAATCGCTACCACTATGACTAACTCAACATCGATCAAACCCAACAATATCCCTGAAACCAACAACTTTAACTCGATAGAGTAAGGAGGCAAGTAAAGCTCTCTTTAGCTTAATCTATCTCCTTAAATGGATGGATTAATTTATTCAATAATTTATCATAGCAAAGGTGAAAGATGAAAACAAGGAGCTTATGATGAAGTGGCTCATATCTAGCCATAAAAGAACTATTTCTTTTAAAATTGAAAGACATTGAAGTGGTTGTCAAACTCTTTTACAGTATTGGTAGATTCAAAAACTCTATTAACTGTCACAAAGAACTACTCCATATCCAACCAATCCTTTTATTATTATTATTATTATTATTATTATTATTATTATTCATATTCATATATATATCAATTTGGTGTTTCTTTATTAAAGGAGGAAACAAACACAAAGTACAATTTAAAAACTTAATTTTCCTCGAAAAACTACATCGAACCAAGTCATGAAAGATGAAGGAACAACTATTTTGGAGAAGAACTACTATAAAGATATGGAATTGATGAGAAGTGATATAACTAAGCTCATTGGTGTACATGAACAAAACCTTCATACTAGGTCATTTGATGAAGGACCTCCAATAAAAAGAATGCTTTAAAAGTGCACACCCCACAATACATCCTCTTAGCTCCTAATGCTCAAATCTTAAAAGTTACTCATCTTCTTATAGTGTTATTGACCTATCAATAAGTGATATTTAACATTTCTCTAAAACCTATTGTAGAAGAAGTTTTAAATGAAAAGCCTAAAGAAAAGTATGAATTTGAAAAGCTCATGGCAATTAAAGAATGACTAAATAGTAATTAAAGGCATAAATCTATATGATTCCATGAAGACTTTTGAAATGTGCTCGATGCCAAATGTACTCGTCCCATGTATATTTAAGGTGCTTCAATTTTAAGTATATAAGTATTGAATACCCTAAAACTCACTTGAGGATTTATTATTGCAAGATGGTTGAAGTAATCAATGATGAAAAGTTTTTTATTCATTTCTTCTATGAAAATTTGAGTGGTGCGACTCTCTCTTGGTATATAAATTAAGAAATATTCCCATCATCGATGAGAAATTGCAGCTCAAATCTAGCTTTCTCTTTTGGAAAAAAAGTTAGTTTTTTTTTCATCAATTCCTTTAAAAACTCTTTCTATGAGTACTTACTTGGAAACATATCAATTTTATAAGTATTGTACTAGTAATTGAATTAGTGGGAGCAAGGTATTAATGTTAGGAGAATTAATAAGGAAATTAACTGGGGAAGTGTTAGCAAGAAAGAAGCAAAATTTACATCATATAGTTGATCACACTTATTAACTAAAAGTTTATGAAAAATGAGAGGCCTTCTTGCCCCTAGTTCACTTAAAATGACATGACTCATGCTGCTCATCTACTTTATTTTCCACTTGATCTTGCTTATCTTACACCACTAAATATCCCAACTGCAATTGTGTTTGGTATGCTTTCCCAAGTCCCACCATAATTTCCTCGATACTAATTTCAAGCCATACCCCAAAACACAACCCTTTAACCATAACTAACAAGTTTGTACTACTAAAACACTTAATCTTATTACCATAACCAACATCAAATTCATGATTTTGGTAGTACCCCTTATATATTATAACCAATATTAGACATAAACGTTATATGATCTCTCTCTCTCTCACTCTTTTTTTAATTGAAAAAATTGAAAGATCAATCTTCTTTCTTCTAAATTGATTTTTTTTTAATTAACCAATTTCTCACATGATTTTATGGATCAACATGGCTGTCTCTTCTAGGTTGTGGAAGATCATACATGTTTCTTCCTCAAATAAGCAATAAATAAGTATTTTTTTTCTTCAAATTACGGCTTTGACAATCTTTAATAATGCTTTGTGATGTTATTAAAAAATATTATTCATTTGTTTATTGGTTGTTTAGTGTTTGTGTAACTTTAGGAAACCCAAATTTGTGAATGTGCAATATCAATCCTAAAGATTGTAAGACCCTAAAAAACTCAATTATTCTTCTTTAATAAAAAATAATCAACATCAAATTCATGATTTTGGTAGTTAAATTTTTTTTTTATTCTTGTTTATTTGAACATCTAAAATGAACCCCATTGTTAATTTTACAAGTCACTATTCCCCAAACCTAAATTTCTTAATCTTTCTTAAAATGTGGATAATTATGCAATGAATATCTAATATATGTAACACTAACAGTCGCAAAAGAAAATGTGTTACTTACATTGGTCAAATGATTGATGAGTGAAGGAGGAAGACCTTGGGTAAATGCTCTTGGATCCAAACAAGAGTTATTCTTACTACATACATACCTGTCCACACTCACCTAAAAAACTAAAACCAGGATATTGTTTGTATGGTAAAGTATCTAGTTTATAGGGAAAGATGAATATCCTTTTCTTTAATTTTTTTTCTTTCAGTTTAGATATACAATTACCTTAATTTTATGGTACTACATTGTGTTCATTCTTCTAGTATGCTTGAACATGAAAGATAGAAGCCTTATTAAATAATCAGTCCCCAATAAACTATCAGGGGTCACATCCAGGAAGGTATTAGCAATAGAAACACGAATATAATAACTTTATTGCAAACCCTGAAACAGTATCTAATTAGTCTCAAAACTCAAAATTAAACTAAATTAAAACAAACTTTAGGGATTTCGATCTTTTTTTTTACATAATTAAAGGCTCAAACAACCTTCATCAAACTCTCATCTCCAAGACTAACCTATTGATACCAAGATCGATCTTTTTTTTGTTAGCATATGGTTGGCTAAAATATTTTTCATCCTCTTCTTTTTTCAATGACTCTCTCTCATTTCTCAACTTTCAAACACTGAAATGTCAGGAAAATAAAGGTTTATGACTGAAACATACACACTTAAAACTACAAAGATAAAATAATGTAAAAAAAACTACAGGGAACAAAACATATATTTCCACACCCCATAATAATGCAAAAAACATTTGTGGATGTATAGTGCAAATCCTAGTACTTTTATCCCTAGGTGAGCAAGAGATGGGTGTATAGTAAACATCAACCTCTATTAATTTCTTTTCTAGCTAGTTTGCATGTGCACTAGTGTGGGTTTCTTTTTTAATTTTTGTTATTGAATTTGTGACAATTAAAATAAATATTTGTAAGAATTACAATGATTTAAATCGAGAAAGAAAATATATTTCTTTAATCAAAACTCTTATTCCTTATTCATGTATTTATTTTATTATTTTGACAAAACATATTTTTTTTAATAAGAGAATGGTTTTTTCTAAATATTCTTATTATCTAAAAAGCAAATTTCAATAATAATAATAATAAGGTTGCTTGCATAAGGCGCCACTTTCATAAGCTTAAAAGATAAGATCTAAGCAAAATTGATTAACGTCTCTTTTCTTCGCCAACTTGCTGACAAACTAACATATCTGAATAAACTCTTGATTATAAACTACTAGCCTAGAAGGGACTCTTACTCATTAGCATTGATAAGAACTAAAGATCATTAGCACCTTCTTTACCATGTTAGAGCGAGTCTTACTGCTAATAGTCTAGCTTTTAGCCCATCAACTTTTTTTTTACCCTTCTATAGAACACGCTTGCAGGGAACCCTTATAGATCTCATGCCTTTATATTTTAACTTGATTGTATGAAACATATAAGAATAATTAATTTGAGAAAACTATATAAAAAATTTACATAAGAAAGTAAAAATAGATATTTTATTCTCATTGAATATTCATAAGTAATATTTTAAAAAAATAATCTACATATTAGGGTTATATATAATTATTAACAAAATAATTGTTAGTATTATCATAAAAAGCTTTAATCTTATTTGAAAATTATGGCATAACCAGATCTTTAAATATCAATTTAATATATTTATTTAAAGGGAATTTCAATATAAAATATAAAGAATTAAATAAATAAAGAAAATAAAGAAAATAAAAAGTTAAAAGGCTAAAAGAATCAAGGTCAAGTCACATGTTTGGTCATTTAAAAAAGCCAAGATCTTCTTGGTCTAGAAGGCCAAGTCGATGCGCCTAACCTATTAAAAAATTCCTAGGTGCTTCGGACCAGAAGGCTAGGCCAGTGCTCCTAGTTTTTTTATAAAAAAAAACCTCAAGTAGAAGATTTTTTTTTAAAAAAAAAAAGAGATAGAATATATGACCTATTATCTATCTAGGCAAATAACGTATCATCTACTACAACAAATTCTGACCTAAAAATTCAAGGTCAAGGTATTTTAGACCCCAAAACCTAAATTTCAACCTATTTTTATGTAACACCCAAAAAAAACCTTAAAAACCACAATAATTGAATTTATAACTCTAAAACACCCTTTAATAAGTCTCAAAAATCAAAATTATGCTAAATCAAAACAAGATTTAGGGATTCTGGTATACGTTTTTCAACAAGATTAAAGGCCCAAACAACCTCTATTGAGATCCCCCTCCATGAAGAACCAATTGATACTAAGGCCATGTTTGTTTCCCAGAAAGTAGTTTCCGGCAAATCACTTTCCAAACTTTCCTGTGTTTGTTTGCCATTAGGAAAGTTGGTTAACGGAAAACACTTTCCGGTCAACGAAAAACACTTTCAAGTCAAAGAAAAATTTGATTTGGTTTCCAGGAAAGTGTTTTTCCTTTTGGCTGTGTTTGTTTTCCGGAAAGTGGTTTCCGGGAAACCACTTTCCCAACTTTCCTGTGTTTGTTTTCCATTAGAAAAGTTGGTCAACGGAAAACACTTTCCAGTCAAAGAAAAATTTAGCTTGGTTTTCAGGAAAGTGTTTTCCTGAAAAATTTGGGCGGAAAACACTTTTCGGAAGTTGTGAAAAATTTAAAAATGTCATTATTTGCTGATTATATCAAATTTAATCCTCAAACTTTTGATTGCTATATATAATTTGTTTTAAATATTTATTTTACAATTTCATCTCTTAAAATTTAATTTTTATATTAATTTTGGTCCTTATTTTTATAATTGTTATTTGCTTTTTCCTTATCATTTTTTTTATTAAAATTTTTTATCTATCAAATTTGGTCCTCATTTTTTTAATTGTTACTTATTTTATTTGAAATAATTTATGAAATTATATTTTTTTTTCAATTTCATTCTCATTCAACTTTTTAATTTGTAAAATTTGTTCCTCATTATTTTAATAAACTTGAGAAAAATAAAACATTAATAAGTTATTTTCCAGCTCATTTTCCATGACATAACCAAACACTGGAAAATATTTTCTAACTTATTTTCCATTACACTACCAAACATCGGAAAATACTTTCCCGGAATTCACTTTTTCAAAATTCATTTTCTTCAAAATTCACTTTCCAAAAAAAACTACTTTCCAAAGAAACAAACGGGGCCTAAGATCAATTTTTTTGTAGCTAGAAAATATTTCTCTCATCTCTTCCTTTCTTGGTAATTTCTCTCTTCTCTTTTAACATCAAAGAACTGAAAAATAAGAAAAATAAAGTTCTATGATTGAAACGTAAACACCTAAAACTAAGGGACCAAAATGTATATTTTTGTATCCCATTGTAAATACAAAGTGCAATCCATAATACTTCTATCTCTTTCTATCTCTATGATAACTAGGAGAGGGTGTACAATAAAACAACCACCTTTTTTAGTTTCTCTCATAATTATATAATAAATTTTGAATTTTCCCATTACCAATAGCAATAAAAAGCAAAGAACTAACAAAAAAAATTATTTCTTTACCTATGCTCCATGTTTGAATTTGTGTGCCTAGTTGATATATCTATTGGTATATGAAGGCTGTGTCTTCATAATTTTTCTTCTGGAAGTTCTGATGTTGATTATAATAATACAACCTCAAAAAATTATCCAGCACAACTTATATATTAAAAATAAATAAATTTTATTTCTTTCAACAACTTAACCCATTGAATTATGCTATTTTTAAAAAAATAATAATAATTAAAACTGTCTAAAAACTTGTTTTTGTACCGGTTGTTCAAAATACTTTTGTTGACTGTTTGGCGCTTGCCCACGAGGAATATGGGATATATTTTTTATTTTTACCTTAATCATTCAGTCATGATTAGGAAATAATAAGCTAGTAAAGCCTACCAATGGGTCTAAATTCAACAGTGGTGCGTGGTCTCATCGGAGGACTAGAGTAGGCTAGGGTTTAGAGCAGCATGTACGGGAAAGCTAAAAGAAAGCCTAGCAGTAGTGGTTAAAATAGCTGCTGAAATCTAAATTCTCATCGGAAGGCGAGCCATTGAATAATGTCGAAACACTTTTTTTTTCTTCATTCTGTTCTGATCAATGATTGATTATATTATTTTCATGCTGCATGTTAGATCTGTTATATCATAAAAAAAAAAAATATTAGTGTTTTTCTAGTAAAAAATTATATTATATTATGATTAACTTGATATCATCGGGTTAATTTGATAAATTTAAAAATAACTTTAATAACCAATAAAAATATAATTTCACTTAAAAAAAATAGGATAATATTTTTTTAAATATTAAAATAATAATATATTAGATCAACTTGGATTAATATTTTAAATCTGTTATCTAGGTCGTAAGACTCTGATAACTCTATAGAAAGAAAATATTTTTTATTATTAAAATCAGTTCTTAATAACCTAATATTGAATGATGAACTTAAAAATAAAATCCAACTTAAAAAATAAATCAAGTCAACTTGAGTTAACCTATCAAACATGAGGTATAAGACTGAGGTAATCTCATAAAAAGCAAATCAAAACAAATTATAAAACTCAATTTCAAATCATCCCAATATTAAAGGGTGAAATTAAGAAAAATAAAAAAATAGAAAAAGCACGCGAGTCAACCGACCAAACCCTGACCTGGATCATGAGATCAAAATAACCTTATAAAATACAAACCAAAATAAATTATGAAGTCTAATTTATAATCAAACTAATATTGAAGGATAAAATTAAAAAAAATCAACTTAAAAAAAAATAAAAAGAACTCAATTTAAGCGATCTAACCCACTACCCGGATTATAAAACCATGATAACCCCGTATAAAAAATAAGAAAAAAATTTATAAAATCTAATTCAATCCAATTTTGAATGGTTAAATCGAAAACAAAATCAAATATAAAAAAAAAATACATGTTAATGTCCTACTGATACATATAATTAGAAAAACCAATTTATTCCATTCAAAATTAGGAACAGATTGTAGGTAAGCTGTAGTTTTCTCAACCGGGTCAGGTTATTTCCTTTTTTAATTTGTCATCTGCTATTTAATAATAGAAAATGTCAACCACCACCACCCATTAATCATATATCATCTGGATGCCACTAATGATAATGACATTAATGGCAAATATTGGATAAAAGCAACAGATTCTGAAATGGTCAAGACTCACGGCATTATTAATAGCAATAATTCGGTCTTGTAGGCACTCTGCATGGTTTTTCCCAGATAAAGTTTTCTTACAGTGCTATGAACACGACATTAATATTTTATCTAATGAAGAAAATTAAAGAAATATTTTAGAGAGATTCTGTCCGGGCCGGTGATGTTTCCTCCGGCTAAGAAAAAACAAAACGAAGAGAGGACAGAGGAAATTAATTCCTCTTAGTCTGACTAATAAATGCGTATGACAAACAGGAAAAAAGTAGGAGCCTGTCAAAATCGAAATCAAAGGATTTCATAGAGTTTATAAGAGATTTTAAAAACGCAAAAAAAGAAAGCTGAAGCTTGCGTTGGAGGAGGGATCGCATGAAAAACTGGAAACAAATAGACTTTGAAATTGCAGAAGGAAAAATTCTATGTTTATTCTATTGTTAGAGAACCCTGAGCAACACTCCATCAATAGTAGTAGGTAGACTCACGTTCTTTTTATATACAACAGGCTGTAAACCATCTTTCCATAAGAAAGCGTAGGGCAGCATTCTTTTCATTTATTTGAAAATCGTGTTTCTAATAAATTAGGACTTAAAGTTGTCTCCATACAGTATTCCGAGGATGATTTGCTTGATCTTGATCCAATGTTTTTATACTGTATAGTTGTTATTTTCTCATTTTGGCTAGAATTTATTATTGTTGAAACACCTTTATCACCTAACATATCTCACTAATATAAGCCTTATTACTCTAGGAATCTTGAGTTACCTTATTACTCCATTGCTTCACACAATAGCTGCCATGATCGGAGTGTGTTGTGTTAACAACTTCCTGCAAACTATATCGGGTATGGAGGTAGAGTTTGGTTTGAAAATAAACAAGAGCATTTTTTTACATTGGTTTAGTGAGAAGGTCGACAACTTGATTATTAGTGAAAACATGATTGGTGACAAGTTGTCTAATGACAACTCGTTCTTGCACAAAATAATAGTCCAAGTCAATATATTTACTACGAGCATGAAAAACTGAATTGACTGTCATATGGAGAGCATTAAGATAATCACAAAAGAGTATTGGTGGAGAATGTACTGGAATGTGAAGGTCTTTGAGGATGAAAGTCATCAATATCACCTCAGATATGGTGTTTGCCATAAAGTAGTACTCAGCTTTAGTGTTGGAGCGAGAGATTGTATGTTGCCTTTTTACACAATAAGAAATAAGATTGATTCCAAGGAAAACACAGAATCTAATAGTGGAATGTCTAGTAGTGGGACATCCTTCCCAATCTTCATTTGAAAAGGCAGGAAAATCAAGTGTAATATAGAAAAAGAAATGTAGACCTATGTTGATAGTGCATTTGACGTAACATATAATAGGATGCACCATTTCTAAGTGTGTAGTATCTGAAGTGTGCATGAATGGCGACAGAAAATTAACATTGTCATAGAGGTCTAGGTGTGTAAGTGTAAGGTATTATAAGGAACTAATAAGTCCCAGAAAATAGCTTGGATCTTCTAGAGGTGTGTCATGTGATGAGGTTTTTTATCTTTTCTTCAAGAGGTGTATCCATAGGATTACAATCTACCATGTTGGCATGTTTAAATTTGGTAAAAGCATAATGGGACTACGATAGGTGAAGACCACTAGTTATTTATGAGATATCAACACCAAAGAAATAATGAATGAATCCTAAGTCCTTCATTACAAATTCACATCTTAGAAAATTAATAAAAATTATAACAACTGTTATAATAGAACCTGTGAGAAGAATATCATCAACATAAAGGAGAAGAATGAGTGAACCATGATAAGAGTGGAAAATGAGCAAAAATGGATTAATTAGACTACAAAACAAAAACCATATTTGAGAAAAATAGTACTAAATCGATCAAACTAAGCACAACATGCTTGTTTAAGTCCATATAGAGCTTGTTGAAGTTTGCATACATGCTTTGGATGATGTATATCAACCATTCCATGCTGTTGTTCTATAAATACATAAATACCATTCATGATGATACCACACATAAATGCATATTTAATGTCAAGTTGATGAATAAGCCATTGTTGAACAAGTACAACTGTGATGATCATCTATATGGTTCCTGGTTTTACAACAACAGGAGAAAAGTTTTATGTTTAATCAATACCATCAATTTAGTGATAACATCTCTAATAGAACAGGTGATTAACAAAATTTAAATTCATATTATGAAAGTTATTATTGCTTTGAAAGACTTATCTATGGTTGTTTTTGCTCTCATAGCCCAGTCTATGGTGAAGTGGCAATATTTTGAGTAGTGGATGATGTTCCCACGTGATTGGAAGTACGAACAACATGAGGAAACAAACTTGTACCTACATAACGAGTTAAAAAAGCATTAATGAATAAAGAAGTTAATGTAGGTATAATTTATGTGGGCAAAGAACTCGTGCATGGTGGGTTCGATATTAGTAAGGGATTTTCTTCAGTGGAATTAATATTAGGCAGCCATTAATAAAATATACTTATAACATGTGGTGATAAAGTTATAGTATTGGAATTTTTAGTGTTGTATAGAACAACAAGTTCATAAAAAAATATTTGTCATGAGATGAAAAAACATTTTGCTTGTAAAGTTAAAGCACTTGTATCCAAAGAATTGTTTTGGGATTAAATTGTCATGTGTCCCAAGTGTAAAGGAAGAATTTAGATCCAAAAGCACGAAGCAAAAAAAAAATAAGGTGAACACCATGCAATGTAAAAGAGATTAAAAATTATAAGTTGAGGAAGGTAAGTGATTAATAAAATCAATGACAATAGTAAATGTTTCTACCAACATAAATAAAGGAATATCACTATGGAATAACTTAGTCATACCTAGCTTTCTTATCATTCTATGAAGTTTTTCAATCAAACCTATTTATTCAAAGTATATGGATAAGATACCTGATGGATGATGCCTATGGAGAGGAAATGAAATGAGAGTTTTGAATTGATGAACTCTTCTTTTTCATCTGAGTGAAACACTTTGATTTGTTTATAGAATTATTTGTAAACATTCTATTCAAATTCTAAATTTACACTCACAAAACTAGATTTATGTTGTAAAAGAATTATTAATGTATACTTAAAGAAATCATCTACCAAGCACGAAACATAGTTAAATTTTCCAATTGACAAAACACGAGTAAGTACTCATAAATTACAATGAATTTTTTCAAAGGTACTACTACTTGAATGTTCAAAACAAGAAAAAAAGATAATCAACTAAGATTTCCTAACTGACAACTATCACATAGATGTTTATGCTTCATAATTCTTATGACATCAATCAGGCCTTTATTTGTTAGATACTATAAAGCTAAAAATTAAGGATTTATTAAGAGTTGGTACCAAACTTTTGCTTAATTAGATTTAAAATGATGTGAAAAATATAGTTCTGGAAAATTACAAAGAATATAGAGGCCACTTTTGCACTTTCCTATGATCATTTGTTGTCCTATTTCTCATTCCTTAACACAAAATTCAACATTAGAAAATTCATAATTAATTGAAAACTGGATAGTTAGCTTACTGGCGGTAAATTCTTTGTTAAATCAGGCATAAGTAGGACATCATAAAAAGGTAAGGCAACATTTGGTTGATTAACGTCGAGAAGGGCTCCCTTCATAGCAGGATCCATTTACCTGTAAGTATAAAGCCCAATGGAAGGACGACCTTTCAATATAAGTTTGTTTTGCTTTCACAACGACATGTATAATAATTTTTGAAAAAATAATTTCATTTAACGAATGCAATTTTAGGTTTATAAACATCAAGGTTGCAAAAACAATAACATCGGCCTTTAAATCATTGATGAAAATGTTGTTGTTTTAATGGAGCTAGATTTCCAAACATCCTGAATGAAAACTGCAGATTGATGCATAGTTTTCAAGGTTCAGGGTTATTATTAACTTAAATATTTTAATGTTAATTTGGACCCTTTATTGAAATTACTGAAATTTGTTTTTTATAAACTTTTACTTCAAGGGAAAATTTGAATGAGAGCGAGCTGATAATAATGTTGTGATGATGGTTTAAGAGAATTATGCTGCAATTAGGTAAGATTGAATTCAGGTTATTTTTTTATTCCACATATTAGATTTTGTTTTTTATTTACTAATAGATAATTAATTTGTATCATATAAATTGCGTGATTTTTAGTATGAAGTACAAAAGAAAACAAAAAAATATGGGAAAGAAAGGGAGCTTTCAAAATGGAATGACCTGACAGTTTGGAAGGATTTTATACAGTCATACATCTCAGAGGTTGTATGGAAAGAATACATTCAACACATGATGTCCGGGCGTTTGAAGCGATGGTCACAGTCTGATGTGGAAAATCGGAATCAGCGTGTTCACAGTTTCGTTACCACGCATACCGGCAGCTCCGTTTCTTTCATCTCGCATGCGAAGCGGATGATACAAAATTATTGTATTTGAACTTACAAATATTTAAATTTGTAATAAATATTTTATTTTTATATTAATTTATTTTAAAAAAATATTTACGCGCTTCGTCCGTCTATAAATCCATTGATATATTTATTACCGACATATCATAAATTACCGATGAGATTTTTTTTGATGGACTGTTTTTGTCCGTGAGTCCGTCGGTAACATACATACCGATGAACTACTAGTGTAAATACCGACATAAATTTTCGTTGGTAAAACTTCTAAATCTGTAGTGCACACACATGAAGTTGATTGATTAGATAAAAGGAAAAAAAAACTATATAAGGTTATACATATGATAAATATTATCTAAAAATAAATATTTTTTATTTTAAAAATAGAATTAATCTATATAAAACATAAAAAAAAGTATGTAGTTCTGCATATATAAGAAATATCATCTAAAAATAAATATTTTTTTAATTTTAAAAATAGTGTTCATATATATAAAACATAAAAAAAAAATATGGATGAATAAGAATAATATCTCAAAAAAATAAATACATAAAAAATAATTTAATAAAAGCCTTTACTTGAAAAAAAGCTAAATAAATAAAATAAAAAATCATCCAATCTTTTGTTAATGATTGGAGGGTGCTGTGTTAAAAGGACGTACCGGCAGATGATCGGATCAAACAAAATAACTAAAGATGAGATGAGATGAATTTATAAAATAAAGAAGGACAGAACAGTAAAATCCAGCAAGGCAAAATGGAGCAGGGGCATTTATGCTATTATCTCTTTTTTGTCGGGCACGTGTAATAAATCTAATAATGGATCGAAAAGAAGATAAACTACCGCAGTTGTTTTGTCCAATCACTCCAATTTTAAGTCTTATCTTCACACGATGGGTAAAGTGATATTTTACCCATCACTTGACACTTATCTTCACGTGATGGGCAAAGTGAATTTTTTTTATTTTTTTTTTTACCACTCACAAAATAATAGTAAGCTAGAAAAGGGCTATGTTAGGTTATTAGCATCCTATCTAAAATGATTTGGTGAATTAACACATTACCAAAAGAATTGAGCAGGGTTTTGAAATGAAACATGACAAAAATTTAATATTGTATTTAAAAACAGTAATAAATATAAGTTGTTGTTGAAAAACGAGATATTTATTAAATGTTGTGATTTTAAAACATGACATCGATTAAATTTTACAGTTCAAGATTGCGACATCAGTTAAATCTAGCAATAAAATTTTCCTGCATCTAAATCTGACAAGAAGGGTTCTTATGACATTTATCATTGAATAACATAACAAATCTAATTTCAATAGTTATGTAGTTTATTAATCTTACATCAAATTTAGTTAATGGTTTTATAAAGTAAGAAATTTTCTAATTTTCATAAAATTTCAGCATAGTTTTCCTATTTAGGAGCTCTATCCAAAATTTTATCCAAGTTAAAAATACCTACAAATAACCATAATAATCAAATGCAATAAATTCTTACATTTTGTAATCACAAGTAGCATCAGACTTACCACTCGAAACACAAATCTTAATTATTTTCACCTATAACATGTATGAATTGTAGTTCCATTGTATGATACTATTGTTCACATCAAGAATAACAATGCCACCATAATAACATAACATAATGTTATGAGATATTCTGTAAAAAAGGAAACAAATTTGATTCCAGTCAATTGAATATAATTTTAACTAAATTGCATTAACTCAACCCTAATTTTCAAAATTCATAGCAAATTCAAAAACAATTCTTAAAATTTAATGCAATGCATAATTCACCAAAATTAAATATAATTCATGATATCAAATCTTATTAATATTTTCATGATAAATTGCATGAAATCAAACACAAATCCATCATAAATTCAAACAATTCAAAGAAAATAGGGAATGCCATTTTGAAAAAAGTATCATAGAGAGGATACTAATATTTTTATGGTATTTAGAAAAGAATATCAGACTAAATTGGCTTTCAAAATGAAGAATGTTGGATTTAAGAGTATCAAGGTGAAGATACTAGAATTCATGTGGTATTCGAAAATAGAAATATGATTGATTGATTTCCACAATAGAAGTGTCGAATTAATGAGTATCTATTCGTGGAAATTATAAATTATTAATAGTGAGGGAAACACCAAGCTTGTAGAATTTTAATTAGAAAATTTTGTTTGATAAATACCTGGTCAATTTGTTATGTTAAGAAATACAATTTTTAGAAAGAATTTTTAACGATTCGACAATAAGATATGATCATTGGACTAAAAATGGATCATTGAATAGATTGTCAATTAATTTGGTTAGAATTGCAAGTTTGATTATTTCTTATAAAATATAAAGATCATTGATAATATTAATAATAAATAAATTATGATGTTGATTATTATATGCTTGGTAAATTTCAGGTTCATCATTGTCAATGATTCAAGAATCACTTTAACATCCTGATTTAGAACGAGTGGTTATCATTTGAAGATAAGAATGGTAAATACAACATAGTTAACTATTGGGAAACGAGAGTCTCGAACCTTGCAAATCCAATCATTTTACCTTTTTTGTACATATTTAAAACTTCGTTGTTTTTGTATGTTTTGGGGTTGAATCTTATCTTTCTAATGAAGTATGAATTTATAAAATAAAACAAATAAATGTTACATGGATAAACCTCATAAGATCGGTTTGTGTACATAAGTAAAAGGAGATAGGGGAAAGAGGTTTAGATATCTAACTTGGACTCTTCAACTAGATATTCCTCATGAAGAGCAGCAGCAGCCCTAATAGGAAACACATCCATAAAATCAAGCATCGAAACTGGATGGAAGTCAACATTGAAGTCCATTTGCATTTATCTTGATTGAATGAAGAAATGTAGGTTAGACATGACAAGAAAGATCTTATTTCCAACCATCTTCAAGAGAGAATATCGGATTGGATTGGCTTCTAAAATGGGGAATGTCGAATTTAAAAATATCTTGAGGAGATACTGATATTTTATGGTATTCAAGAAGGAATACCGAATTGGATTGGCTTTGAAAATGGAGAATGCCAAATTGAAAAAAATACCATAGAGAGGATACTAATATTTTTATGGTATTTAGAAAAGAATATCGGACTAAATTGGCTTTCAAAATGAAGAATGTTGGATTTAAGAGCATCGAGGTGAAGATACTAGAATTCATGTATCATTCGAAAATTAAAATATGATTGATTGATTTTCAAAATAGAAGCGTTGAATTAAAGGGTATCTATTCGTGAAAATTATAAATTATTAATAATGAGGGACACATCAAGCTTGTAGAATTTAATCAGAAAATTTTGTTTGATAAATACCTGGTCGATTTATTATGTTAAGAAATAGAATTTTTAGAAAGATTTTTTTAACGATTCAACAATGAGATATGATCATTGGAATAAAAATGGATCATTGAATAAATTGTCAATTAATTTGGTTAGGATTGCAAGTTTGATTATTTCTTATAAAATATAAAGATCATTGATAATATTAATAATAAATAAATTATTATGCTGATTATTATATGCTTGGTAAATTTCAGGTTCATCATTATTAATGATTCAAAAATTAGGTTAACATCTTGATTCAAAATAAGTGGTTATCATTTGAAGATAAGAATGATAAATACGACATAGCAAACTATTAGGAAACGAAAGTCTCGAACCTTGCAAATCCAATCATATTACCTTTTTTATACATATTTAAAACTTCATTGTTTTTGTATGTTTTGGGGTTGAATCTTATCTTTTTAATGAAGTATGAATTTTTTTGTCTCATTGTTGTTATGGAATCAAGAGATGTTTTTGTTATAAAAGTGAAATTTGGCATTTTATTCTCATCCATGTTTGGATAAATATAATGGCAAATGATTGAACTTCATAGTGTGTCATGCAAGATGCTAGGGGGCATCCCACCATTATGAAACTCTAGAAAAACCCTCATAACTATGCATGATCTCAAGGCTCAACTCAAAATTTTATGATAAAATTGATTTTTTGAAATTCTTTTGCTAAAAATGTTTGAAAAAATAAACTTGCTTTTTTATTTCAGAAAATAATTTGATATTTGCTCAAAACAGTATTTGGCATCCTATTCTTTAGAATAGGATCGAAAATGAATTAAAAAATAATTAAATCAATCAATTTTGTGATGAGATTGATTTTGTGAAATTCTTTTGCTAAACAATTTTGAAAAAATAAACTTTCTTTTTTATTTTAGAAAACAATTTGATATTTTCTCAAAACAACAAACAACATTTGGCATCCTATTCATTAGAATGGGATGGAAAATGAATTAAAATAATAATTAAATCAATCAATTTTCTCTAAGGTGATCAACTAAGCTAAAAAGACAAAATAAAAAATATTTAACTCCCATACATCATGTCTCTCAAGCTACTTTTTAGCATTATGAATAATGATGTATAATGGATTCGATAGTCATAGACTAAAAAGAACACAGTTCTTTGTAAGTCCAAAACATTATACGAGGTCCAAATTTATCGTTTCGTTTGAAATAATGAAATGCCATCTTTTTTATCCTTTTCATGTTCAAAAAAATATATATTCTTTGTCCCTTTTGAGTCTAAAAAGTTTTTTCTTCATGAAAACCCTAACTAAAATCACACCATCAAATCGATTCTGTGAAATTATTTTGCTAAATAATTTTGAAAAATTAAACTTGCTTTTATATTTCAGAAAATAATTTGATATGTACTCAAAATAATATTTGGCATTTTATTTATTGGAATGGGATGGAAAATGAATTAACAAATTAATTAAATCAATGAATTCTCTTTAAGGTGATCAACTAAGCCAAAAAGACAAAATCAGAAATCTTTAACTCCTATACACCATATGTCTCTGGAGCTGTTTTTAGCATTATAAATAATGGTGTGTAATGGATTTAATAGTCATAAACTCACAAAACACAGTTCTTTGCAAGTCCCAAACACTAGACGGGATCCAAAATTATCATTCTTAACTATTTGCACTTAAAATAATAAAAGTTCTTCTTTGTTATTCCTTTCATGTTCAAAAACAAATATATCCCTTATAGTCCCCTTTAAGCCTAAAAAAATTTTCTTCGTGAAAACTCTAACTAAGATCGCACCCCACACTGAGAGCAAGTAGGAGATCAAATGTTAAGAGAATGTTTTGAAAAATCCAAAAAAAAAAACAAAAAAGCCCAAGAAAATAAAAAAATTGAAAGGGCATGCCCAAGTCTAAAACAAAATCAAAATGACAAAGTCAAAACCCAATAAGGATGCCCCACCAAAACAATAAAAAAAATAGCAAGCAAAAAAATACAGCAAATAAAGACTAAAAGATAAAGCAAGTCAAACAACTAGTAAAGATCATAAGTCTATAGAACCCTGAAATATTTTTTGAGTCTATAAATCACTTACATGCTTATAAAAATCTTTTTTAATAAAGCAAGCAAGTAATCTAAACCAATAAGTGGAGCTCTTAAAATGAAATGAACTTTTTTACAAGAGTTGTGACATTACAAATAAGCTACTTATTATTATTTATGCCGATAAAATAAGTTGGTCACTCTCTAAAATGATTATGGCTTTGAAAAACACCTTGGTGGAGTCCAAGCAATCTCAATCAAGAAGTCAAGGGCCAAATCCAATTAGTTATTTTCCATGTTATTGCTCAAAGTTTCATGGGAGGCTGCCATTAATTAGTTAGCCACGAACGGCAAGAACATTGTATAATTGTAGTTTCGTTTATTAGCACTTGCTAAAGAGGCAAGAACAATATCCTCCATCAAGCAATCTCCTTTCTACGTGTCCCACTAGAAAGGATATAAATAATAATTTAACTATATTGAAAAACAATGCATTTTTATCTTTTTACAGCAGCAACCATCGATGTGCACCCAATAAAAAAAAAAAACTTTAGGGTTATCATTACAGAGATCTAGATGTCAATATTGGATGGAAAATACCTCATCAAGATTCTAAGCAACTGAGTTGGTGACTCGTTGTTCCATGTCAACGGACAACAGGGGAAATGGGAAGAAAAGCCAAAGGTTGACTGGGTAACCACAAAGCCAGTGCATGCCAGGTGGGACTTTACTGTCCAGGAAATGGATAGACCTTTTCCCTATAATAATAATAATAATAAAGAGAAACAAACGCCATATGGTGGTGGAGGCCCATCTGGACGACTGGATGTGGTTAATTAGAACCACCTTTTACGCCCGAAGTGGTGGTGGTGGGTGAGTGTAAACGCGGCCATGCCAATGAAATGTGGCTTCACTTGATAGCCGATAGGAAAAGTTCACTTCTCAACGTTTCATATACGTCAACTCGCAACTGCTGGCTTGGCAGCTGGCAGCACCACTACGATTATAGTAATAGTTTTCAGTGTGCGGTGGAGACTCCAGTATGAAGAAAAGATACACTTTTCATAGTTTACTGGGCAGCACCAGTAATAGTTTTTGCCGTTTCTAGTGAGTTACAATTAACGATCTGGTACTACACTAAAAGAAAAGTATGCTGAATTGCGTTTATTATAAGCTAGATTAGAAAAAATCATATTTAAACTTATCAAATAACTCAATGGTAACCTAAAAAAAAACTATAAAAATTAAAAAACTGAAAAGAAAACTTTAACTCAAAAAAACAAAAAACAAAAAAAAATTCAAGTGAACCTCTTAAACCTGAGTTACTTTTAGAAACTTGCAACTTGTTAAATCTTGAATTCGAGTTCAATTAACAAGTTTAACTGTCAATCAATTTAATTTTGAAGAATACAATCGTTAAAAAATATTAATAAAAAAAACTTGTAAAAGCAACAAGAATGATGATGAGATTTAAAAAAAAAATCCTAAACAAAATAAATAGCTATTAGAAGAATAAGCATCAAATTTAAAAGATTAAAAAAATTATAGATTATTTATAAATTAAAAGGTGGTAAGAAAAGAAAACAAAAAAAAAGAATAAAAAAATAAAAAATAAGCTCTAAAAAAAGAGATATAAAAGACCATGCAAATCTAGGAAAGCCTTCAAAACCTGATCTAATCACTAAAACCTACAACTTGTAAAATTCTAAGCCTAAATTCAATCAAGAAACTTAACTTTTAACAAATCTAATTTTAAAGGATGAAATCGCAGAAAAATATTAATAAAAACACTTGTAAAAGAAAAAAAGCAGCAACAAAAAGATAAAAACAGTAACAAAATATTAATATCAAGAAGCTTAATTCTTAACCAATTTAACTTTGAAGGATAAGATTGGTAAAAAAAAAAAAAAAAACCTTGCAAAAGCAATAAAAATAATGAGGATGAAATTTGATAGAAAAAACTCAATGAGGATGCAAATTTAAAAAAATAAAAAATGATGTCAAATAAAATAAACAGCAATTAAAAATTTTAAAGATTTAAAAAAAAAACATGGGGGAAAAAATTGAGAAACATTTGTAAAAACCAAGTAAACTCAGGCAAATATCTCAAACTTGATCAAATTTTAAAAACTCGCAACCCGTGAAATCCTAAATCCGAATCCAATCAATAAGTTTATTATGAGTTCATTTAAAAATATTAATTTAAAAACTCGTCAAAGCAAAAAATATAGCAATAAAAATAATAGGGGAAAAACAAAGGAGGGTGAAAATCTTAATAAAATCATTTATGACTTAAAATTAAAAATTGGCAATCAAAAGAAATGGATTAAATTTGATAAGAAAAGCAAAGGAGGGTGAAATCGTAAAACAAAATCAATTTAAAAACTGATTCCAAAAAAAATTTAGTAATCAAAAGAATAAGAATCAAATTCTATAAATTATTTAAGATGACAAAACAAACCTCATAATAAAAAGAAATGAGACTAAATTTAAAGAACCAACAAATTAAAGTGTTGTTCTTAAATTTTTAAAGGGCTAGTGTGAAAATCTAGGTAGAGAAAGAGAGAAGAAAGGGGAAAAGAAATAGTCGTCGGCATCAAACCGCTATAAATCTTGGAACATGTATTGTCTTATCAAGTCAGGGGCGCTAGGACCCTTTAAAAAGTCATCCCTAAAGGCAATGTTTGGTCATCAAACGGCTCACCATGCACTGTCTAGATAATGCGTGGGTCGTCCACACGCTTACATGTACTCAACACACGCCAACTTATTTTTTTTAATTATATTTAATAAATATAATTTACATCGATGCCTCTATGTACCCTTGGAATTTACAGCAAAAACAATATAAAATGACAAAAAAGCCCATGGGTGAGTTTTGTTGGTTTTGTCTTAAGAGCATGAAAGTAATTATATTATTTTAAAAAAGTAAAAATACAAAAATATCCCTAAATAGTAGGTATTAAATTATTTTATTCTAGATATAAATTAGTAATTTTACTATATAAAATAAAACATAATTATCAATCTAACTCCATACAATTAAAAAAAAAACAATTGCATCATAATAAAAGATCTTTCTACCCTTAATATCTAGTTCAAATTTTGTTTTGTTTCATAGTGATATCGTAATTACACTTTTCTACTGAGTAGGAAACTGAGTCTTAAGCTATAGTAAAATCTCTTTCACCTTTAGTTTTTTTTTTTAAATGCATGCATAAATATTAATGTGATATAAATTAGTAATACACTTGAATGATTATGAATCAGTTTCCCTTGTTTCACAGTTTGCACCATTGCAAACCTTTAATGGCCATGATCCTGATTATGATCACGAACATTTGGTGGTACTTTAGCAAATATATTTTAGAACAAGAACTAAGCATAAACTTGCTCATGTCCTGCCACAGGTCCAAAGTTGTCCAGAATCGAATCCGCATTATCGATTTCAATGTTGTCTGAGCATTCTCCATAACCATCAAAATAAGATCAATCATGGGCCAAAATACCAAAAATATGATGTCCAAAGCTTTCAAGCGAGAGTTTAAGAACAGGTAATAAAGTTTACATGAACAAGTGCAAGACCACAAGGGGGTAATGCATAACATAGTTGAGCAATGAAAACAGTGCTGGACCAGTAATAGGGTTATGAAGCCATGACTGAATGCCGTTTGTGCCCAAGAAATGCTTCACGAAGTTCTTTATACCCACTCCTATAATGCTCCAGAGAGAAGCATAGTTGTCGAATTGCCGCCCTTTTCTCCTCAGCCACAGCTGAAAGCTCAACTCTCTGCCCGTCCACCTCCTTCTCCAGCTCCACTACTTTCAATCTTAACTCGTCCACTAGCTTCCGTGAACTTTGAGACCCGGCAATCAATTTTTCATGTTCAGTATGCAACTGTTGCAGATGCCCCTCCATTTGCCTTATTTGATTGTCTCGGGAATTCACATCTGCAATGAGTGTGTTTACTTTAGCACTCATCCCATCTTTCTCGGCCATAAGCATATCGTATTTAGACTTGAGGCTGTCAAATTTTTTGTTCAGAACTTCCACATGCTCACCTCTGTCAATTAGTTCCACCTTCAACTGACTGATCTCCCCTTGCAAAGCAATCTCCTGGGCATCATGCAAATTTTTCATTTGCATTTTCTCAGCCTCACATTGCCTCAATTTATCCTCCATGAATTTTCCTTGTAAATCCCATTCTCTCAGTTTTACCTCCAATATGTTCTGTTTCTCGGACAGGTCAAGTATCTCAGATTGCAGGTGTGCCTTCTCCACAGAGAGATTTTCCTGTGCATCTTTTAATGCCTTGATTTGATGATCATGATCAGATAGATCACTTTTGTAGCATGTGATCCTCTCCTGCAAGTCTAGAACGCGCCTGCTCTCTGTATTGAGTTTGGCATTCAGCATTGTTATTTCTTCTTCAGCCACCTTAAGCTGACCTTGCAATTCTTCTGAACCTTCAGCTATTTTCTTTTGCAGCTCCAATACCCTTTTTCTTTCCACTTGAAGATCATCCTCCCTCATCTGGATGTCTTTAAGTGCCAATTCAAGCTGAGCTTGCAAAGTCCCTGAAAGATCCCTAAAAAACACACTCTTCTCAAGCTCGATTTTCAACCTGGTAACGTCATCTTCTGATAGCTGGAGTTTTACCTTTGTAAGCCTCAGCTCTTCTTCATAGCCGATTATTCTACTCAGTAGTTCTTCATAATTTCTATTTTCCTCTCCGTTCAGCATGCTATCTCTATTTTCTTCTTCATGCATCCGGAGCTTCTCTTCCATACTTGAGAGATCAGTCCCCATAACAATAATCTTCTTGTGCAATTCACTACGATCAGTGTTCACTGGGAGGCTATAGTAGGCATTCCCAGAAGAATTGAAAGATTCTGATTCAGAATCTGATGATGAAAATGAGAATGATTCAGATCCTTCCTTTAATGAAAGATCAGAGCTAGCACCATGGGAGCTGACAGAAGGGGCTCGATTACTAGCCTTGTGAAAACCCAGCTTCTGATCGGGAGTCAGCAGACGAGGGTCATGGCCATGGCCTGATTCAGAATTGTCAACACCCTGCACATCGAACTCTGATGGTATGCTATTGGATAATTCAGCTGTCACGTACTCATAGCACTCAGCCAATGATTGTTGCATGCTGTTGAATTCCTTAATTTTTGAAATCAAATCTGGCCTGGTCTGCCTACACATTTCAGCCTTCTTTGCAAGAGATACACCATCTTCTTCAATCAGTTTCAGCATTTGTTTGACACTCCGCTCCATCTCTGTCATCAACATCTTTACCATTAAAATCCCCCAATAAATTAAACAAAACCTTGTTCAATTTCATCCAAGCAAATGAGTATTGGAAGTCAACTAGTGTGTGAATCAAGAACATAACGGATGATCAAGGAACATAATAGGCTCATAAGCAATTGAAACAGGTTAGTGCACTTCAATATAGGGCTCCATTGTGATTTATGTAATGCAGTTGCACTCACAGAAATGCCGAATCTCTTACAAGTTCTAAAAAAAAGTTGATAGGATTGATGGTTCTGAATCGCCCACTTAAATTGTTAGCACGAGAGAGCTAAAAAAACAGTTACGATTGGGAAGAAAAAGAAATTGCGAATCAAAATTAAAAAAAACAAAGATACAATCAGACCAATAAAAAGAATTGAACTTCAAATTAATTAAAAGAATAATAATTCAAACTCCAGAGTAAATTAGGTTTATGTTATTTTTTAGAGTTGGAAACAAGAAGAAAAACCAAACATGCTGTGGAAGATCAATTGAACTACAACAAGAAGTTCCAAGTTGTTTTTCATTTTTACTAAATGGGCAAACAATTAGGTCTTCCATTTCTCTCTACCATTACTTTTCACTCCAACCAGTGCTGTATCACTTTCAAAGCTCATCCTAGACTGGCTGGACATAACACTAACCAAGTCAAAAGCAGGCTGATCTGTATCTTGCTAACAAGAAATAGAGTATCTGAATTACAATTTGCGAAACACACCCTCCACCTACTGGTACTGATCTTTCTAAAGCAAATGAAATAGGCCCTTCAAGTGTTTCTTGGCCATCAAACTCAAACAGTGATGTCAAAAAAACTACTCTTAAGACAGCAAGAAAACATGCGGCAAAGCCTTGCCACTAAGTTCAGTCCAGAAGTTGTTATAGGGTTGTCGGTTTTAACCTTATCTAAAAAAATAAAAAAACAAATTCCTGTTTTAAAATTCAGATAAACAGAAATCGGAAACCGTAAATGATCTCGAAATCATGCTTTGAATAACATCAATAAATCAGGTAAGTTCATCCATGAATTCAAGGTATCGTTGCAAGCATCTCTTACAGAGAATATATATATAAAAAGATGCACGTTAAAAGGGACATAGCAGTTCACTGACCTTGGTGGGAAGAATTCAAGATCTTGGACTGACTGACTGCAAGAAAAGAAAAAGAAAAAAGCAAGAGAAAGATGATAAGAATGGAGCGATGGATGTGGCCTTGATTTTAACAAATCCTTTTGACTAACTGAAAAGGTTTTTTCTGGGCCTCTATTTTCTTTGCCTTTAGAGGGAGAGATAGAGAGAGAAGGGATTAGGAAATGGAGACAAAGAGAAAAGTGAGAGAGAAGCAATAATACATAAATCCCTCAACCCATCTACTCCTGCCAGTTTTCATGGGGTGGAGTCCCCCAGGTTGCCGCCCTTTCATTTCAAAATTTTCAAATCCCACCAAATTCCCATTCAATGCATGCCAGTGGACACCGAATTTCCTGAATGAAGAAGCATGGTGGGCCTAAATAAAGACAAATCACAGGCTAATAAAACTGTTCTTGCTTCGTCTTTACCAGCTGGACGTTTCCCATTTACTTTATTTTTCCTTTTGTTATGAACTACATTTGATTTGATTTGAGGGAGTATTGATTTCATGTTAATCCATTCTTTCCACACATGTAAATGAATGAATTCAGTCAATTGCGTTTTTCCGGCTGTGAATTTTTCTTTTTTTTTCAATTATTCAAGCCAAAACTGGGATTGCATTTGTAGTGACCCCTTGCCACTTTAGGCCTTCGTTCCCATGTAATCTAATATTATAGGTGACAAGCACATTCGTCATCTTACCATTGCATGGACACACCTACGTGGGTTCAAGGTTATATGAATAGCCTAGAATCCAAGGTAAAGGATCATCTTCCAGAGGGAAAAAAAACTTCATCTTCTTCATCTTTCTCAAACCTAAATACTCCACAACTAAACGTACACACACTCAACCTCACAAGGCTCTCGTATTCTACATAAACTGACTTAGAAATCAGATGGTGCAAATCTTTTAGGACTTGCTTTGTAGGAGTTTCAATTATTCAAGCCTGGCCTCCTACGCCTTTCAATTCACAATAGCCTTAGAAAGATCATAATATTTTGGAGGTTTTCAAAAACCTCATTAATGGTTTCGTTTATGAGAAATTAACTTTAAGAAAAAAAACTAGTTTCATTAATTCTCGTATTTCCACATTTTTTTTTTGTTTCTTTCCATGGTTGACAACCAATAAATTCCTAGGCTTGGAAGAGTCACAACCCTTCTAACTACCAATTCTAGCTCCACCAATGTACCAAGATCTCTAAAATCTAACTCAGCTACTAAAAATGCTAGTTGTGGCCACACAAGAGTAGCACACATGAGTAGTTAAAGGCCTTACATCTCCACAGTAGATGGTGCCTTTGTTAGCATCACCACATCTACCTTTTAACATATGTAGACAACTCCTTTTCAAGGAGAAGTAAGAGCAAAATAACATAGCAAAAACTTGGAGAGGGTACTGTTGTTATTCTCAGAGCCCCTGTAAAAATAGCTCGTGTTGCTATGAGGGGCATTCTCTAAGTAGATATTCAAGATGCAACAAAGACAAGGTTGAGGATAAAATAGCATGCAGCCATAACCATAAGATGAGCCACCATCATTCTTCATCAAAGGCTTTATTGAGTAGTTTTAATAGAAAGTGGGCTTGTGTGAAAGTTAGATTTGTAGTGGTATGAACCTAAAAGGTATAATTATATGACCTTTATCAGGTAAAGGTCTATTCACTATCGAAATACTCATTTTCAAAAGGACTTCATCTTCATTAAAATGAACATAGATAGTTATAATAGTTTGACTAACCTTAGATAAAACTTGCAAAAATTTCATAGTAGCTTAGCTAATATTGTAAAACTTTGATGTTATATGTAAAATTATACCAATAAACTTCTAGGAGATGGTCCAAACCTGATACCGTAACTTAAACCCTAATTTTATCCTTGGTTTTGATGATCCATAAACCATTTTAGCATGAGCATTTTGATGAAGAAAAGCTCTATAACATTGTTTGTCATCACTAAAAAAATAAGATGAGAGTATTAAGCCCTATCTATAAGGTTCAATGAAGACTATTAAGCTCTACAACATTATTTTCATAAAATTGTGCTTTTATTTTTTTGTGTATGCATGAATGTGTAAATATTTATTTCTCAAACAAGAATAAAAATTATGTCTACAAGTCTTTTATTTTTAGGGATAAACATTATTTTTTTATAAATGATCTAATCAACGAGTCTTCTATTTTTAGAGATGAACATCAAATTCTTTGAATGGTTTAATTGATAAGTCCTTTATTTTTAGGAATGAACGTCGAATTTCATTAATGATCTAATCGACGAGTCTCTTATTTTAGGAACGAACGTCAAATATTTTGTGAATTGCCTAATCGACGAGTCTCTAATTTTTAAGGATGGACATCAAATTTTTTAAATGTATTAATCAACAAGTCTTCTACTTTCAGGGACAAGCATCAAATTTTTTTTTTTGAATGGTCTAATTGAAAAGTCCCCTATTTTTATGGATAAACATCTAATATTATGAATAGCATGATCGATGAGTCTTCTGTATTTAGGTACGGACATAATTTTTTTGTAAATGGTCTAATCGATGAGTCTCGTATTTTTAGGAATGGGTGTTGAATTTTTCACAAAAAACATTAGAAATAAATTGCAAATAAGATCAAAAAATAATTTAGACAGTTAAATGCATATAATTTAAGAGAAAGCATATAGTAAGGGTAACATTTTGTTTGAAAAGATATGGTAAAAGTGATGTCTATCTTCCCTTAAATATAATCAACCTCTTATCTGAATCTTTAAAATCTATGTTTATTTTAGGATTCTTAGTTTCCTTTAATTACTAGGTGGCAACTCCTTTTTCTTTCTTTTTCCAATTTCCCTTTTATTTTGAAAGTCCAAACATTGTGCTAAGTAGTGTAACAACATGATGACTTCACTAGGGACTAGGGTCAAGCTTATGTATATGTGTTTTCTCTTTTAATGTTTTTATTGCCATTTATTATTGAGCGTTTATTTTTATTTCATTTATGTTATTTAATTTTATATGTTAATTTTATTTATCCATTAACTTTAATATGTTAGTTTGAATGTGCATGAATTTTATTTTTTAAAGTTTTCACACACTTCATAAAAATCAATAAAAGCTCTGGACCCGAGCTTATCCCTCTTTAGGATTACATTAAGAGATTCAGTGTGGCAAGTGTGACTTATGTCCACTGATGCTCACTTGAACTTTCGCTCAAATTAGAACTCATCATATATGTCATAAGCCAATTATAGGTTTCCCCTAAAATTATTTTTTCTTTTAAAATTAAAAACAAAAAATGAAATAAAACAACAAAATGAAAGACTAACAACTTGGTAAGAATAAACTGATAAAGGTTTTAAACACATTAAGAAACCAAACTGAGATTTTGAACAACATCAGGAATTCAATTGTACCCAAGATTGAAAGACAATGCAAAAATCAAGATTAAATTAAATGATTATCGGATGAATTTATATAAAAATTAATTTTTAATCACATGCCTAATTAAAGGTTTAATTAAGTTTAAGAATTAATTTGGGTCAAACTAAAAAACTTAATTAAGTGCGAGGACTTAAATGGGCTTTTAATAGGTCAAATTATTTTTTATTAGGGACTTAATTGATGAAAAAATAAGTTTGAAAGCTTAATTTGGGCTTAATTGAGAATATTGAAATTTTAGAGGACCAGATTGAATTTTTCCAAATTCATTTAGGTGAAATTGGGGATAAAATTGCAGGAAAATCAAATTTGAGACCAAGGATCATTTTGCAAAAAGCATGTGAATTTGAAGATCCAATTCAAGTTGCAAATGGGAGTGGAATTGAAGAAATTAGAAGTTTGAGGCTTAATTAAGGACCAAATTAAAGAAGTTTGAGACCAAGGGCCATATTGTAGAAGGCATTGATAATTGAGGGTCGAAACTAACATGAGTAGGGACTTAATCGAAAGGAATTTTTAGAAATTAACCTAAATTAGTTGAATTCAACAAAATTGAAAGATTAAGGACTACATCACAAATAAAGAAGGAATGAATTAAAATGGACAAAATTGTGCCGTTTTGGCACCACTGTTCATTTTCTCCTTCATTTCTCCCATGAAAAAGCTGGCTGGAGACCCTTTTATATAGCCATTAAATGCACTGTCATGCCTCAGCTAAGACAAAAGGAGACGCTCCTCTAGTATACCTGAAGTTATATTAAGTATACCTGAAGTTATATATATTATGCCCCTAGCATGGTTCCTTCTGGATTGTCGCCTGTGATCTGCTGCATTGAACGTCCAAAACCCCTGACTTAGTCGACCTTCGATAGCCTGATGAAAGGGTACAAAGTTTGTTAGTTTGCAAAGATTGATCAGAAGATTTAAACCAAGAGGAGAGCTAATATCCCTCTAAGGATCCATCAATAAGTAAGAGCTTATTAGTTCAAAAAAGGGGGTAGTTAGATACCAAAAAACGCACTGCGAAAACAACTACCAACTCTCTCTTGTTCCAGCCAAAAACTACAACTCCCTATTCCAGCAAAAAAATAATAATAATGATAAGAGACCCTATTAAGAATCATCACAGCCACGTTTTCATCTTCTCCACTAACTCACAACAGCAATAATAGTGCAATATTCCCTCAGGATTTGTTTAGCAATCCCAACCGCAACAAAGTTCTCTTGAGTAGCAGCAAACTCTCGTGGGCAACAAGGACTCAACCAGCTCATTAACCCATTGGCAAGTTGGTTTCAACATCAGACTGACGCCTTCAACTCCAGCAAAGTAAGGCTAGCACTAGAGGTCTTCATCTCTTATCATAGCAACAATAGTTCCTTCTCAGCCACCAGCCTCACCTACACCAAACCACGACTGAAGCTCTACCAGCAAGCAACGCCCTATCCAGCCTAGGTAGCTTTCCTTCTCCTATCTTCTTTAATTTATTGTTACAAGAAGCATGCAGAACGTGAAATAATTCACGTTCTGTGGAGGCTATCAATTTGATCACTGGGCTAGACCAATAACCAAATTATATTGATTGGATTTAAGCTCAGCCGGTATGCCTCAGGTCTAAGTCTAGCTCACTTATACCAACCAAAAAAAAAAAGAAGAAGAAGAAGAAGAAAAAGAACAAAAAGGGGTTGTAGGGCCATCTACCTGACCACACAAATCATGTTGGGCTGGGTCTGAGCCCATCCCATACACATGGGTTTGGGCCTCGCAAAGTAGGTCACAATCTGGAGTAGGAGTTTGGACATCACACACTATAGGTAGGTTCCTAACCTATAGCATAATTATTTAAGGCATTGTTTAATTATAATATGCAAATTTATTATAATTGTATTTGATATTGATAGAAATTTGATTCGGAGATGATGAAATAAATAAAAGAAAAAAAAGGAATTGAATGAGATCCAAACTTGATTAGTCATTCCTAAAACTGGAAGACTAATGATATCAATATAATTTATTGATATTGGTACTTTCTGAACTTGATTAGTCATTCCTGAAACTGGAAGACTAATGATATCAATATAATTTATTGATAGCGACACTTTTTGAACTTGATTAGTCATTCCCATAATTGAAAGACTAATGATATCAATAGAGTTTATTGATATCAATATTAATTGAGAGTTGATTAGTCATTCTCAGAATTGGAAGACTAATGATATTAATAGAGTTTATTGATATCGACATTAATTGAGATTTAATTAGTTATTCCTGGGATTTGGAGACTAATGATATCAATAGAGTTTATTGATATTAACATTAATTGAGATTTGATTAGCCGTTCCTGAAATTGAAAGACTAATGATATCAATATAGTTTATCCATATCGACATTATTCGAGATTTGACTTATTGCTCCTAGAATCGGGAGACTAATGATATCAATATAGTTTATTAATATCAGCGTTATTCAAGATTTAACTTGTCGCTTCTGGAATTAGAAGACCAACAATTTCAATATAATTTATTGATATCGACATTATTCAATATTTGACTTATCGCTCCCGGAATTAGGAGACTAATGATAGACATTGATATTGGTATATTTTAGATGGACTATATATATACTAGTTAGGTGGCCCGCGCTACGCCACGGGCCCACCTTTTATTCTCATAAAAATATCAAAAAAATCTAAGATCCAAAAGTGTTGGGTCTGACTGCAACGCCGGAACCACTACTCTTAAACTTGGCATCGATCAAGTCCAAGTTAACTGGACTTGGTAGGTGTCCATGTCCAAGTTACACTTGGACTTAGCAGGCACCTAGACTAAGAACTTGGACTTTGGAGGGGTCAAATCCAAGGCAGGGTGGATCCAACACGCTTGCCGGATCCACTACACTTGGACGCCAAGTCCATAGTACTTGGACTTGGTTGTTAGCCAGGTCCAAAGGACTCCTGGACTTAACAGGCGTCGAAGTCTAAGGTAGCATAGGTTCAGCACTCATGTTGAACTCACTACACTTAAACTCCAAGTCCACAGTACCTACACTTGATTGTTGGCCAAGTTTAAGAGGCTCCTGGACTTGGCAAACGACCAAGTCTAAGGTGTCATAGATCTAGCACACTTGCTAAACCCATTACACATGGACTTAGCAGGCGATGAAATACAAGGTACTTGGACTTGGTAGTTGGCCAAGTTCAAGGTTGCGTAATAATTTTTTTTCAAATTTACTAATGATGATGATGATGATGATTTTATTCTTCAAATTAAATCTATGGTTTTTCTTTGGTAGTAATAATATTTTATTTCAAATTTAATAATAATAATAATAATAATAATAATTATTATTATTATTATTATATCCTTCAAATTAAATATATGGTTTTTCTTTGGTAGTAATAATATTTTATTTCAAATCTATTAATGATAATAATAATAATAATAATAACAATAATTTGTAATTTTATCTTTCAAATCAAATGGTTGTTTTTAATTCAAGATTAATAATATTTAAAAAAAATTATTAATTATTATATTAACTATAATAAAAATAATAACAATATAATACAAATAATAATATTTATCATATTAATAATATTATTCAACTTGTCTAGGGGGGCTTTGCGTACTCCGTGCGATGTTCAACAGACCTAGGCAAACTTAGGCGCCCGTGGTACCGGGCGCTTTTAGTATATTGCTAGATAGATGGATGGATTGACTGTGTGCGCTTTGTCATGGGTGATTCTAGGTTGCTTGTATGGAGGTGCAATATTTTTTATTGGAACAAAAATAACATCCATGGAAAAAAAAAAAAAAAAGAGATTGCTAGGTAATGATAAAGAGAATTGTAGGTAAGTCAGTATCAAAGGTTTGATAATATAGATAAAGTTATAAACAATAGCAAAAGTGCAAATAAGTTGCTAGATTGTTGGGCATTTAAAGAACAATGTTGTTTGCAAATTATATCAAAATTGCAAAGGTAGAAATTATCTTCTTGCTGTAGAAATCCAAATCCAAGTCATTATTAGAGAAATTGCTAGTTCTCCTGCGATGGAAAGACAATGAAATAAATTGTGTAAAAAAAAAAGAAAGGATGTGTGAAAGGTGTGTGTTGCAAGCATGTGTAACATAAAATAACATGGAAAAATAATTTGTATAATAAAAGAAAAAACTTTCGCTATAATTTGATGTTTTAGTTAATGTCTTCTTTTTTTTGACATGTTAAATAGCCTCCACAAAAATTTGAAAATTTTATCCGCATTTGTGAATTAGATGAAGTTAAATGTGTGGATGAGACAAGAAAATAAAAATTTAACATGCTTATTTTTTTTCACATTACCGTATGTACAGTTTATATGGCCATTATAAAACTTTCTTTAAAGTCCTATTGATTTCAAGTCTTATGGCGTCCACCAAGGAAACAATCATATTTGTTGCAATTCTCATTACATTTTTCATGCCTTTAAATTTAAGTAACATATGCACATTTATAGTTGCAATTGTTTCTTCTTTATTTGACTATATTTATTGCGTGCACATAATAATTATGTTTTTTTTATATCATATTCTTGTTAATATACATATATCTTTAACTAATCCATTGGTTTTAAAGAAAATTATTAATATTGATATATAAATTAGCTAGGGAATGATTTTTTTCCTTTTAAGAATTGTATTCAATATTTTCATTACATGTAAAGAAGAGAATAGCACATCTATTATATGCTGTCAAGTGAAGACAAAGAGGTAATTGTAAAACAATAAAAGACAAATAGAATCAGAAAATAAATAACACATGGAAGACATGTATACCTCGGACAATGATTTGTAATGTAAAAAAGAGTAAAAAGTTGCAGACATAGCATCACAAATAATAATAAGAAGTAATGAAAGAATATGAGGTTTAAAATCAAACCTTTGAGGATGATAAGGATGTTGTTCGTTGTTTTTCTAAGGTGGAAGTAAGTGATCAAATGTATCAGATGTAGCTATGTTTCCCAGTCTTCCTTCAGCTTCAATTGCACTGCCACACTAATTTTCAAGACTATTTTAATCAAGGAGTTAAAGAGATGCATGGTAGAAGAACCATAGGTTAAGAACCATCTAATTTAGCATGTGTCAAAGACAAAAAAAAAATTGTAAAAGAAGTATGTGAGGAAAGGTAAACTTGCCTAAGTTGCTGTGTTGTAGCTTCAAAATCAAGTGCACGTCGTGCTTCATAATTCAAGCTTGTTTCCTTGTCTAGTGATATGCTCTGGGATGGTGTCTCCAAGGAATTAGAAGCAATCTTGAGTTGTGTGATAGTATTTTGTGGAGTACATGGACCTATAAGAACCTGTTTTGTAGAGCTTAATGGAGTAGATGTTTTGGATGTAGTAGATGATTTAGCTTTTGTAAATGGTGTCTCTAGAGGATGGATGTTCTTATTTGTGGTGTCATCAAAGATATTAGTAATGATAATCTCACATCTGTTGTTGGTGGTGGATCCGAAAGCACCAAAACGAAGCTGAAAAATCATGCTTTTGTTTAACTTTGCTGCTATGGTAGGAGGAATAACTGAAGGATCAATAATTTTTTTATCATAAACATAATGGTAGGCCGATGATCCAAAAAAGTTCTCAAGCTTTTCCCAAATAGAAGGAAATTAGCGACATCTTCTCCATCAGTAACAATGCATTCTAAGCGAAACCTATGATATAAAATTGATGACATGTTCATTAATAAGGAGTTTACGATAATGTATCTGAGGAACATGAATTGTTTGCTTTTTTTTATTTAACAACTTAATATTGTCTTAGTTGAGAAATTAGATGAGTTACCATGGAACTGGAAGAGAGGTGATAGCATCATGATCCACGCATGTGTAAATGTTTTCGCCCCAACTAAGTTTTTTGTTGCATTTTGGACAGCTTGGATACCACCAGCCATTGGAAAAATCAAAGTCAACAATCAAAGCTTGACAGGTGAATCTCAGATGCTGGTAGCATAAAGGAAATATGTGTTACATGGGTGTGGTTAAATGAAATTGAAAAACTAATTCTATGAAAAAGCTAAAGCATGTTATCAAAGTTAATAATAGAAGAGTGAAAAAAATAACCTTGTGCTCATAAGGATTCATGCAAAGAATCTCATGTATTGTTCTCCTATTTTCTTTGATTTGTTCCTCTATCGATAAAACAGCATTCGAGGATGAGGGGAGTTGTTGGATTTCAACAGATAGTTGTGCAAAGCTGAATGCACAATTGATTCAAAAAGATGATGAAAAAAATAATTAGTTAGAAAAAATTTGAGAATGGTAAAGCATAAGAGAGATGGTTGATGTTGGGATAACTTACAAATGTTTATATGCTGAACATTCTGGTATGTCTGGATTGAAGTACCAAAGAGAGGCAGCTGTACTGTTAAGATTTGGTTTTCCTTATGAACAAAATAGTTTTTTTTAATAAAATGAAAGGGGGATTGGTTGAATTAGAATGACAGTAAAAATCTGAAATATTTTTTTTTTAAGAAAAAAAATTAAATGGAAGTTGAAATTACCCTTAAATTCTGTGACACGAAATCCAAAGAAATGCAATGATGACTGGAGATGGTAGGTTACGAAGAGCGAGTTCATCAAAGTTTTTGGCACTATCACCCCAAAGAGTTATGCGAAGCTCCTCACCACTTGGAAAGAAAGTAAAACAAATTTGATCAATAAGTTTGACAGAAGTGAAGTAATTGCATTTTATTTTTGAACTTACCATATGTTCTCAAGCATGAATTCTCTCTTATTTTCGAGCATCTTTCCATGAACCATAACTTGTTCGAGTGGTTGCAATGTTTTAAGTCTTCCAATGACATCTTAAAAAATAGGAATGAATATTTTTAAGTGATCTTGTCAAATTGAATTAAATAATAGAAATGTTTTATAACAGGCTAAAAATGAATGAAGTAGATGGCAAACCTGTAAGAATTCCGGATCCTTTTGAATTGGTGATAATATTTGCATAGTCAATAAATTTGAAGTAGTATCTAGGAACATAAGGTTGAATAGGTTCAATGGCTGCAATTTTTGTGTTAGATTTGAGATCAATTATAGCATCATGGGCAGTAATTACTAAGTTTACTGCTCTGTTTTCATAAGTATAAAATCCTTTGATTTCATAGTGATTTCCTTCTATAATTGTTGCTGCAAATGTTAGGAGATCCCTTGCTTTAGCTAAACCTTGAATAGCTCCACCCTATATTAAAAGAAGATTAATATTGGAATGGAAAAAAATAATTGTTCACCATGTCAACAACCAAATGGATTAGAATTTTCAATGCAATATGTAATAAGGTTTTGTAAATTATTTAAAGAAGGGTTTTTTTTACCTTGGAAGCGAGGTATTGGCACCACAGGAACATTAAGACAAAAGATTGGTTTTAATAATGAAATTAAGAGATTTTATGACTTAATATTTCTTACAATGTGTAAATTGGTTGTTAGGTATAAAGCCTATGAATTTTAAGGAAGATTTTCTAAGTTAAGAAACGTGTCTTTAGTTTAAGGTAAAGCATTATTCCAAACAAATTGCACATATATTATAATCAATTATTGTAGACCACTGTAAAAATGAAAGTTGCATATAAAAGATGTATAGAATAAAAGATAAACGTACTTTTTCGAAGCGAGATTTATTATTCAAACATTTAAATATATAGAAAATAAGATTCATTAGTGGTTATATTTTCATGATAAATTTTACCTGATTATCAACAAAAACACAATTAAAACTTCTTGGCTGGCCATTAAATTTAGCAATCCAAACACGACAGGCCCTAGCTCGTAATGAAGGGTAGAAGTGGTATTTTTTAATCTCTTTTATAGGTAGAGCCATTGTCCTGCAAATGATTAATAAAAAAAAAATATTAGGAGCAATGATAAAAACAACAAAGCTAATATTAACGAAATGAATATATGAAGTGTCAATTGAGGGGCATGTATTGCAAATATTTTATTTAAAATGAATGGGGGAAACAACAAATGGAAACATGCTCAAATTAAAAATGATAAATCAAATAATTTTATCATTTCTAAAAAGCATTACCTTATAGAAGCAAAAAAAAACAGTTATCAAAGCTTGGCAGATAAATAACATGTGGTTCCAAGAAAAACAAAAAGTGCAATCCATAGTGATTTTAGACACAATCTACAAGTAATTCACTTATCAATTTTAGTTTTTTTAAATGTAATATAATTATAGTAAATTATTTAATTGCATATTTTGATTTTATAGGCTAGATCCACAATATGCATTTTGAACTGGAATATTAATTAGCTTAGCATGTAAACATAAATTAACTCTAACATTTATGTATATTGTATTTAATAGTAGTTTCTTAAGGATATGGAATCATTGTACACAGTAAATATATGTATATAATTGTTGTATATATTTGTATGGATGAAGTTATTTGAGAAACATTGATTAATAGGGGTAATGATCCAGGATGATTGGATCAGGTAAATGAAATTGTGTTGGAATGTGAAACAAGTCTAGTCAATAATTTGGGACTTCCCATTATAAGGAAAACTCTGTCAAAATTTCATCATAAATTTTGGTGAAATTTTAAGTATACATTTGTTTATAAAACTTGTAAATCTTCCTGATAATAATTGAGAATGTTACATTCAATCTCATAATGTTGCAACTAAAATCTCAAATAAATTTTTTCTTGGTCAGAAAAAATCTTTAAGGTAGATCTTGTCAATAAGCAAGCATATATCTTTAGCATTGAATAATTTTTAGGTATTTGTAGAATCAAAAGCTATGCTCGACCAAAAAAAGGTCGGTAGTCTACTCATTAAATTTATTATTTAGCTTTTGTAATTGTTGATCAGTGGTAACTATAAATATATCAATTTAGTAGTGATGCTTAACTGTTACTGAATCTTTTTATGGCAAGATTGTGTTCATAGTTAAACCTAAAATCAATATTTTTTTTTCTCAAAAAACAAGAATCAATTCTTCTTATCTTTTTCATGGTTCAACCTAAAATCTTTTTATTATTTCATGTTTTAAAAATGAACACAAATGATGATGTGTTGAAGTAATAACCAAAATCAAAAATAAAATTTTACATGTAAACCAAACAAAGATTAGTGAAACAAATTTGACCCAACACTCAAAAATAAAAACCACAAAATTAACATAGAAAAGCTAAATTGACATATTAAAAAAAGAAAGAAACTAACATATAAAAGCAAAATTGACATATTAAAAAAAATAGAATTATTAGATCCTAAATAAGAAAACTTACACTAAATACATATAACCAAAAATAAAACATAAAACAATATCTAAACATAATCGAAACAAACCCATAAAATATATATATATATATATATATATCCAATTAATTCATCAATAACAATAATTACAAAACCAGCATATTCAAGAGAGAGAGAGAGCGAGCAAAAATGACAAAATTAGAGAAAAATACTCACCAAATCCTTAACAAACATCCCAAAACAAGAAGAGAAAAAATAAATTTTAATTTTGAGTTACTAATTACCTTGTTTTGATCGAAAATAAATTAATCTCTGCAGTTCTGCCTCAGCCTTTCCCTCTTTCCTTTGTGTTCTTGTTTCTATTTTTTACCATTTGTGCTCGGCTCTATATAGAGAGAGGGCGGCAAAGATAATTGAATTGGGAAAAGTTTTGTGTTTGTTAATTCTTTCCACATGCAACTGAGCATAAAGTAAAGGAAATTAAAGCAAAGGTATGGCTCCTTTGTGTTTGTGTATTCTTTCCACGTAGAGGTAACCATAACGTTAAGGAATAACCCATTTATTTAAAATTAAAAAAAAAAATATCGTCCCACACACTTAACTACTAAGGAATAAAAAACTTTCAAATGTTTTGCAGAGGCCCGGGCCTTGCTTGTCCCTCTAATTTCGCCATGACTCTTTGTTAATTGATATTTATATTTTAAAAGACGTGATGATTTTATTGTGCAAAATGCACTATGTTCTCTTTTACATTTTATTGTGAATTAGAATAGTACATTTTTTTATATTATGGTCATCAAACTTTTTTCTCTTCAATTACATCCTTTTATAGCTAAATCAATGTCTAATTTGTTATAGAAAGACATAATTGAAAGAAAGAGAATCAAAGTGTAAAACATGATAAACTTACATATTCATTATGAAACTAACATGAAAACGTTCATTTTGGTACCCATACTTTCCTTCTTTCCTGAAACATTCCCTTTGCTTTTCTAAAATTTTATTTTAGTCCAAAACTTTATTTTTATTATTTTTCAATCCCTGGTTTAAAAGAGGAGAGAGAAAGCCACTAGAAAATGGTGAAAGTTAGAGAAAGATATTATTTGACCACATTCCGATTGCAAAACAAATTATTCTTAGTGTCAACAAATTTCATTCGACAAGAGAAATTCTATTAAGATTTTTTTTTCCCTTAATCTTGCCAAAAAAACTAGATTGGGGTTGGGAGATGATTTTTTCTTTCAAATTAATTTTGTGTTTTTAGACAATTTTTGGGGTAGTTTGAATTGATTTGTTAGTTTGAATTGATTTATTAGTTTATTGATATCATAAGAATATTTATTAGGTGTTTTTAGATGAAAATATATTTAAAAAATCATTTTTGGTTCAAAAAACTCGTGCCCAATTTTCCAACAGCATGTCCGATGGTTGAAAACTAGTATGGCATACAACGTGTCATCTGTTTTTATATTAAAAAAATAGAATGAATGATATTTCCAACAAAAAAAAAACAAAAAAAGGCAAAAGGCTAAAAGCGCTTGGCCTAGCCTTTGCTTTTAATGGTATAGGCACAGTGGGCCACCTAGGCCCATGTGTTTGGTTTCCTTTTTTACCTTTAATTTATTTTTTATTTAAATATAAATTAATTAGAATAGATTAATTAAATATATACGTGGGATGCCCGACCTAGCAAGTATTTGATTTTAATTAAGATCAATTGAAATGAATAAACTAAACAAATTTTTATGGTATTTTAATAAAATATCGATTAATTTTTACTTGCTTTATGAATAATATTGCAACATTTTTTATAATATTAAAAGACTTTTTTTTTATGCAACCCTATATAATATTTTTCTTGTTTGATTTTATTCAATTGATTTCTTGTGTGCATCTATTTTTATTATTGTTTGATTAAATAAAAACTTGGTTCCAAGAAACAAAGTTATTGAAAATAATTGAATTCATGACTCGTGTTCTGATATCAGATATATTGATTTGCATCTATCTCTCCACTTTTTAGTATAGTTTTTGGTTAAATGCTGGTAAATTTTTGCTTGCTTCTCGAATAAGACTATAGCATTTTTTTTTTCTAATATCAGGTGGTGTTCTTTTTACACAACCTTGCAAAATCTTTTTTTTCTTAGATTTTATTAAATCGCTTTAATGTGTGTGACTGTTTTTATTATCGTTTGATTAAATAAAAAATTGATTCCAAGAAAAAAAAATTAATGCAACTGAGCCTGTTTTGCAAGATACAATATATTGATCGACATCTATCTCTTAATTTTTTAGTTTAGTCTTTGATTATCGATAACGGTTTTATTTTTTATATTTATTGGCGTAGATGATTTTCAATTTATTTAATTAAAATGATACTTCAATTTTTTTATTTATGATTAACTTCTTTTTTTAATATAAAAAACATATGGAAAACACCTGTATTTTTATTTTTTTATATTAAAAAAAATTAATCCGATCCTTAATGAGACATGTGCCAAGTGAATAGCATATACATATGTGACAAAATGCTTAAGGGAATACGCTTCCAAATTTAAGTTTTAAAATAGTATGCGAGAAATAAATTCTATGTTGGGAAACTCATTTGAAAATATCATAAAAGAAAATCACAAACGGTCAAGACACCATGGTGGTCGCTATAGAAGTCTCAAATGTCTTATTTATTTATTTTCAAATGTTGAAGCTAATTATTTTATAGTAATTATTTTTAAAATATTTTTTACTTGAAAAATATTAAAAATTATATTTTTTTTCAAAAAATTATTTTTAACATTATTATATCAAATATAATATATAAAAACATCAAAAAATTTAATTTAAAATAAAAAATTGAAAACTTTTACAAAAAAACACTTTTTAATCAACCCATACCAAACTCCAAATTTTGAAAATCAAAGGTGGCTAAATCAATGCCTAAATTGTTATAGAAAGACATAATTAAAAGAAAGAGAATCAAAGTGTAAAACATGATAAACTTGCGTGTTTGTTATGAAACTAACATGAAAATGTTTATTTTAGTCCCCATATTTCCTTTCTTTCCTGACACATTCCCTTTATCTTTTTAAAATTTTGTTTTAGTCCAAAATTTTATTTTTATTATTTCTCAATTTCTAGTTTGAAAGAGGAGAGAGAAAGTCACTAGAAAATAGTGAAAGTCGGAGAAAGACATCATTTGACCATATTCCAGCCATAAAAAAAATTATTTTAGTATTAACGAATTGCATTCGACAAGAAAAGTTCTATTAAGGTGTTTTTTCCCTCTTAATCTTGCCAGAAAAACTAGATCGGGGTTGGAAGATAATTTTTTCTTTCGAATTGATTTTGTGTTTTTAGTTTGTTGATTTGTTTAGTTTATTGATATCATAAGATATTCATTAGGTGTTTTTAAATGAAAATAAATTTAAAATATCATTTTTGATTCAAAAAACTTGTGCTCAATTTTCCAACACCATGTCCAATGGTCAAAAACTAAGATTACAAATAACGAGTCATTTGTTTTTTTTTTTAAATAGGATGGACAATATTTCCAGCAAAAAAATAAATAAATAAAAGGCTAAAAGTGCTTGACCTAGGTAGCCTTTACCTAGGTCCATTTATTTGACTTATTTTACCTTTAATTTATTTTTTATTTAAATATAAATTAATTAGAATAGATTTATATATATATATATATATATATGGGGGATGCCTTACCTAGCAAGTATTTGATTTTAATTAAGATTAATTAAAATAAATAAACTAAACAAATTTTTATTTATCTATTTCCAAATGTTGAACCCTAATCATCCAACAGTAGTTAACACAAATAGCCACAGCCTCGGGTAAGCATCGTTGCATTTATTGCTATTCAACTTCCACACGTTAAATTTTACTCACCTAAACTTTTCAAGAGAAGGTATTTGTTAATTATACTGTGGTAATTGTCTTTTAAAATATTTTGTATTTAAAAAAAAATATTTTTTATTTTTTAAAATAAACATATCAAAATAATTTAAAAATATCAAAAAAATAATTTAAAATTAAAAAAAAATATTTTTAACAAAAATACTTTTTAAGACTCCAAAATTTGAAAATCAAAGGTGGCAAGTAACTTTGAGCTTCGCAGCGTGCCCTTTGGCAGGATGCAGCTGGCCAAGAATGACGTGTAGTCTAGTCAAACCAATGACATGTAGTCTAGTCAAACCTGTGACTTCTTCCCATCTCCATGGGGTTACTTGAAATTTATATGCACAGTCAACTCTCTAGTAACTTTGGTTAGAATGTAAGCATGGTTAAGTATTGGATCAATAATTAATTAGCTTTTAACCACTTAGTTTTTCTTTTTTGTTTTTTAAATTCAACATTAAAGTATACTCTTGTAAATACATATTTTCTTTAAATTACATTATTTTCCTATAAATCTATAGCATTTGGTTAATATACTATAAATTTAAAAATTATTTTTTTTTCTAAATCAAGAATATTAACAAACCCTAATTGGACTTTGAAAATTATTGTAACTCTAGATTCATTGATATTGTTCACTGAAACAATATAACGATGTTTTTGCTTTTATACCCCAAAAACTTTGCATTAGCTTTTAAGGATATTGAAATCTTTTCACATGGTCTATTTGTTATTTTTAAATTGACTAGCAACAAATAAGTATTTTCTCATCTTGATTGCATAGTGAAACGACCAAAATACTCTTGAAAAAAAAAAAACTTGGCATCAAGAGGTATATTTGTATTTTCACAATTGCCTTTTTGTTATTGCAATTTAACTGGGGAGCAATTTGGTATTTGACCAAATATAAAAAATAATAAACAATTAAAATACACAGTAAAACAACAAAAATACCCTTAAAATAATAATAAAAAATAAGCCTAAGATTAAGGGGCATTTTTTATTTTTTTACAATGTTTTTTTAGTTTAATTAGAAAGTCAGCTCATAAGCTCTTTTGTATTTAGCTAAAAAAAGGACATGCGTGTGTGGCACACCCGACTTCCAAAAATGCTTTTCCGCTGTGTCGTTGAAAGTGTTGTTGTGTCATCTTCTTGTTGGTGCAGTGCATTTCTTCGTTGGTAGTCCAATTTGTCGCCGATAGACCTTTTTTTTCACTCTTCTCTCTCTTCTTCCCCGAAAATTACAGCTTGACCTTCTTGGTTATTGATATTTTAACTTTAGTCCTTATTCTTTTTATTTCTTTTTTTTTATCTTGGTCTTTTTGCAGAAATTTTATTTATTTTCAATTTTATCATTGAATCTCAATTTATCAAATATTATATTCTCCAATTTGATCTTTATTATTTGGATTTCTAATTTTTTTTCTTGATCTTTTTGTAAAAGTTATTATTCTTTTCAATTTTATCATTTAATCACAACATTGTTTTTATTCTTATGTCAATTTTGAGTTTCATTCTTTTTTTTAAAAAACTATCCTTTTATTAAATTGATTTTTTTTTCAATTTCACATTTCAGTTAAATATAAAATTAATTTTGTTTTCGATCTTTATTCTTTTAATTGCTATTTTTTTAAAATCCTTTTATATATAATTGATTTTTTTTTAATTTTATCATTTAATAAATAATTGATTGAGAATTAAACTTCATGATTTTTTTAGATCGGGTGTTTCGGATCTAATGATTCGGGTTACAAGAATTAGCACATGTTTGTTTTTTTAGAATAAAAAAGCTTTATAATTCTATTTATTTTTTATCAGGTTATTTTAATCACATAATATGAGCCACTTGTTTAGGCAAATACTCCAAGTTAATTAAACTCTAATTAGCATGTTTACAAGTTTATTTTGATTAATTTTTTAAATATCTTTTCACTCCATTTCAAAATCTAAACAATATTTTTAATATAAAAAAAATAATCCATAAGCGCTGACACCAAGGCTAATAATTACATAATCATATTTGTGTACTTCCCATTAAAGGAAGTGCCCTGTTGAAACCACAGAGCAGCCATTAGAGGCGAGACAAACTACTTTCCCTTGATGACACCAACAGGATTTTTTTATTTTTTTTTATTAAAATCAAAGGGTAATCATTTATCCATACGAGATTGTCTGGATTTATTTATTACTCTGTTTGTCTTCCTAGAAAATTATTATTATAAGAAAGTAGTAAATAAATATAAATAGTCAATGATATTAGACCTAGTTAAACTTGATTAATTTATCCGTAATTCAATTAATTTGCAACTTCATCTACACCGAGTTAAAATAAAAAAATTAAATTAGGTGAAAATTAAAATATTTAATTTTAATTAAAATGGACCAAGAATAAGTCATCAAACTGATGACCCGAGCGCGGGGCTGGTTTTCATGACTTCGCAAATAACAACAAAGAGTTAATTGGGAAATGGTACGGCGGCGTTGAGATACTGTAAGAGAGAAACAAAAACAAAACCCAAACTATCAAAATTACGGTCTTGACCGTGCAAGTTGTCTTGTTGATGAAGGGGAAAAAAAAAAAAGACAAGACAAAAACAGTTACTGCCTTTTAGTCCTTTTTGAAAACAAGGTGGAAATTATATTTTATAAAAATTTAAATTTTTTATTTAAATTTAATATTTTTTATATTTTTAAATTACCGATATTAAAAATAATTTTTAAAATATAAAAAAATATTATTTTAGACAAGAAAAAAACAGTCACTGCCTTTTTATGCCTCTTTGATTATTTAAATTTAATTTAATTTATATTTTTTATTATTATTTTAGATATAAAACACTTTAAAAAACAATCATTATCATATTCTCAAACACTTTCTTAAGCTGCGTTTGTTTTGCAACTGCTTTGGCGTTTACGATGTAACAAACGCAGCAAAGTGTTTGGTAACAAACTAAATTGCGTTTTGTACTACGAGACCCACTAAAAAATTGAGTTTGAAACATAATTTTTATATATTTTTTAACTGAGTTTCATAAAATTCTGTTTGTTTTTGTGTTTCAAAAGCGTTTTTGAAAAAAAAATTAATATTTTTTTATTTCAAATTAATATATTTTTTATGTTTTTAAATTATTTTGATGCGTTGATATCAAAAATAATTTTAAAAAAATAAAAAAAATTATACATATTTTTTACTACACATAAACCTCAACCACAATATTTACCAAATATATATCTAAATTCTTCTCACCATAGTTTTTTTAAAACTTAATTTTTCAAAATTATAACCACATAAGCTTTTTAGAAAGAGGAAATAACTTTGAGGTAGTGGTTTATTGTTGTCTTGAAAAAATAATTTTTTATATATTTTTTTGTATTGGTTTGATATAATAATTTTTAATATTATTAATTATTACGTTGAAAGTTTCAAACTTTGAAAGTTTGAGAGACACATGACATCATCAAAAGAAGGTTCTCTTCTGTTGTTTTGCTTTGGAGGGTCAGGGGTTGACTGGAAAAAAAAAACCCTCCCTTGGCCGAGACTTCTTTAAACAAGGCATAACCAGTAGTTAAAGTTAAAGCTAAAGTTGCAGAGAGATATGGACCATATGGTCTTCATTTTGTCCGTCTAAATCTCAGTTACTGGGAAGGAAGCGAGCGTTTATCAAAGGGAAAAATGAAAGAAGAGAGGTGAAGGCTCGTGAGTCGTGACTGGAAACCTTGACGTCAAGAAAAGAACTTGAATTCCGTTGCAGGTTCGTTGTAATTTCTCAAGTCAACTTTCTGCATAGACTTGCTTCATTCCCATTTTTATTTTTTGCTTGGACAGTTATTATATGCTGCTTCAACTTCGATTTACATATGTTATGTGCTTTCTCCTAAGTTGATTCATATTTTGAGCCCACCTTTTTTATTCTCTCTTGAGTTCTTTGGATCTTACTCATAATTAAAGGGTTGGTGGGTCTTTCTTAGTGTATCTGATCTAAGCTGGTGCTCATTTCTTTTTGAGTTCGTTCGGTTTCTACGTTTATCCTTTCTTTGGATTTTAGGTATGTATGATTGCAGTTCATTTGTTATCTAATTGATGGTTTGTACTGAGTACTCTAGTTTTTTTGGTTGCTGATGTATTATATTTGCTGACAATTTGATCAAAACTTTGTGATCTGTGATAATACATACACGTATATATAGTCATTTCTTTTCTAACATCAGGCTTGAATGTCTTGTTGCTGCTGCTCTAGTTGTGCTTCTTCTACTTCTTCTTCTTCTTTGCTTTGCTGTCTTGCTATAGATTGCTGTTGAATATAGAATCGTGATCGTGGTGACCTGTTTGCAACCCTGTTTTTCTTTCTTCATTTCTGTCCTCTTTGTGCTTCCCTTCTTCTTCTTCTTGTTTTTCTTTCTTTTCTTTCCCTTTTTTTTTTTTTTTTGGTATAGATGAGGTTAATTTCATAGATCTTCCCTTTTACTCAAGGTTAATTAAATCGCCTTCAGCCACCATTCCTTATTTAAAGAAAAATCCGTGGAAAGAATCAATTTCTATCCACCGGTTCACAGAAAAAGAGAAGTTGTCTTGTTTGGCTAGATTTTCTTATGCATGGTTTTGCTATGATTATTTGAAAGCATTTCTCTTTCTTTCTCTGAGAAGGATTTAGCTGAATCTAAAATTAATTTCTCAAATGCAGTAAAAGGCGTAAGCATTCCCAACCAAATGAGGTTTCAGTCTCACCTTGTTCTGAGCGCTTGTTTTGATTCAAAATTCACACTCTCTTGTTGCTGGAGAAACATGATGGATGTAACTGGACTAGTTTCATTGGTTTAGAACATGTTTTGTAATAAAGGGGTTTTCTCTTAAAAATATTCCAGAAAGCATCAGAATGTGGCTTAGGTTGAGAGTAACATACAATTACAAATGGCATCAGGTTATTGAATTTGTTAACCTTGGATTGCATCAAGTTATTGACTTGTAATTAAAAAACTTTGTATGCGAAATGAAATATCAACTTGCATGATTTTCGACATTAGTATAGGCTCTGAGCGAAATCTTGCAATTCCTCGAGTATTGTTGAAGCCATGTCTTATTTTCAAGAACATCATTTCTGTAAATATAAAACTATTTCTAGAACTCAATGTTAATAAGATGTTCTCCCTCTTTTTTGGTGGCATTCTTGAAAATGGACAATCCCCTCTAGATATCTAATCCGCTGACCTGTCTTATCTTTCTTCATTTGTCTGCAGATTCTGAAGTCTTACAGCAAGTTAACAATTCAATATAGTCATTGGTATTTGCAACACCAAAGATTAGGAGTGGAAGCCCAACCTGGGATTACTTACAATCATATTTGGAGGAACATGAACGGTGGATCAGCTGCTAAGATTCGGCTTGTCAGATGTCCTAAATGTCGGCAGCTTCTTGTGGAGCCACAAGATATTACAGTCTACAAATGTGGTGGCTGTGGCACACATCTTCAAGGTACAACCCTTTTAATTTGTGATGTATGGTTTGGATAATATATGCTGGATCTTTTTCATTAAATTGTTAAATAAGATAAGAGATGGTAATATAGTATTCTTCTTGGATTGGTCAAGTTGATATAGAAATTCAATTACAATATTCAACTTGGTTAAGTTCTGATTATAAAAGATTAGGAGGTTCAACAATTATCAATTCCATATTGCATGGACCCATGAATGCTACTTTCCTATGATAGACATTCTGATGAACTCTAAAGGTTCCTTGAGCGATACTTTAATAGCCAATACTACAGGTTGATGGCACTAAGCCAGTGCTAGACTAGCTCTTCTAGTACAAGAATGCTTTCCTTAACAATTAAAGAGTATTTTCATCTTATACACCTAAGTTGTTCTATTCTTACCATCCATAGATTGTTTTCTTTATCTCTCTTCTTGTTTTACTGAAGGTGCTCTTCATTGTAACAATCTGGATTTGTAGATAGTTTAATCGCTTCTTTTCCTTCATGCAGTGAAAATTCGAAAAAGTAACCCTGAAGTTGCAACTTCTGGCCTGCATGAAACAGATGCTGCTCAGAAAAATAGATCAGATCATATTTCTGAAGCTAAGGAATCCAGCAGCTCAAATCATGAAGAAAATTTTCTTTCCCCTGGGGAATGTTCTCCAGACCAACTCAATGGGGGGATTGTGCTGCATCTGGCGATTGTGATCTTGATCATCTCAGTGGTGCAAACTTACCAGAAGAACTGCGAAGGAGTGGAAGTGATCAAAATGGTTCTGGAGATTTTGATAGTAAGCAACCTGGAGGTGTGAACTCATCACACAACCAAAAGAATGAGATTGATAAAAATGATCCAGGGGACTCTGATAATGAGCATGTTGTAGGTGTAGGCTCATCCAATGAACACCAACAGAATGGGAGTGGTCAAAATGAGACTGAGGATTGTGTTGATTTGAAGGTAATAGGCACAAGCTTGTCAAGTGATGATCAGGAAATAGGAAATGATTCAAATGAATCTCCAGAGTGTGATCATGAACAGCCTGAAATTTTCAATGAAGTTCAAATCCAACAAATTGAATCTGGGGATTGCAATGATGAGCAACTTAGAGGTATGGGGGGCATATCAACTGAAGCACAAAATGACTGGAGTGATCGAAATGATTCTTCTGATTGCAATGTTGAACAGGCTGGGTTTTCCTATAAAGTTTGTTCGCCTACCAAACTTGATGAAGAGCTGTCCCCACTGGCGGCAGCAAAACCAAAAGCTGAAGTCAATGAAGGTGGGATTCAACAAAATGAGTCTGGAGCTTTCAGTGATGAGCAACTTGGAAGTGTGAACTTATCAACAGAAGCAGAAGATGACAGGAGTGATCAAAATGATTCCTTGGATTTCAGCATTGAACAGGCTGGAATTTCCTATGAAGTTTGTTCTCCCACCAGACGTGCTCATCTCAAGAACAAAGAGCCATCCCCACTAGCAGGAGCAAAAAAAGAAGCTGAAGTGAGTGATGAAAGCTCACCATTAACAGTCACAAAAGCAGAATTAGATGCTCACAGTGATAGTGATGGAACTTCCAACGATGTTTGTTCTCCCACCAAACGTGCTCATATCAAGAACAAAGAGCCATCCCCACTAGCAGGAGCAAAAAAAGAAGCTGAAGTGAGTGATGAAAGCTCACCATTAACAGTCACAAAAGCAGAATTAGATGCTCACAGTGATAGTGATGGAACTTCCAGCGATGTTTGTTCTCCCACCAGACATGCTCATCTCAAGAACAAAGAGCCATCCCCACTAGCAGGAGCAAAAAAGAAGCTGAAGTGAGTGATGAAAGCTCACCATTAACAGTCACAAAAGCAGAATTAGATGCTCACAGTGATAGTGATGGAACTTCCAACGATGTTTGTTCTCCCACCAGACGTGCTCATCTCAAGAACAAAGAGCCATCCCCACTAGCAGGAGCAAAAAAGAAGTTGAAGTGAGTGGTGAAAGCTCACCATTAACAGTCACAAAAGCAGAATTAGATGCTCACAGTGATAGTGATGGAACTTCCAACGATGTCTGTTCTCCCACCAGACGTGCTCATCTCAAGAACAAAGAGCCATCCCCACTAGCAGGAGCAAAAAAGAAGTTGAAGTGAGTGGTGAAAGCTCACCATTAACAGTCACAAAAGCAGAATTAGATGCTCACAGTGATAGTGATGGAACTTCCAACGATGTCTGTTCTCCCACCAGACGTGCTCATCTCAAGAACAAAGAGCCATCCCCACTAGCAGGAGCAAAAAAAGAAGTTGAAGTGAGTGGTGAAAGCTCACCATTAACAGTCACAAAAGCAGAATTAGATGCTCACAGTGATAGTGATGGAACTTCCAACGATGTCTGTTCTCCCACCAGACATGCTCATCTCAAGAACAAAGAGCCATCCCCACTAGCAGGAGCAAAAAAAGAAGTTGAAGTGAGTGGTGAAAGCTCACCATTAACAGTCACAAAAGCAGAATTAGATGCTCACAGTGATAGTGATGGAACTTCCAACGATGTTTGTTCTCCCACCAGACATGCTCATCTCAAGAACAAAGAGCCATCCCCACTAGCAGGAGCAAAAAAGAAGTTGAAGTGAGTGATGAAAGCTCACCATTAACAGTCACAAAAGCAGAATTAGATGCTCACAGTGATAGTGATGGAACTTCCAACGATGTTTGTTCTCCCACCAGACATGCTCATCTCAAGAACAAAGAGCCATCCCCACTAGCAGGAGCAAAAAAGAAGTTGAAGTGAGTGGTGAAAGCTCACCATTAACAGTCACAAAAGCAGAATTAGATGCTCACAGTGATAGTGATGGAACTTCCAACGATGTTTGTTCTCCCACCAGACGTGCTCATCTCAAGAACAAAGAGCCATCCCCACTTGCAGGAGCAAAAAAAGAAGTTGAAGTGAGTGGTGAAAGCTCACCATTAACAGTCACAAAAGCAGAATTAGATGCTCACAGTGATAGTGATGGAACTTCCAACGATGTTTGTTCTCCCACCAGACGTGCTCATCTCAAGAACAAAGAGCCATCCCCACTAGCAGGAGCAAAAAAAGAAGTTGAAGTGAGTGATGAAAGCTCACCATTAACAGTCACAAAAGCAGAATTAGATGCTCTCAGTGATAGTGAAGGAACTTCCAACGATGTTTGTTCTCCCACCAAACTTGCTCTTCTTGAGAACAAAGAGTTGTCTTCAGTGGAAGGGGAAAAATCAGAAGCTGGAGCCAGTAATGAAAGCTCACAATTAGCAGGAGCAAAAGCATTACTAGATGCTTCCAAAGAGAGTGGTTCTGATTTCATAAAATCAAGTATTGAGAAGTCAGTTGACAAGGAGGGTGCTTCAGTTGTCGCTGCTCAAAGGCCTGCAGGAGAAAGCATTTCATCAGACATTTTTGTAACTTCGCCAAATGAACAGCTAGAGAAGCTTCATGAAACAGGTCGCCATGATTTTGACCGTGTACAGTGTACAGATACATTCAAAACTATGGATTTGATTGACCCCAGCTCTGAGTTAAGTGACAGTCTTATAGACTTGTCTAAATCCCCAGCCACCAGAAGCTCTCGGGCTTACTATGATGACATTGTCTCTTCATATGAAGGAACAGATGATCAATTACCTGATCGACCCAAGCATCCATTTAGATATACTCATAAGCAAGCAAATCATGCAGCTTCCAATGAGAGACCCAGAAGCGAAAAGTTCGTGGTGAATAGCAGTTTGGAAATGCAGCATCACTTGAAGAATCATACATCAATTATTTCTGATAATAATCACCGTGCCTTGAAATCCAGCAAACTAAATCATGATGAATTGGTAGAGCACACAAGGGTTGCCCATCCAGCTAGAAACTGGAGAAGACTGGAGAAGGATGAATATCCATCTCAGGCTCCTTTCTATCAAAGAGACTTCTTGGCTGGCTATGATAATGGGAGCCCTTCCAATCAAAACAACAATGAATCCCGTTCCAATCCATACTTTCATTCACGTGAAAAGGCTGCATACACTGAACAGGAGAAGATGAAACTGTTGGAAATGATTTATGAATTGCAGGATCAAGTTAACGTTCTGAATGGAAAGGAAAAAGGGAGGGTTGCTCCAGGGGTCGCTTGGAAGGACCATAATCCCAGTTACAATGATCATCTGGAGCAGGTAATTTTCGATGACTTAGACTATCCGAGTTATCCTGGAAGATTCAGAGGGGGGAGCAACTGGCATCAACAGAGTAAATACTCCCAAATACCTTTCCCAGCAGAGGTAGCAAGCAATCGAAACCAAGTTGATCACTTGTGTTGCTGTCCCCAAGACTGTCGCTTGGCACAACTACCTCCACCTAACCTTCATCATAATAGAGTGTTTTGCAAGGCCCAAGATCATGTCGAATTTTACCATTCCTATGGTTCTTGTCCCTCAACTCCACAACGGCATGCTGACTCTGAGTTTTCCATATATAGGCGTGAAACACTTTCTGATGACCACAGGCGTAGGGATCAGGAGGTAAAGAAGTATGTAACGAAGAAACATCACTTGGCTAAGCGGCACCTCCTGCCCCTGGCAGGTGGAGCCCCTTTCATAACATGTTTTTTTTGCTTCAAACAGCTTCAGCTACCTGCGGATTTTCTTCTTTCTAAAAGGAAGTACCACCAGCTAAGATGTGGTGTCTGTTTGGAAGTACTTAGATTTTCACTTATAAGCAGGACTCATCTAGTTCCATATACACCGACTGCTGATGCACCTCCACCAAGTGAGGTTGACGAGCATAGTGGCGGTCTTCATAGGAGAATTTCGGCTTCATCTTCTCATGCCAGCAATTGTCCCAACATGGATCCTGTGTCATGTTCTGAAGATTATGGACTTCCATTCTGTAAAAGCGGCTCCACTGATGGGGATCCTGTCCAGACATCATTACGTTCAGCTGAAAGCAGCCTGAATGAGCGCCGGAAGAATCCCAAGGAAAAGCATGAATTATCTGGACCTTCTTCTAGCATGTCCAAAACAAAGAAAGTATCTTCAGAAATTGAGGAGCTGCCAAGGAAAGGAGGAGGAGGTTCCCCACTTCACCGACTCATGGGTTATTCCTCACCAAGTCGACTGATATATGGTTATGAACCATCTTGTTCAAGTTGGTACTATCCAACAGAAGACTAAGTGAGCAACTCACGACATATTTATCATGAAGCACTGGCTTGTATAGATACATATAGGTTTTACCTTGATTATGTTGTTGATTATAGTACAGGAAATAGGACTCGCCTCATCGCTTTGGAATCAGTAGTATATATAACAGAAGTAGAAACACAAGTTTTGAATTCCAAGTATAGGTTCTCAGAAGAGAAGATTGCAGTAATTATTTGTTTATTTTTGTATTATAAAACTGATCCTGTATAACGAAGTTTTTGGATTTCATGTATATTATTCAGAGAAGTAAAAGACAAAGAAATCATCACATAAAGGTCGTCACTCGTGAGGAATGCTCAGTTTCTTCAAAGCGCTTGATGTACTCAGACAACTTTTAAAAATCTCCCCATGCTCCTTGTCCTTGACTATCTTGAGCTTAACGTCATGAGTTTAGCAGGTTTGGATGCATGTCCAGTTGAAGGAGGTTGCACAGACGGATTTTAGCTTGAGCAAGAGTGTCCAGCTGTTGTTGTATGGACAAAAACACTCCCATGACTTCACATCCGTTTCTATCTCGTCGTAGAAACCAAAAAAAAAAGTGATTTTGATTCACCATGAATTGTTGGTTGCTAATGCAATTTCTTCGTGTTTCCAGGGTGAAGCCCACAAGATGACTTTGTAATTCGCTAGGTTGTGCTGTGCTTCTTGATGCTCCCTATTACCCAGTAGCGTTCCTGTATCTTTTTTTCTTTTTGACAAGCTAATAATAAACATCAACATATTTATCCACTTTTAACTACCATTATAATAAACTCGGTTCATTTAAATATATAAATAAAAAAACAAAATATAAAAAAACATATAAATAATATAAATAAAAAAACAAAATATCAAAAAAATATTATAAAGCTAATCAAATACAAACTAAATAAAATTATAAAGTCTAATTTTCAAACAACTTAATTTTAAAGAAAAAAATTAAAAAAAAATATTTAATTAAAAAAAAACAGCAGAAAAAAAGATTCAAGTCAAACTCAAGTTAACCCACTAACCCTGCAACTCTAGACACAAGATTCAAATAACCCAATGAAAAAAAAAATCATGAAGATCATTTAAATAAAAAAACCTAAAAATAATTCAAAACAAGCTCATGTTAACTTTTAAAACTTATGTTGGTCAAAAAAACCTACCTCATTAAAAAAACCTAAAAAATAATGCAGAAAAATTCTAAATAAATAAAATATTGAGGAATAAAATTAAAAATAATATAATAAAAAAACTGAGACTAAATCTGATATAAAAATAATTTAAAATAAAATATTAAGTGATAAAATTAAAAATAAAATTCAATTAAAATAAAATAAAATAAAGATAAAAAAAATTAAAAACAAATAACAATAAAAACAAATTTGAATGGATCAAAATTCAATTTGCTTAAGTGCATACTTGCCACCTAATGCCCTTTAATTACCCCATCAAGATAATGCATGGCCGTACCAAGTTGAACTCCATACGCTTATCACCTTTTGCAGTCTGAATGCAGAGCAGCTAGGCTTCTTAGGAAGCTAAAACACTGAAAAATGTTTATGAAGTAGAACTAAAAGATCAACTATAGAATTACATTCCTTCCGAATTCAATACCAAAAACATTGAAAATGTAAAAGTGCATTCTTCTGTAGTGTGGAGAGATCCAATTCCTATTGATTGTCTGCGACTTCAACTTCGATTTGCAGCTTTTCTGCTGGTTGTATTTACAAGGAAATGAAAACAAGGTGAAGCAAGCATAAAGCCCTTGGCAGATTTATCTACACATGCAAAATTCATCTGAAGCTGTTCTTATATCTGCTTCCTCGATTTGAAACAATGGAAATCCTCTGGTCCTGAAGCATGTTTAAGTTGGGGGCCAGCAATCGGGTGTACCGATCAAAATACAGAAGCTGTTTCATGAGAAGAGCAAACTCCCTGGGAAATTTGAGTCCATATGATTCACTAACCCGAATCTGTTGCAAGCCAAAAAATATCAAACATGGGTTATTGGTAATAGAACAAGAGAGAGGAATAATTTGAGAGAAGAAGAGGGTGCCATGGATCAGGATTGCGTCAATAATTGGTCTTCGTAACTACACTTAGCAACTACTTCAGAACTTTCTGCAAATTTAGCAAGCTCCACTGACCAGTCTATACTGAACGTTGTATACAGTTTCTGGGATGGATGTCTTTTATCGTAAGCCATATTGATTTTCTTGTCAAAAATTATCCCATCCTTTGATTTCCCAAAATGAAATTCTACTTTTTTTTATCCATGGGTAAATAGTTAAAACTAAAGATCTACCCTGACCTAACACCATCCTTCTGCAAACATCACTTGCAGGTTACAGGTATAACAATTAAACAAAATCTTGAGACGGGCAGACCTGTTGACTGCTGCTAAAACAGCGGGCATTTTGATGGTTTATGCATTTTTAATCATCCTATTAAAGAGGTAAGTAGTTTTGTGGGCCTGCACCACGCCTTGGGCCTGAACATTTTTGTCAGTTTAAAAAAAATACCCGAGCGATGCAAGCATGTTTTTAAAAAGTTGAAAAAAAAGTGACTCGGGATATAATCCCTGCTGAGAAAAAAAATCGGAATAATTTAACTAGATAATAAAGGAACAGATAACGACAATAATAGACCAATTTAAACAAAAAAAAATCATGGGAATCTGTAAAAAAAAAGGTTACCGTGACAAAACTAAGATTCCAACCAATCAAATTGAAAAAAAAAAGAGAAGACCTAAGCTAGTCTAAGTGAGCATGCCAAACATGCAAGCTAGATCATGAGACAGAAAACAAATAAAAAAAAAGTTTGAAGTCTTATTCAAAACAAATCCAACATAGAAGTATGAAATTTAAAAAAAAAAAAAGACAGAAAAAAAACAAACCGGACAAGCCAATTAAACTCTGCAACCTGGATCATGGATAACTCAATAAAATGAAAACCGGAAAAAATTACAAAACTAAATTCTAAAAAAACTCAATATTGAATTAAATTATAAAAAATCCTAAAAAAACCGAGCCAATTCAGGCTAACCAGCCAAACATGTGGTCTAAGTGATGGGACTAAGATAAAGGAATAAAAAAGAAATTGAAGCAATCATCAAGCTCGATATAAAAAAAACTTTAAAGGATGGAACTAAGAAAAAAAAATATAATCAATCTAATGTTGAAGTATAAAATAAAAAATATATATATCAATTTAAAAACTTTGCAAAGTAAATTCAATAAATGACAACAAATAAAAAAAACCAAGATAACTCGAATCATTTTCAAAATGAATGAAAAATTCAATAGAAATAAAATAAATAAAAGTAACAAACCCAATTTCCAATTGAATAAATGTTATATGATAAAACCGAGAAAACATGAGCTTAAAAAAAAAAAAACAAGCAAACCCGAGCGAACTTCATAAACCTAAGTTAATCTCTAGAACTCAATAAAAAAGATCAATTCCCAACTAATTTAATGTTGAAGGAGGAAAACAAAAAAAAAATTCAATTTAAGAAATTTGTCAAAATAAATAAAATAGCAATCAAAAGAATGAGAATTTAATATGAAGAAAAAACTTGAGGATGAAATTGTAAGAAAAAAATCAACTTAAAAAATTATCTCAAATAAAACAAATAGAAATCGAAAGAATAGAAACCGAATTTTTAAAAATTAAAAAATGAAAAAGGGATGAAAATAAAAAAGAATTCCAATTTTATAAATTATTCAAAATAAAATAAACAGTAATAAAAAAAAAGATCGAATTTGAAGGAATAACAAGGGTTGCTTAGAAATTTTGAAAGGGCAAGTGTGGAAATCAAGGAGAAAAGAGAAAATAATGCAGGAAAAAAAAAAGATCGTCGACGCCTGGATGGTCGTTGGCCCCACGCGCCACCGCGAAAGGTGGCGTTTGGTCACTAGACAGCCCTACTAGTGAATGCAATGTTTTTTTTTAATAATATTTAATATTCATTCAAATACAAAAATACACCCAAGTCAACTTGATACTACTTGATACTGAGCAAAAAAACCAGGATGAATAGATGAAAAAGCCCCTGAAAAATAGTTTAGTAGATTGTCCTTTAGGGTAATTAAGTTATTTTATTGTGCTAAAAAAATAAAAATAAAACACTAAAAAAACCCTGGACATAAGTTTAATTTTCTTATTTTATTTTAGAGGTAACTAAGTCATTTTATTCTGCCAAAAAAAATAAAAAGATTAATTTGTCCCTGCATAAATTGACAATTGAATCATGGTGAAGAGTGTGTTGACCCCAATGCCTAATTCAAAGGTTTTATGATTAAAGGGTAATTTTATCATTACACTATGTAGGTGCACAATAATTTTTCTAGGAGATTTAGTTTTTTGTTAATGCATCAATGGGTCTCGTATGATGAACACTGTCCTAACATCACAACATAATTGCCAGGAAAATTGTAATCTAACACAATGATTAAGTTTGCACTGCATCTATTTTGAAAATGTTCAAACTTAACTCATCATATATTTTGGTTGAAGTGATTAATGAGATCAGCTTACCACATCAAGAAAGAGTGCATTCATCTGCCTCTCGTCAACAACAACATTGGCAGAGACAGCAGTTGCATTTGTTGTTCTATCCCTGGCAGTTGCAACGATTAATTCAGTATCCAAATCCTGCGTTAGAGTAATAAAGAGCGTTTTAAAGCAGTTCCAATAAATTTTAAAAAATGAGTATTTAGAGTATTGATGTTTACCTGTATTGATGAGAATATCTTTTCCAGGTCTTTGGCAAAGGCCATAACATCCACATCCTTGTTTGTGGCACCCATTTCAATCAAGGCAGACGCCATTGACTCATATTCTTCAGTTGCAATTGACGCAAGAAACACTTCCATAGCAGTCCATGTTTTTGGGGATATGCGACCAACAATTCCTGTAGATTGGATTCTACTTGAGTTATATGACAGATGGCTTAAATTCATGTAAATAGTTGGTCAGCTCTCATTAAATATGCTGTAAATGCTCCAGATCATACCATCACCAACCTGAGGTACCATTAACATTAGATCTATAGTACTAAGTGGTATAAATGACCCATTAAAAAAGGTTCTGCAATTAAGGGATGCACCATGAATCTTCAGAAATAGTTCTACACAGTACAATATATCATCTAATAATCGTTTATGATCCTTTGGCCCCAATCAATATGACTGACATGTCTTTTCAGAAGCTAGGGTAAAGATACAAATTAACTTCCATGTCACCAATGAGCTTGTAGCACTCTTACAAAAAGCAAGAGGAGCAAGGTCTTAGGTTCAGGTCCCACATTTGTCAATCCATCTCTAAACTGAAAAAAAAAGGAACTTCCATGTTTACTTTTCTGATGAAATTCAGAAAGAGAGAAGTCAACAGTGATATTAAAATTCTCAACTATTATTCTATCATTGTTGTAGCAGATGTGGCCACTTTAGCAGAGGGAGAATTTGCAGAAAACCTACTTAGGTAACCATTTGCTGTAATAACAAAGTCCTCTAAGTAACCAGTATAGGCTCCTAATCAAATCCAATAATGAGTTGGAAATCCAGTCATTCAATGCAGAGTATAACAAGCTATGCACAAACATTCAGTAAAACGGATGCCTAAAACTGTATTTCTTGTAAACTAAATCATGAATCAACTTGATGCACATAAAAATTTTACCAAAATCAAGAAACCCAATGCGGCCATCACGTAACAACCACAAATTGCCGGCATGAACATCTGCATGGAAAGTTTCACATGCAAGTAAACTACCAAACCTGGACAAGAAATTTCGTACGATCAGTTTTACATTCAAAAACCTGATATGATATTCTTAAGATTAACATGAAATCTCACAAGCATGTGGATCACGGATGTCATACCACACATTGAGGGCAGTTATAAGACTGGTCTCTGGACTAGAAACAAGAGAGCTTATAGAGTCCAGGTCAGTGAGAGGCACTCCATATAGCCTCTCCATTGTAAGAATTCGCTGGGTACTGCAGTGCTGGTATACTTTTGGAGCTGTAGCTTGCCTTGTAAGTCCCATAGCTTCCAAATAACTCCTAAAGGCCTCGATGTTTGCAGCTTCCTTATAAAAGTCGACTTCTTCAAGCATGGACTCTCTTATGTCTTTGACAATACCAACCTACCGAGAGGAGACATGACTTACGAACGAAAAGAAACTTCAAGAATTTAATTAACGGACACACTCAGAAACAAATATATGCTTGCTTCCTCCACAATAATACATCAGGGAGGTCAATAAATGCAAAACCCCAAAATGCCACTGGATGAATAAGTATCCTTTTGTATGTCATTAAGATGGATAAACACTTAAAGTTTCTAGGATTTCAACATTGGGAAAATATAGTGATAAAAGGACTTGGAAGTGTAGAAGTTTACTCTCAAGACAGCAACTAATTTCATCACTTGCAAAAACTGATGAACAAACATCATACCAGTGATGCACGGCTGAGTTCAGGGTTTAAAAACTCCAATATGCGAGCAACAATGTAAACAAAGTTCAAATCTGCCACTAGGATATCTTTTATTCCAGGTTTCAAGACCTTTATAACTACATCGTCTTGAGAGCCCTTGAGCCTTGCAGCATGAACCTGGGCATTATATTCAAATTTTGAGCACGTCAAAAATACGAGTAAGAAATGAAAATATGAGAGAGGGATAGTGCACTCCAAGGAAATACACAAAATAGATGTGAAACAGGAAAGGGAAGAAGAGTATTTACCTGTGCAATTGAGGCCGAGGCAACTGGTGTTGGGTCAACATATTCGTACACACTGTCTATTGGTCTTCCTAATTCCTCACGCAAGATTGCTTGAATTTCTTGAAAAGGAACTGATGGAGCTCTGTCGAAACAGTTCTGAAATTCTTGTACATATTCTGCTGGGAACAATGTAGGTGCAGATGCTATGAACTAGCAAAACACATGATAGGAAAGCATTAGTGGAAAAATAGCATCTGCCAGGAAGATTAAAAAGAAGTGTAATGGAAACAAGGATAGAAGATTTAATTTTTATTGAATAAGAGGAATAAAATTGTTGACAAACTCAAGCAGCATTGAACAATCAAAAAGAAGAAACTTTTTGAAATATACCATGACTTACCTGACCTAATTTAATATAGGTTGCTCCCATGCGTTCAAACAATCTCCTCAAATATTGTGGAGAAAGTAATCCAAGCTGCATTTGGGTTGGTAATCCAGCAGAAGAATTTGTAGACTGCAAATAGTAGAGGGATGAGGAGGTCAAAAAAATAGTATGAATTATACAACTTTTTTTAACCTATCATACAAAAAGACACTTCTATCAGAACTTGAACTAATAGTGATGTCATCCATGGGATTTGGAGAAAGAAAACTAAGTAAAAAGGAATATATAAAGCAAGCAACAAACTGAACAAATTTCACATCCTCAGCTCTCTTCTAAGAACTGATCCAAATGAAATGAGGCCTTTCTTTAAATAGATGCTCATCTAAATTGCACTCTTATGCGCTGATAGTCACCTATTTACTCTTCCTCAAAATGTTCATTTTTTCATTGTTCTGTTTCCTAAAGTTCAAAGAGAAAAAAAAAATGTAAGAAATTGTGATATAACCATGAGGTTTAATATCTCTATAATGCCAGCCAATCCTCTATTCTGTCATGCTTCATATACCATAATTGCTTCCATAGATTCCCTGTTGCCATCAGAAAATCATTGATGCATGTATACCCTTTCTTTTACAATGACAATAATATCGTTCCAGTAGCCATCTAGAGGAACTGCAACTCAATAGAAATAGGCAATTCAAGAAACAACAATCTGCATATTGCCACAGGATTTGCAAAGAACGGGCACTAGCTTAAGGAAGCATCTTATGGATTTCCCAAATGAATTGCAAAGAAACATCAATATAGAGGTAGCGTAAGAACTTACATGAGTTTAATGCATTAGCATCTACGGACAATATAATTTGCAAGCATTGGGTTCTAAATATAGATGTCATGCAAAATTACAGTCATTCTCACTAGTGGAAAAACAAAAAAGAATCCAAGTTATACCCTAGGACAGTAGAGAGAGAAAATAGCAACAGTATCTTACTAAGGCCCACTCAAAATCTGATTGGAAAAACATCTAGGAAAAAGGATCTCTCATAGTAAAAGTTCTGAGACTGAAAAATGAAGTCCCAAAACCATCATCATATGAGACAGAATGGCAACTAGGAATGATGTAAGTTGAAAGAAGAATTTCAACCTTCTTTCTGCATCATATTTTCGCTTTAAATGATGTAGTACCAGAAGGAACTGAACCTGGGATAATTTGTATCCACTATGCAGCTAGGTTATACTATGTTAAAACAGAATCGTTGAGTCTTAATCACCCACTGCAATTGTAAGCCATGCTTGATCCCATTCAACTAAGTGGATTAACCTTCAACCTCTCAGTCCTGACCACAGGAATCACTGAAGAACTTGGTTGCATTATGTTGGAGGCCATACATGGAATTTAAGAGATAAATATGCTGTAAAAGGAAGAGTTTCACAGTCAAGTTCGCACAAGCAATACTGCTACCAGTCAGAAAAATTAACTCTAGTTCCAGGAGAAGACAGGAATTCCAACCTCGACAACCAGAGTCTTATCGAAAGGAAAAGAAACATATTAGAAATAATCGTTCAGTTTTCTACAATCTCGTAGGCTTAACCAGTTCTCACAATGTAATCAATTGACTAACAAATCAACAAATTACATCTCTGATGAGTTTCCAGGCATGCTACAGGAAAGCAGAAGTGCTTGCAAACGAGATAGTTATCCATACATTGTAAGCAAAACTAGAAGTGTTTTATTATTTTTTTGTGTCAAAGTAAAAAGGAAAGAAAACTACTGAAGCGCAAACTACCTTTGATGCATCTGCCAGCCACTCGCCACCAACTCCAAGAAATGCTTGAATACCTTGAGCCAGCCTTAGGGCTCCACGTGGACCGGTATTGATAGATGTCTGAACAATATCCTCCACAAGTTTGGGCAAGTTTTCAATACCGTCTGATAGTATAACATACATTAGTTTTCAATAACGAAGTATAATTACAGCTAAAACCAGAAGAAGTGACAGCAAGTTCATTAAAACTTTATATACTGGTGGAATATATAGGTAAACGTAAACGGGTAAATTCCTAATTTCATTATGTGACCATTGAGGTGATAGTAACCAACCTTGGAGGCGAGAAGAGAAAAGATCCTGCTGTGATTGAGCATACCGGGCAAAAGGGGTAAAACCCTTTGAGCGAAAATTGAGCTTACTTGATCTCCTGCTTGGAATTGGAAACTTTTGAAACAAAAAGAAGTAGTTTGTCAAGACAAGACAAGAATGATTGGTAAAAGAAGAACCCACATATCAAATAATCAATAATTAGATATCAAGAGAAATATTCAATCACCTGAGGAAATGGGTGTGGATTATTGGTAAAGAGAGGGAACCGAGCCCCTCTTAGTGCTGACACAGAAATTATCGCCATTTCTTTCTTTCCTTCTTGCAGAAATATGAAATATCTATTCGGCACCAAATATGGACAGCACGACTGTGCTTAGTTGAGGAGGGGGGAAAAACATGAAAGGGAGGAGGCCACGTGGCAGGAAGTAGCTCGCCCTCACACAGGTTTGGGTTCTTGTCTTGACGTCTTGTATGCAGTCCACTGATGTTATGAAAAGAAAAGTTGCTTCGCATCATCGATGCTTGGGCTCCATGACTGTTAAGATTCTGGTCCCTCAATGACATTTGACAAGAGGTGTTAGCTTTACTAGCAATTTGGGTTCTTGACTTTGTTCTCCCTGCTGTTAGATTACGTTTGTTTTGTCATTTTAAAAAAATTAAAAAATAATAATATTTAATATTTTTATATTGTTTTGATTTATTAATATCAAAAATAATTTTAAAAAATTAAAAAATATTATTTAAATATATTTTCAAATAAAATATATTTTAAAAAATAATTGTTATAATACTCTTAAATACCCTATTAATTTTAAGTTTTGTTAATAAATAATTTGCTTTAATTGTTTTTATTTTGACAACGATGAGAACAATAATAATAATTCTCTATAGCAAATTAACAATAAGATAGTTGTTTGGAAGAAACTAGCTATTTAACCCATTTAATACCGGGGTTTATTTAAAAAACAATATAGGGCATGTTGATTGCTTTTAAGTGTTTTTAATATAAAAACTTTAAAGTGTAAATTAAAAGTCAATATAAGTAATTAACTAAATAAATCAATAACTATATATGTAAATAAATAAAAAAAATCATCGACAATAATAAAAAAATTGAAAAAATTAAAAGATAAATGAAAATCAAGATATTCAATCATACAAAATGTAACATTCACTCAATTGTATTCACTTAACTTCTTTATTTAAATTAATAAAAGATACATCCACATTCTAAAAGACTCATAACCTAAAAGATAAATACAAATAAAAATGATTGAATAAACTCACGTCCTATAAAAATTGCGCAAGGCCGAATAAATCAGCAATGTTATTTAAAAATAAATATTTTTTTATTTTGAAAAAAAAACTTTGTCTGTATAAATAAAAAAAATTACAAATAAATTAGAATAATATCTTGAAAATAAAAAACAAACAAAACAATTCTAAAAAGACTTTATATTAAAAAAAAAATAACATGTAAAACCCGTTACCTAAATCATGAGATCGGGATAAACACATAGAAAAGAAATTGAAGATAATCACCAAACCAATATTTTTCCAGAAAAAACAACTGCAAAACAATAAAATCGTACGAAGTCGAATACCTAACAAATCAAAAGATCATAGATGAATTCATGAAAAAATGATCTAAAAAATGAGGGATAAAAAAAAGCAATAAGAGAGAAATAAAAATTTGATTTAACATGCATTTGGCAACATATCATAAGTTTTTTTTTTAAGAAAAACACCTGAGTAAAAAGGCTATTTTGATGTGCTTTTTTTACAAAAAAAAAAATTATAAATGTAAATTAAAAAAAATTATCAAAACATCCAATAATAATCTATGCAAATAAATAAATAAATAGTTAACAATAACTAAAAGAGAAAATGGAAAAACTGAGAGATAGACGTAAATCAAGATAATTTATGGGTTTGTGTCCACTAAACATGTTTATTAAAATCAATCAAAGATAATAGAAATAAAAACACATATAAACCGATTAATAAAATAAAAGGAAAAAAAATGCATGGCCGAATATATTTGAAATATTGTTCCAAAATAACTATTTTTTTACAAAACAAAACTCATTTGTATAAAATAAAATTAAAAAAAAAAGTCTACAAAAATTAATTACAAAAAAAACTTCATTCACAAAAGGCATGCAAAACCTGTGGTCTAAGTAATGAGATTGAGACAAATTGATTGAATAGAAATTAAAGGTAACCACAAAACTATTTTTTCAAAAAAAAACATAATGTAAAATGATAAAATAGTAAAACAAAATGAGAGGGAAAAAGGATACCTGGCCGTATTAATACTTAAAACTTGTGACCCGTATGACTAAATTGAAAGCATGACAAATAGAAAAACAATGAAACCTAATCCCGAACAAATCAAACACCGAAAGATGTAACTGGAAAGAAAATTGACTGCATAAAAAATGTAATTAAAAGAATGATGGTGAAAATCAAAATTAAAAAAAAATAAGTGCATCTAAAAAAATTAAATTGGAGGATTAAATTGAAAAAAAAATCAACAAAAGAAAAAAGAAATCAAAAGAATGAGGGCTAGAATGAGGAAGAAAATAAACTTTGATTTAAGGAAAAAATTAAAAACCAATAAAACTCTAATAAAAGATCCAAGGATCAAAATGAGAAATCAAAAGAATAAAGATCGAATTGGAAAAGAAAAAAAAATATATGACAAATTGTAATTTAAGGTCTGACCTTAATTATTTTTCTAAGGGTACATGTGTATTTTTCTTGTAGCTTAAGAAGTGAAAACTCTGAAACTCCCTTGGTCAATAACTTATTTATTTTTTGACCTTCAGGGTTAATTTTTTTACTCTAAAGTTTGTAAAATGTCAAAAAACTCCTTGGTCTAATTTTTGTTGACCTTCGAGGCACAATAGGTTTTTTTACTATACAATTAAAATTAAAAAGACTAGCATACCCCCATTCAATCTTTTAATTATCAATGAGCATATAAAAAGACCAAAATATACTTACATCAGAGGCGTCTAATTTGTTCAATAAAGGGTAGAATGGTAATTTTACTTCATGTGAAAATACAAAAATACCCCATCCCAAGCCTTCAGAAATGAGAAAATTCATTGTGCAAATCCACAATAGACTGTCTTGGTCTACAGTGGACACACATAGTGGTCTCCCACATGATTTAGAGTTTTCTATAATATGTTTTTTTCTTTCTAGAAATTAAAGCATAACGTTTGGTATTAAGTGTGTGATTGACAATGTGGTAACTATTACGATTAAAACAAAATAAGTTTTAAACAATATTTATAATTGTGATTTTATAAAAGTAGGTTTAAAAATATAAATTTGATTAAAAATGTTGTGAAATGGATTTTTATATACAAAATAAATGAAAAGCATGTCTTCATGAATGAAAACACATGTTAGTTTAGCTTTTATAGAATCAAGGTTTAAAATGCAATTATACAATTATATGTGAGGCTTAATGCAAAAAAACATAAGTTACTCGATTAATCAAATAATGTTTTCTATATGATTAGATAAAAAAAACAAAAGCTAATATAATATTAAATCGTGTCTAACACTTTTTGGTAAACCAATGTGATTTTTTTAAAATTTATCTATAGTCAATTGGCTAATTTTGTATTTAAGCCGCAAAACAAACAATCTCCAACAAAAAAAAAATATGATATTTTTTATCTTTTAAAAGATACAATCAACTTTCTTAAATAATATGATTTTTTTTTTAATATAACCCTTTTATTAAGGTTTTATAGAGACAAATTGACTATAAAACTCTTAAAACCCCTTCTAGTTCCTCTTTCTTTCTCAGCTAATAAAAATAAATGGCACGTGTTTCATTGTGAGTCGGATGAATTTTTTTTAATTAAAAAATAAATATACATGCTTTTTTAGCATGTTTTTTTAATATAAAAGAATCTTAATCATAAATTGAAAAGTTTTGTACCATATTTAAATTTTTGAAATATCGAGGGACTAAAAAGTTATCATATAAAGAGTAAGATGATCAAAAAGAACTTTTTGCCGTATTTTTGAAACCATCACTCATTTTCGCCTTGTTTTATATTTTATTCCCTTTTGTTTTAATTTTATCCCTCCTTCATAATTTTTTATAAAAGTATGCAATTGAAGAAACAAAGTTTCATGGCTATATAGAAATAGAAAAGGAAAAAAGCATTTTGGATCGCTGCAACGAAACCCTACGTAATTTAGATATTTCTACTAGCTATGAGGCTTGTACCATGTTGCGGGCTACACTCAAAACTTTTCCTTACACTCAAAAAACAAATGTTCAAGTCATGAGGAAAAACTTTTTATGGTTGATGGGTTAATACTGAAATCTTATGACTTGTCTCCTTGCTTATATTTAATCAAACCAAATAAAATATCATGAAGCAAGCATCTTATGCTTATATTTAATCAAATAAAAAGACCTAAAGCAAACCATGTTATTTTCAAAATCAATGAAAGATCCTATAAGAAGAAAATAAAAAAAAATTAATGGAGCTCAATTTTTTATTAAATAAATGTTGAAAGATGAAGTTAAAAAAAATAAGCTTAAAAAAAGCAAAACAAAAAAAATCAAACCCGGAAAAATCTTCTAAACCTAGGTTAATCTCCTAAACTCACACCTCGTGAAATCCTAAACCCAGGCTCAATAAAGAATCTCAATTCCCAGCCAATTTAATGGTAAATGATGAAACTAAAAAATATATCAATTTAAAAAATCAGTAAAAGTAAATGAAATAACAATCAAAAGAATGAGAATCAAAATTGATAGGGAAAAAACTGAAAGAGAATGAGATTGTAAAAAAAAATCAATTACAAAAATTACCTAAAAATAGTAATAAAAAAATGGGGACCAAATCTGGCAGATAGAAAAAATTAAAGTAAGATGAAATTGAGAAAAATTATAATTTCATAAATTATTTTAAATTAAAAAATAGTAATAAAAAGAACAGGAACCAAATTTGAAGGGTAGATAAACTGAAAGGCTATTTCAAAATCTTGCTAAGAGAGACGTTAAAACCAAGGAGAAGAGAGAAAGAAAGGGAAAAAAGAGAAGCCCACCAACACCAAAGCGGAGGTCAATAAACCACACACGCCGTCTAGAGATGGAAGGGTGACTGAGAAGATTTTAACACTGCCTTAAGAGCCACTATTTGGCCGCCCTGAAAGCCATCACTTAGCCGATTGAAGCCCTTCCACGCGTTACTTAAATGGCACGAGATGAGCCCACGTGCATTGCACTCGTCAATATTTTAAAAAAAAATAATATTATATTTTTAAAATTACTATGTTGCCCCTCTATAACCATGATTATATATAAACCATAATGAAATTACCAAAGCTCCCTTAAACACAAGCAAATGAGATTTTATATTTTAGGGTAAATTTAGGTGTTTTACTGTGCATAAGAAATTGAAAAGACCTATAGGCATCAATTTTTAATGTAGTCATTGTACTATACATCAAACATACACAAAGACCAATCTACCCCCCATCAATATGGTAATAATCAATGGGCCCCTGTAAAAAGACCAGATTACCCTAATAGGTACTTATTTATTTTGTTTTGAAAAGGGTAAAAAGGTAATTCTATCTTGGATTGCTACAATAATTTCTTCCCACACCTTTTAGATTTTATCAGTTATTTGACCCGCGCTTCATCGGGGATCAGATATTTTTTTGGCAAAAAACAAATAAATATGCAAGCTTTTTAAATGTGTTTTTTTTTAATCTAATTATAAATCAAAAAGCCTATGCATGTATTTAATTAAATACATCAAGAACTATATGTGTCACTATATACAAAAAACAAAGTGTTAATGTATATATTCAACTCACCTCGTTGCAGGTCAAATAATTTTTTTTTCTAACGCAAAAACATCGATGTGTAGGTGTTATTAATACTTTTTTAACATCGAGTAACAAATATAATTACAAATCAAAAAGTTGATCCATATATATAATAAAACATAGTAAAAATCATATGTATTAATAAAAACATGTAAGATTTCAAGTTAATTTTTAACGTAGCAGAAGAATGGAATAATGTTGCAATTGCTGTAGTGAAACACTATTTTCTTAGTCATTGTATAATAATTTTTCAAAAACAAAAGTATAAAGAAAGAAAAAAAAAAGAAATTACAAATAAATAAAGATAAGAAAAAAATGATATAAATAGACCAGAATGATAAATATTTAAAATTAAAAATTAAAAAATAATGATAAATAAACCAGGTATAAAATAATAAAACTACTAAGTATAAAGAGGAAAAAAAAAAGCACTGAACCTTTCCTTCTTTCTCATTTTAGCTAGACACAAATGTTGGTTCATGTCAAATCATTGCAAGGAAATTTTTTTCTTAACTAATTTTGAATTCAGGGGAAAAGATGGAAGGAGAGCCAGACAGCCAACTAGCAATGAAACCTTATCTTGGCACTTTTGAGAGGGTTCAGGAAGATTAGCTGCATTTTTTGCGTTGCTTGAGCATCAATAACGAATCCCTCCATGCCCGTTCCTCCGTCGTTTTCCTCTGCAGGCTCTCATTCAGCCTCCTCTGTTTCTTTTTGGAATGCTTCTTTTTTCATAATTTTTTTTTTATAATTATAGTTTGAAAAAAATTATTTTATAAAAAGTATTTTTTATTGAGGTTGGTTTGATATTTATATATATTTGGTTAAAACTGTGGTTGAAATTGAGGTTAAACAAAAAATAGTTTAATGTGTTTGGTTAGGAATGTTTTTTAAATTGAAGTTATAATAACTAAAATATATATATATATTAATATTGTTCCAATTAAATTACTGCTATTACATCTTGAAATAAATAATATTTTATATAAAATATTTTTTATTGTTTCAATTAAACTATTACAATTCTACCACATACGAAATTCATCCGACAATGACCATAATTTTCATGGTTTTTTTAACGTGCAACAAAATCAGGTAAAATATCATCAAGAACAAAATTGAAATTACTATCAAATTCTGCAAATATTATGTCATCATACAATCTCCTTCTAATTTATGTAATGTCATTAAATAATGTTAAACACTATTTTTTTAATAAAACATAATTAAAAATAAAAAAATTAAATTTATTTTTTCTGGATCGGACCCGGTCCGATCATGAACAATGAAGACTAGTCATGGAACATGCAAAGTGAATTATAATTCACTCTGCACTTCCCGCTTCTGATGGGCGAGAAGCGACTTTTTTTTTTCACCTGCGTTTTCAACACAAATTTAACTGGGACCCACAAACAGTAAACAACTGTTTATATATTACTAAACATGTATTTTTCATGGTTTGCTTCAAACGCAGAAGCAACCACAGAAACAAACACACACTAAAGCGGAGCTCCGCAGCAGCCAGGGTTCCAGGTTTGATTTTTAAAGAAAGTTTGGCCTGCTTTTAGATAGTTTTTGCTACTCAAACTCTATCGTTGCCTTATGTTGTCATCATGTGAACTTGTTGATGTTATCTTAATTGTTTCACTCTTATTTATTCAACTGCTAAATTTGGAAATGAAGAAGCCATTGCATTTCGGTTCACACAAATTTGATTGATTAAGCTGTTTTTTTCACTGTTTGTTCGCCTACCTAATGAAACTCACAATGCAGTCATAAAAAAAATCCACGAAATCACGCAAGCCAAATTCTTCTTTTGTGGAGTGTTTTAGGTTTTAGAGTTGTAGTTGTGGTTATTTTTTAAAGTATTTTTTATTTAAAAATACATTAAAATAATAATTTTTTTATTTTTTAAAAATTATTTTTAACATCAGCACATCAAAATGATTTAAAAACACAAAAAACATATTAATTTAAAACAAATTAAAAAAATTTAATTTTTTTCAAAAATGTTTTTGAAACGCAAAAACAATAAGTACCGAAGTGAAGTCTAGTCTTGTGTTAGCAATTTCAATAAAAACCAAAAAAAAAGGCTGAGATTTTTGGTGAAATTTATCTACTATTATGAGAAAGAATAATTGTCATCAAGGGCTGAGTTTGGAGAAGACAACGTTGGTTATCTATGTTAGTATGAAAATAAAATATATGAGAGCATTATTAATCTAATTTAATCAAGGTTGTAAAGTATACTACAAAATGAAAAAATAGCCAAACTCTAGGATACTCGAAGTAATAAGATGAATGGATGGGATTTTTATGAACTTTCGTTAAAGTTATTTTGGGGCAAATTCAGAAATTCATATTGTTTAGGGTGGGAAATCAGAGATATTTCTGTTCACTTTTACGTGTGTTTGTTTTTTGAACTTCAATTCAGAGGGGGTGGGTTTTCAATTTAGCCCAATAAGTATGATAAAGCTGGAGAGAGGTAGCAAACTAGCAATTACGAGATGCAGCAATTCCATACAGCACCATGCCCATTTAAAAATAAAACGCTGGATTCAGCAATTGCATATAGCACTACTATATACATTGAAAAAAAACAAAAAAAACTGCGAACCGTGCCACAGATTTTGCAAGGATTGTTCACATGGAAAAGTAGTTGGACTCGGAGAAGGCTGCGAGTCTCAGCTCAGTTCACATGCTTAATGTTGAGCATCATGGGCATGCTTAAAAACCCAATTTCCAGCAAATAATAATCAATGTTTCAACAAATACACATTTTTCTTCATCAGCATTTAATGTAATGTAATGTTGGACAAGAATCTATCGCTGCAAGGGTTTCACATGTCATAAAGTTAAGAATCCGTATCTGATCCTGAATTGGACTCTGTATCAGATTGTTCCCATTCTGGGGGCTTGATTCTGTTCATATTTGCTTCTAATGGAGGAAGCCCGTCATCATCACTTGATTCAAGCTCATTCTCTTCAAGCTGGCCATTGGTTATGTTCAGACTTCCACTAGAATCATCCAGAGCTGTAGATTTGAAAATCTCTGGCCTGCATTGGACGAGAACACATATGTGAAAAAACCTGAATGATATAGGAGCAATAAAAAGAGAAAGAAAAGCACATGGCACAAGCAAATAATTAGCAGAAGCTTGCAGTATATTTTGAACTTAAACTATTGGCGACACAAGCTGCTTCAGATTAAAAGATGTGTGCATGTCTCTGTTGAATTCAACTCTTGAAGTAAAATTGACTACTCTAGAAAAACGCAGAAGTGGTATCATAGAGGTTATTGTTATCGACAATTTCTAGCAGTATGTGGTGAAGAAAAGTGACCATTCAGGAGATCTCTGAAGCACACGGACATGTTCATAAAAGAGAACTTGAGAAACAATACATGCCACTTTGCTGCCTGACTCCAAAGCCTTTTCCTTGCCACTTTCATCAACCACGACAAAACTTCCTGCATACACAACAAAGCAGTTAAGATACTGCCAACACTTCTCCAATCAATTAATGGAGGTCAAATTAGAGCCATTCAATCCAAGACCCAATTCACCAAAACGGCCAAATGAATGTCAAACTATGACTTGAATTCTCTTTGAAACATACCTCTTTTTATCCACATACTCTTCTGAAATTTAGCCGGAAACAAAGCTAGTGACTTCCCACCTCTTGCATCCATTACCTTAAAACAAACACAAATTGTCACTAAACCCTCCTCATCCTATGAAATAAAAAGAACGCCATTTTGAAGAGGGAATTAAAAAAAGAAAAAAGAGCAAATGTTAAGCAAATTCGAAGTTGTATTCACATAGTAGCAGCAATCCATCATCTCCCCTGCATAATAGTAATTAAAAAGAAAAACCCATCACCACTCCAAGTATGGCACCTGATATTGCTGCTCCACTCCATAGATTTACAAACACATTCCACATTATTGTAATTTTATTGACCTTGTACAATTGCTCTTAACTAAAAATGAGTTGACCAGCAATGGCCGCTACAGAGATGGCTTGGCAATGCAAGAGCGTGGCAAAAGCCCATTTGGTTGTCTAAAAGAGGCAAGGGAGAAGAAGGTTAAGTAAACTAAGGTAAATTACATAAATAGTTTTGGTTGTTGTTAGCTTAGCTACGCCAAAAGAAATTTCAACAAGCTGTGAACACACAGGGTTCGCATTTAAAAAGTCTATAGTTAACAGTCTAAAAATCTCAAAAACAAAAATCCATTGTGAAATCAAGGTACATAGTTTGACAAAAACCTAAAATCTTTACATCAGGAATTGATGCTTAATTAAAAAGGTTAATAAAGTTGGAAACCCTAATACTAATTTTGTTTTAAGTATTCAGATTTGCTCAACTTTTAACAGTCATTATAGATTTTGCCTGAAAAATTTCTCCGGTGTTATGAGGGCTCCTCATTACAGTTCTAAGAAAACCATACCTCAATAAGATTGGAACCCCTGAGAGAAACAACTTGCATGATGCTTTGCCCATCTTCAAGACTTAAATTGTGTTCCTCTGCTACTGCTGCTCTCTTCATATTCTTCCTTCCTCCTTTCATCTTCCTCTTACTTCTTAAATTAATTAATTACTGCTTCTTCTGATTGTTAATTGGGTATTCATACAACTCAAAATAATATTTTAAAATGTTGGCGTTGTTCCCGTTGGCTGCTTCTGTTCAGATAGGGTTTTGTGAAGGTGATGGCGGCTGTTCAGGCGAGGGGTTGTCGTTCCCGGTCTTGATGGACAAGTAGTTCTGGCTACCTATGGTAGTTTCACAAGTTACAAGGGTTGGAGGAGGCAGGGAGAAATAGAGTCGTATCTTGCTTGAATTTTTTTATGTACTTTTATATTGCATTTTATTAAAATAGTATTTTATTCAAATTCTGGCCAAAAATATTAAACCTACCCTGGTACCTCATCCGGTTCAAAAATTGTGTCAAGGATTAAATAGGATAAGTTAAAACGAATTTGTTTCAAGAATATTTTTATAAAAATTTAAAAACATATTATCTTGTAAAAAAAATTAAAAGTTGAATAATTTATCAGATTATCCAAGCTTAATTAAATTATTTTTCACCTACTTTTTTTAATTCAATTCAAATCCAATTCTAAAACAACTCTTGAGATAATTCATTGGGATGTTGGTCAAGTTTAATAGCATTTATTATAGTTTTAACTAGATAGGTGGTTCGCGCTACGCTGCGAGTTGGGTCAATTTTTTTCCAACATTAAAAAATGATATTCAAACAAAAATAATCCGAGGCAACCTAGGTTAAATTTACTAAAACGCAACCTAAATATGTGATTGAAACAACTTGCATAAAGGAAAGCAAAAGGAAATTATAAAGCTCAATGCCTAATAACTTGATGTCAAAGATAAAAAGAAAAAGAAAAAAAATATAACATTGAAGAAAAAAACTCGAGTCAACTCTGGTTAACTTGACGAATCCACTACTCACGATATAAAATCAGGATAAAAAAGAGTTTCAAAAGAAGGACCTATTTAAAAAAACCAAAGTTCAATAAAAAAAAATATAAAAAAAACTAGAGCTAACCTGGGTTAACTTTACTGACTCGCTATTGAAATAACCAAACATAAAGAAAAGTGAAAAAAATAACAAAGCTCAAGGACAAATAACTTAATGCAAAATGATGAAAATGAAAAAAATAAAATAAAAGTCATAAAAAATGAGGAAATCTTTTTTGAGTCAACCCGAGTTAACTCAACTAGCTTACCACCAGCAACATTAGTTCGGAATAAAAAAAATAGACTTCAAAAAAAAAAACCTAGTAAAAAAGACCAAAATTAAATATAAAAAAAATATTGAGAAATAAAATGCAAGTTAACTTGAGTTAACTTTACTAAATTGCCATTCGAATAACCAAATAGAATGAAAAGTAAAAAAAATAACAAAGCTTAATGAAAAATAATTTAATGCAAAATGATAAAATTATAAAGAAAAGGTTATAAGAAAAAACCCAAGTCAACCAAGTTTAACTCGACTAACTCGCCATTTATGACATGAGATCGGGATAAAAAAATTAGATTTCCAAAATAAGGACAAAAAAACTGAATTTAAATTAAAAAAAACATAGAGATAAAAATACAAGCTAATTTGGGTTAACTTGATTAACCTACACTCGGGATAACTCAACATAAAAAAAAGTAAAAAAAAATTACATAGCTTAAGCGCTAATAATTTAACGCCAAATGATGAAATTGTAAAAAAAAAAATAATTTCATAAAAAAACATTGAGGAAAAAAATATAAGTTAATCATGGTTAACTTGACTGATCTGTTACTTGGATATGAGACCAAGATAACTCAACAAAAAAAAAAGTGAAACAAACAATGAAGCTAAAGGGTCTAATAACCATATGTCAAATGATGAGTTTGAAAAAAAAATTCAATAAAAACCCCCCCAAAAAAGCCGAACTTAAATTGGGTTCGATTATGAGGTCGGAGTTACCCGTTCGAAGGCAATAACAAAAAAATAACAAAGTAAAATATTCAACCGTAAAGCAATTTAAAACCCAAACAATACGGGCTAAATATGGTAAATTGAAAAAAAAAACTAAGAAAATGATAATAAAAAAGTAATCGAAAGAATGATGACCAAAATTAGATAAAGAATTAAATGAAATAAAATGTTGAGAGAAGAAATAAAAAAATTAAATCAAGAAAATAATAAGAATACATCAATCCAAATAATAAGGATCGAAATTGGATTAAAAACAAAAATGTTATAAAATGGTAAGGGATGAAATTGCATAATAATAATAAAAAACACATAAATAGAGTAATTAAAAGTAGAACGATCAAATTGAATAAAAACATCAAATGAAATAAAATGCCTAAGGAAAAAATTAAAAAAAAAGCTAAACTTAAAAAAGAATACAAATCAAAATTAATAGCAATCAAAAGAATAAAGGCTAAAATTGATAAAATTACAAAATGAAAGACACAATTGTTTTTTAGAAGGGTTGACGTGAATTTCAAGGGCATGATAAAGAAAATAGAGAGGAAAGATAATAACTTCACTACAGCCTAACCAGATCTTCTCCATGAGCACATGCCACACTCTCATAAAAAGAATGACTTGTAGCTCCTAAAGTCACCATCTCCATGAGCACATGCCACACTCTCATAAAAAGAATGACTTGTAGCTCCTAAAGTCACCATGGATGGAAGATTTTGGTAACCGAATGGTGTGGGGGTCATCATACACTGCAATAATTTTTTTAATAATATTTAATTACTAAAAATTATCAAACAATCTCTGACCAAATCCAAAAATAACAAAAAAAAAAAAACTAAAATACTCTTGAAATCAACCGTATTTTTTTTCAAGATTACAAAGGTAATTCTATCATTTAACTGTTTAAAAAATAGATAAGAAGAAGCCCATTTGTGCATGCTTATTTTTTTCTTTTCTAAATATGATTGTAATTATGCAACTTGTTTAGAAAAGGCTAAAAAGCCTTCATCGAAAGCATATTTTTTTGTTTTGTTTTTAAGGAAGAAATAAAAAGGTGTCGCAATCAATTTTTCCCCACTCAATTTTGCAAGGAGTAATATATCATTTGGAAAAGATAATTCTATCCTTAATTGCAAGCTTTATCAATTTTTTTTTGTTAGGAATAAAAATATAATTTTACTATTTTAATAAATAATGAGAAGTGTTTATGGCTACAATATTTTATTAATGCTTTTGTTAATTTGTTTTTCAATGAAACCTAATGTAATTAAACGGAAGGAAGGACGAGACTCCATTGAAAAAATTAGAAGAGTAATAGTATTTATAAAATTTGTTCCCTGGGTATTTGATTCATCGCCTCGTATATATAGCCTGTCATACAAAGAGATTACGGGGCATCAAAACATCATTAGATTAAATTTGATTTTTTTTTAAAATTAATTTTTTAGTAATTTTTTATTATTTTAAAATATTAATATTAAAAAAAAATTTAAAAAATAAAATAAAAATTATTTTAATATATTTTAAAATAAAAAACACTGTGAAACATAATCTATACCACTTTCCTAAATAATCCGTACATCCTCGTATTTGTTTTACAATTTGCCAAAAAAAAGACAAAGCAAGAAAGGAAACGGCTAGTAGTACAGTGACTAGTGTTATTTTATTGATGGGTAGAAAAGTAATTTTGCAAAGTTACTGACTTTTCTAAACAACATGTCGGCTAGTGTCCATATATATAAATAAACTCGCGCGTGATGATTTATCTCGAGAAAGAACAGAAGGCAAGGCAAGGCAAGGCAAGGCTTGGCCTCTCTCTCTGACTCTGTTTTTTGATTCGAGTAAAAAGAGAGAGGAGAGGAGAGGGAGACGTATGCCTTAAATATTGCAGGTTGATTGATTAATGTTGTGGTTCATCAGATTCAGATTGTGTATGGCTACTACTGAATCTGTTTAAAGGAAACAAGGACAATTCAGTAAGTTTTAAAGTTTTATTTATCGAACTTTGTGTTTTGCTTTTCTGTGATTACACTTTCATGAATTGGTTGTTTCTATATTAGTTTGGTTGGTTGGTTGGAGTGATGGGTAGAAGGAAGCAAGCCCGTCCTCACCGCTCGGGTGGGTTAATTATACAAAACAATGCTGCTGCGTCTGCTTCTGCTGAATTGAAGAATCAGAGGAAAGCATCATCCAGTGATGCTCAGCCAACAGAGTTAGTTGGTATTGATGAACAGCCTTATTTTGTCGAAGTTGAACGGGATAGTTGGGCTTCGAATCACCACCGTGATGCTTCTGAACTTGTTTTACATGGTTTGAATTTAAGACAAGAGTATTCTAGTTTTCGAATAACTGATGGTTTTTATCACGACTCTAAGTATTCTTTGAGGTTTCGTGTGTCCAATGTCAAGCAGTCTGTTCTTTCTCGCATTAAGTTAGGACATTGGCCTGTGTTTTCTTCTAGTGATATATCTTTGGAATTGATTGAGAAATCCATGGTGGAGGAGGATAGGGAGGTGGAATCGGTGATTTTTTCAGGGAGTTTTGATGGACCTGATGAGGGTATTACTGGTCTTGTTCACTTGACAAATATGGAGTTTTTGACTTTGAGGCCAGTTCTGGGGGTTGATTTCTCAGAGAAGATGACGCCCCTGAGGATGAGGGTTGAAATACTTGAGAAAGCTTTTGATGCTTGTGAATCACTTCTTGAAAGTACCAGACAAATATGGAAGAAGAGCATGATGAATGTTATGGCTTGGTTACGTCCAGAAGTGATGACTTCAGAGGCTAGATATAGACATGCTAAGTCAACAGAAATGGAAGTCAACATGGCTGCAGAGATAGGAGATGATACTTCCAACTCTGGGAAACGTGCCCAGTTTGATGTAGCTGGGTTATATGAAGCCATTAAGCCGTCAAAGTGAGTGCCTGTTCTTTCTATAGAGCGTAATGATTCATGATGTACTGCACATTCCGGACTTGGATCCCTTATGCATCTTTTTGTGCAGATCGGATCCTATGCTTGAAGATGACCTGCCTGACTTGCTCCCCACTTTGAGACCATATCAGCGTCGTGCTGCTCACTGGATGGTACAGCAAGAGAAAGGAGAAAGTTCGAGTGTAAAGGAAAGAAGCCAGTTCTTTTCTCCTTTATGTATGCCCGTGGATTTTCTCGACACATGTTCAAAAATGTTCTATAATCCTTTCAGGTATGATGTTTTTAAATCAGCATGGGTAGTGAAGGGGACAAAATTGCAGAGGCCTACCCCCTTTGTGTTTGTGTTGTGTCTCTGTTTGTATGTCACTCGCTTAAGTTCTGACTTTTATTATAAATTGTCTACAGTGGCAATGTTTCGTTGCATCCTGAGTTTTCTCCACCTTATGTCTCTGGTGGAATTCTTGCTGGTAAGTCCATTGCTATAACTTTACCTACATATGCCAAATCTTTTATAATACGCTTGTGATCTTTTTTTCCCTACATTTTATTCTGAGTCTAGTCAACTTCTTGTTAGATTGATCCTTCCTGAATGAGGACCATGAATGTTTTAAGGGTGGAGAATTACATGAGCTCCCTTTTCCCTAGTTTCTGACTCTTCTTGAAGTGGTTTTTCCAAAATAATAAAGCTTACACTGGCTTTCCTAGAGAGAGAGGTTTAGGAAAGAATATTCTAAAGAATGGTTTCTGCAAAGATTATGCAAAAGATTGGTTTCTGCTTGAGCATTTTCTTCCTAATTCTTGCTGAGGTGTAATTAACCCAAATATTACAATTGTTATTATTTGAAAATGTGACAACGATCCTTCTAGAAAAAAAACTGAAAACAATATATTGTCAAGCTAAGACTTATGCTCAACATCATTACAAGAAAAGGAAATGAAACAGATTTCTAAGAATTGTGTCAGCACTTGCATGATATGATGTTAGTCTATTGACTTTGATCATTTATTTCTACTGCAGATGAGATGGGTTTGGGGAAAACAGTTGAGTTGCTTGCTTGCATACTTGCTCATCGGAAGTCTACTTCTGATGATGGTTCAGTTGTTGCTCCCATGTGGCAAAATACCGGGAATCAAAAGATTAATCTTAAGAGATTGAAAAGGGAGCGAGTTGAGTGTGTTTGCGGAGCCGTGAGTGATAGCTATAAATATAGAGGACTTTGGGTACAGTGTGACATTTGTGATGCTTGGCAACATGCAGATTGTGTTGGTTATTCACCTAGAGGGAAAAAGAAGATGTCAGTTGATGATGTACAAAAGCACAGAAACAAGACTACAATAAGCTATGTTGAGAGGGATGGGGAGCATGTTTGCCAGATGTGCTCTGAACTCATAGAAGTGGCTGACACTCCCATAGCTACTGGTGCCACTCTTATAGTCTGTCCAGCTCCTATATTGCCTCAATGGCATTCTGAAATCACACGGTATAACTTCTTACTGTGTTCTTTTGGTGCACTTTGCAAATTTCAGCATTCCTTCATGTTTTATTGCACTGTCTGCCAAATTCTTAGCTTATCATATATATGGATGTGAGCTTTTCTTCTTTCTTTTCGTTGTTCATTATTTCACCATAATTTCTTTGGGCTGAGGAAGAAATAGAAATATCAGGCTTTACTAATCACAATGACAATGCAAGCGATCATTTTTCAACATGAAGGGGTGTACTGACTTTTTGGCACTCTTGAGCTTGTGACATGATTTTTCCTTGCTATTAGCTATATGTTAATGACATTTCAATCTTGAACCAAGTGCCACATTACTCCCAGGTCCCATGAGAAAATAGATCTTGAATATCTATTAGCTACAGATTTACTTAGACATGTAAATCCAGTGCTGGTCATGAGCTGTAGTTATGAGATTTTTTAAATTTTAAACAAAAGATTTAACTCTGTCCTTATGGTAGTCTAACCTCTGTGTGTGTTTTTGCTTTCAAGTACATAAGTGCACATTTAAGTCAGATAAGTAGACAAAATTTACTTATTTATGTCTGGATTCACAAACTTGTGTATTAACATCTGATTCAAGATTGGAATCTAAATTGATAGCTATGGGCTGCGTGTTCTGTATTTTATAAACTGTTCACTTCTTTTAGGTGAAGACTCAAGAATCTGTTATCTACTGCATATGGAGTGAATATTTGATGCGGAAAATTTCATTTTCATTTGGAAATTTATTGAATTGTGGTCTTGTACATTTTTTTTCTGATGCAGCAAGATTGTAGGACTGACTAGGTAATTGTTATCTTTTTTTAGGCATACACGTCCAGGTTCCTTAAAAACTTATGTGTATGAAGGCGTACGAGATACATCTCTTTCAAATACATTTGTAGTAGATATTGGTCAACTTGTCAACGCTGACATTGTATTGACAACATATGATGTGCTTAAAGAGGACCTCTCGCATGACTCTGATAGGCATGAAGGCGATAGGCACATCCTGAGATTCCAGAAGAGGTTCTTACAAACTCTATAGTTGTTGTTTTTTTGATAAAGTGACCTTTATTTTTTTATTTTTTAAAAATCATTTTTGACATTAGCACATCAAAATGATCTGAAAACATATATATATATTTTTATTTTAAGCAAAAAAAAAAAGTTTCAAAATTTGAGGGAATGCGATTTGCATTGCGTTCCCAAACACACTCTTCATTTCAGGGGGGGTGGGGGTGTGCTCTTGGTAGGTAAGAGCTATGCTCTCTGGACCGAGTATATGAGTATGACTACTTGCCATATTGTTGTAGGTACCCTGTTACCCCAACTATTCTAACAAGAATATTTTGGTGGAGGGTTTGCTTGGATGAGGCTCAAATGGTGGAGAGTAATGCTGCAGCTGCCACTGAAATGGCTCTTCGATTGTCAACTAAACATCGTTGGTGTATTACTGGGACTCCTATACAACGTAAACTTGATGACTTATATGGACTTCTAAGATTCTTGAAAGCAAGTCCCTTCAATGTTTCTAGGTGGTGGATTGATGTTATAAGGGATCCATATGAGGTATGAGATTCTTGAAAATCAAGTGCTTGCTAGTGACTTTATGGTTGTGAGTATTAAGACATGCCCTTTTTTGCATTTTTTAACATCTAAGAAAACATACGGATGAGAAATCAAACATTTCTTTCTCAAAGTCTCATCCCCATTTTACTACTCGCTGTTGATTCTCTAACTCCATGAGCTTCTTTGATTGTAGTCCTTGAGTTGTTGTATCAAGTCTACTTTGAGTTGCAGATATCTTTGTTTTGAGTGATCTTCTTAAGTTTGCATCTTCATATTTACAGAGGAGAGATGCAGATGCTATGGAATTTACACATAAATTCTTCAAACAAATCATGTGGCGCTCCTCTAAAATACATGTTGCTGATGAGTTGCAACTACCAACACAGGAAGAGTGTGTCTCTTGGCTCACCTTTTCAGCAATTGAGAAACACTTTTACCAGATGCAACATGAAACCTGTGTGAGTTATGCTCGAGAAGTTATTGGAAGTTTTAAAGATGATGTTGTCAAAAGAAGGGTCCCAGGTTGTTAATGGTCATCCTGCATCTTCATCTTGAAATCACTTAGAAGCACATAGTAGTAATAATATCATATCTATAATATCTTCATGCTTATTTCATCCAGGTTGTGTATCAACTGATGCCTCAACAGATCCTTTGATCACCCATGCAGAAGCTGCGAAGCTACTCAACTCGCTCTTGAAGCTTCGCCAAGCTTGCTGCCACCCGCAAGTAGGAAGTTCTGGGCTTCGCTCCCTGCAACAATCCCCCATGACTATGGAGGAAATATTGATGGTGGTTTAAATACTAAAAAGAGTTCATCAAATTTCCAACAATTTTTAGTGGTTGTTTTTTTCCCTTCATTTTTTTTATTCATAGAGAGCTTCTATAGGTTCTTGTAGGTAAGATGAAGATAGAGGGGGAGGAAGCTTTGAGGAAGTTAGTTGTTGCTTTAAATGCCCTTGCGGGGATAGCAATACTTGAGCAAAACTTTCCTCAAGCAGTATCATTGTACAAAGAAGCGCTGGCGCTATCTCAAGAACACCGTGAAGATTTCCGCCTAGATCCTTTATTGAATATTCACATCCATCACAACCTTGCTGATATACTTGCATTGGTTATGGACCGCTCAACAGAAGTCCCATCTAATGGACAACAGTTGCATGGAAACTCTGAAAAGGCTTCCAAGATAAACAAATCTGAAACATGTGATCTAAATGATGCAAAGAAACAAAAAGTCAGTGGTGAAGATTCAGATTTCACTATTGATGCTGGGGATTCACTGGACCTAGCAGAAAATTGCTCAGTTGGTAATAAAAAAGGCAACAATAATCATGACATGTCATCCACATCCTTCAGTACTCAATATTTGAGAACAGCGTGTGAGAACTTCAAACAGAAATACTTGTCTGTGTTTAGTTCAAAACTTTCTGCAGCTCAGCTAGACTTTAATAAGTCATACACACAGGTATGTTTCCTCCATATTGAAACATGATATAAACTTTCTCATAATGCAATGTTATGTCATAAATAGAGCCGTGTTTACATAAATTATCAGTATATCTGGATGTGGTTATTTCATTGAATGTAGAGTTGACAACATGGCACATTTATATCTCACGACTACATATATTTGATCTAGAAATCCTTTTTTTTTATTGAATAATCAGATAAACTATATAGATGGGTATAAAAATTAGCTCATGCAACACTAAACCTCCATGATTGGCCTCATGCTGGATTATATTGCAGCCAATCCAAATCTGTATAATTAGCCAAAGTGAAGGGAACTGTATTTGTTTCAGTATAGATATATACAACTTCAGGAACCTCACCCCACTCACAAATTTCATTAGCAGAAACCTATGCTCATTGGACTTCATCAAGATGTAGATGTTCTCTGTGTTTTTGGTCAGTAGGAATTGTTTTCTACCAGTTCTCACATTCTCTGCCCACAAACACTATGATTCGAGCTGGTTCCTACACAAATTAGACACTGATATAGGAGAAGCAAATCTTTAACAGCCTGCTTTTATGATCCCTTAAAGAATCCCACCTCAAACCCATTCCCCTTCAAAGAGAATAATAGGAATTCCCTTTCATGATGGTATTTCATGATTCAGTGTTTAGGATTCTAACTCAAACCCATGCTGTTTGCCATTGTCTACCAGGTTTTCTTGCATGCTAGTATTTTCTCTCACAAAAATAGGCCCTAATCTGTTATTTTCTGGTAGTTGAACCCTCTGTCATCTATTTGGGTGAGTGAGGTATTACTTAGTCATTTGAACCAGACTTTTCATTGGTCTGCAAGCAGAATGGCTGCTTTTCAGTATGTTCTAGTGTGCTATGTCAAAGGTGAGGATAACATTGTTACGGTTGATGACCACAACTTCATTACTTTTTTCATTTAAAAAATCTAAAACAAAGATGGCACCTTTATTTCATAGGAACTAATTATCATATTCTAAGGGTGGCATAACTAGAAATTTTCTATTTTTTCTGCATTTCTTATTTGTTTTCAGTCTTTCGGTCTTAAGCAAGATTATAATTCTTTTGAAGGTTTGTAATGCATTTGGTGAGAGAAAAAATCTACATACAGTTTGGTGGTTGGATGCTCTCAATCATGCAGAACAGAACAAGGATTCCACAGGTGAGCTGATAAGAAAGATTGAAGAGGCTGTCTCAGGAACTCTAAACAATTCGAGATCATCAAGAATTGCATCGCGGTTAGTGATTGTCTAAAATATGCGCAATGAATAAATATATCATTCTATTTCAACTTCTTTGATCATAATATGTATTTGCTTTGTATTTTTGCCAACTTATACTCCCCATTGAACTTCAAAGCTAAGTTAGAAAACCTTTGACTGGTATGCAGTCTTGGTCCGGATATCAATTCTATTTATGGTAGTTTACTAATACTGATCTCACTTCAGTTTACGAAGCATTACTGGTCTGAAGTACCACATCCAGACTCATTTAGATCAATTGGAAGCTTCTAGACAAACGTTACTTGATCGAATTTTGGAAATTGATCAAACAATGGCAAACCCAAAGGAAGAGGATATTGAACGTGTGAGACATTGTCGAATATGCCAAGCTATTGATGATGGTCCCACATGTGTTCATTGTGAATTGGAGGAATCATTTCAGGTATGTTACTCAACTGCCTGTTTACTTTGATGTTTGACTATTTAGTACGTTGAAGAAGGGGGAGAGGGGATTCACTGTGATCACATTTTTATATTTGTTTGTCAGGAATATGAGGCAAGGTTATTTCGTCTTAACAAATTACATGGAGGCATTATTACATCTGCTGAAGAGGCAGTGAATCTGCAAAAAAGGAACTCAGAGAGAAATCGTTACTACTGGAATTTAGACCGCCAAAAGAAAAATTTACTGCCATCTAGTGATTTTAATGAAGAATCGAAGAAAAGAAAGACTGGAGAAACAGTGATGGTAAGTTTCCTTACCTCAATAGGTCAAACTAAACCATCTTTCATCTACCAGATGTTTAATTCTGGAGATTCCTCGTGACCATCTGTCAATGGACATGGTTGTCAGACTGAATGGCTGTTCTTATGTGAACTAGCCTATGAATCTTACTCCAGCATATATGGCTGTATATTTTTTAAGACTCTTATCACTTGATTGGAGCTTGCAAAGCACAAGTCAACAGATAGGCGGCTCATCTCATTTTAGCAATGCCAAATTTTAATCACCAGTGGTGGTGAGCTAGGTTGTTTTTAGACGCCCCTCTTTATAATCCTTGGGGCACAGCACATGCAGGGAGGGGCAGTAGCTTAAGAATTAAACTTACTGGATACCAAGTGAAACTCTGTCCTAAGTATTGTAAAAGTCATCAAATATTTGTTTTTGTCATCTATCCGGTCACTTTCATGATGCCTAATCAGTCCCTCATAATTGTTAAAATGAGGAATGGGCAGTGTAATCCAGCAACTGATCTTTGTTGTCAGTCTGTCTTTATTACAAAGTCCAACCCAGAGCTTTAAGTTGATGGATGGAAAGGATATTCTAGTACATTCCACGCTCCTAATCACATTTACTAAAACTGATGCTCACAAATGGGCTGCAGAATCATGTCATATATAGTGGACATATGGGTTCAATAGTATGCGCTACTTCTATGTCAACACAATTAGATTTTACACATATGGGGCAACTGATAATCTTAGTTTTCGGTGCAAGCACTTCAGGAATTAGTATTGTCAAATTCTATTGCGGGAAAATAACGTGATGCTGAAACAAGCACAAATAATTACTATATATTCCCTTGTTGTTGATAGGTTTCAAAATCGCCATCTGAATTGGAGGTTATTCTTGGAGTTATAAAGAGCTATTGCAAGGCCCAGTTAGAAAATGAAGCTGTGTCTGCTGCCAGCCTGCAGATACACATTCTGGAGGTATGCTTGATCGATTCTTCTTTTCTTTTTTCTTTTTCTTTTTGTTGTGGAAACTTCTACACTAGGACTGTATTGAATGAACAAATCATTAATAATATTGAATGCAAGCATTTTAAAACTGGCATTCTTTCTATTTCATCTAGGGAATGAGGAAGGAGTATGGACATGCAAGGTCCTTGGCAGTTGCTCAAGCTCAACTTCTTCGTGCTCATGATGAACTTAAGATGGCAACAGCACGTTTGCACTTAAGAGAAAATGAGAACGATACGTCTATGGATGCTTTGGGTGAAGATGAATTAGAGTCTGCTAGCGTGCTACACTCTAATGAAAAGTTCATGTCCTTGAACTTGCTGTCTCATACAAAGGGGAAACTTCGTTATCTGAAGGTACCAGCATAGCCTTGTAAATTTTTATATTTAAAGTAATTGACATATGCTATTATTTGGTGCTTTCTTTGATACTTTAAGGTGCTTTAATGCTATTCTCCTTCTCGTTTGACTTTCTATAAATTCATCTTTCTTAAAGAGGTTATTATTGTATGCCAATGTTGTTATTTGCCTTTATGTATTTTTAATAGGAGTCGATACCCTTCCTTCAATGTCTTGGATTTTGATTAGAACTTTTTTTGTTTCTCTAAATTATGTTTCTATGTTGGAAGGGATGTAGTTGCACAAATAGGTTGATGTTTTTGTGCAGCTTTTTTTTTTTTACCTTTTCTCTCCCAAATTAAATTGATAGAATTTGTCTCCTTTATTGCCTTTTTTTTTAAAGTGATTTTTTGTAGGTAAAATCTTCTAATGAAGTTTGCTTGAATTTTCATGACCACAAGTCTCTGTCTCTACTTTCATTTTTAAATCCATCATTTCTCATCTCCTATGAAACTTACAAAATAACGAATAAAAAATGTATCATGTTTATTTGTGGAACATTTTTTAGTTTTCTGAAAATTTTTTTTGTTTATTGTCAAAGAACCATCTCAACCCATAAGCTTAAGTTGTTAGGTGAGGTCCCAAGATATGATTTATATTATTCTCTAACACACCTCCTTAAGTGAAAGCTCTTTGGCTTGAAACTTGCACAAACCCACATTACCTTATGCTTAATTTTTAACAAATAAATGGGGATGGTGAGACTCGAACTCGTGACCGCTTGTTCATCAAGGCTCTAATACCATGTCAAAAAACCATCTCAACTCAAAAGCTTAAGCTATTAGGTGAGGTCCCAAGATATGATTTATATTATTCTCTAACATTTACTAATTCAAAATAAAAATTATTTTCTTGGAAACTCTTCTGTAGTTTTTTAGAAAACTGAAAAACACAAAAAAGTTGTTTTTCCAAATGCTCCTTTGGGACTTGTTTGGTTTGCTGAATTTTGTGTCTATTCTTTTATTGTTTCTAATGTAAGCCAAATAAGACTTTCTAATTTTGGAACATGTTTCCTTAATTTTCCATAGAGAAATGCTGTTAGGATAAATGTGAAAAACTAGATATGGGAACCATAAAACTATGTTCTAAAAGTAAACGTGAAAACATGACCTTAGCTTCTGAAGTTTTTGTCCACATCTTTTAATTATTTAACATTCATATATAGCCTTATTGGTGATTCTTTTCAAAAATGGCTGTGATTTGGCTTTCGGTTGAAGCACTATGAACTATCAATTATGTCATACTGATATAAAACGAAAACAAAGTCTAAAAGCATTTCCTAAGGCAACGATTTGGTTCTAATTTCTCTTATTTTTCTTTCGAAATATTTTTTAGTTTTCTCGTTTTGAGAAAGAAAGAGTTTGAAGATAAAGAAATGCTGGTTACTGCCTTACTCTTTGCCTTTTGTTTGTTAGCCTTTTCTAAGTGATACTTTTAAATTGTTCAGTTAATTTAGTGCACTCCTCATCATATTGTAAGTGTTGACACCTTTGGTTTTTTAGCCAGCATAATTGTTAATAAACCTTGGCTGGGTGACATTTGTCACTCAATTCCTTTTCTGTTACTGTATGTATATGAATAAAATATATCTTTTTCATCATTGATCTAACTATCTGATTTACTTTCAGGGTTTGGTACAATCAAAACGGAAACCAACATCTGAAAGTTCAAATAATTCCTCGTTAACTGAAGAAATGGCTGCCGTGCCAATGACAACAGAGAAGATAAGTGAATATTTGCCAAAAGATGATGAGGAAGCATGCCCTATCTGTCAAGAGAAGCTAAACAATCAAAAGATGGTTTTCCCATGCGGGCACGTCACTTGCTGTAAATGTGAGTTTTACCTGTTTTCCATTTCATGATTCTTCAACTTCCTAAAATCCATTCATGAAATAATTATGGTGTTAGAACAACAAACATTCAGTTTCACGACTTTAGAACTGGCTCTCTCGTGTGAATTTAATACAACAAACATTGATAAAAAGAAGCAAATGACCCAATAGGCATCCCAAACAGAACAAACCAAACAATCCTACATATGGAGTCTGGATCCAGCTAAAACTGGGCATCCGACCTTCTAAGCCAGTAATAGTAGGTGCAAAAGCCAATGCATGATAAGAAACCATCTTATAAAAGACTACTTTTTCTCCTAATTGTCGCACAACATATTGATAATCCTGCATCATATATCTGCATTTTGTCACTTAAAAGTTAGGAGAGACCATGGCAATTTTTCTACCCTGATATGATGGGTCAACTGCATTCACAGTTGATGAATACTTTGTCCTAGCATCCTTGATCCATCAGTTCCTCAGACTTCTCTCTTTCATGTGTGTGTGAGCACGATGCATATGATTGCTTGCATGCATGTACTCAGACATGCATGCTTGCTTGTCTCTTAGATGTCCTCAACCATCTTAAGTACGTTGGAGTTGACTTTATTACCTGTTGATTCCTCTCGTATGAGATATTTCACCCTGGTTAAGCGCCATTTAATTTTCATTTCATGCTTTTTTCTTGCAGGTTTCTTTGCAATGACTGAGCGAAAAATGCATGATAACAGGTTCCAACGTAAATGGGTAATGTGCCCAACATGTCGGCAGCATACTGATTTTGGGAATATTGCATATGCCGATGATAGACGGGACAAATCTTGTAGTTCTGCTATGCTGGATGCAATTCAAGGCTGTGAAAAAACTGAAGCGTCTTTGGCTGTTCAAGGTTCATATGGAACAAAGGTTTACTTCCTAATCTAATGCCTTGAGCAAATTTCAATTCAAATTTATAGTCTTGGAACATGCACATAGTGCACTTAAGACAGCATGTTACTATTGCATTTCTATTCTCCTTTTCCCAGAGCATAAACCTTGTTTACTTCTCTTTTGGCACCATAAAGGTTGAAGCAGTCACTAGAAGAATCTTGTGGATAAAGTCTTCAGATCCTAAAGCAAAGGTTCTCGTATTTTCAAGTTGGAATGATGTCCTTGATGTGTTAGAGCATGCTTTCAATGCTAATGAAATCACCTATATCCGGATGAAAGGAGGAAGGTAGATAGATCTCTTGATCATCTTATGTATGTTTTCTTTATAGTTCAACTGATCTTCATGGACCTTGATGGGCCAAAAGAAAAGGGCTATGCCATCCAGGAGAATTTTCATTTTGCTTTTCAGGTTTGCCAAAAGATTGTTGTTAAATTCCTCTTAATTTGGTAACTCAAACAAAATTATCAAGAAACCACATCATCCAAGAAAAGTGGTTCCTTCTGTTTTCAGCATTCTTATACAAGCAAAGTGCACAAATTAGGTTGATGAATACTAATGATATCACAAACAAAATAAAAGGAGATTGGGGATGAAAAATAACTGCCTTGCATAATTCGTGCAAATATTGAAATCTTGTAATTTAACCTTGGGGAGGGAAGAGAGAGATCCAATTATAGTAGATCAACACTTGGTGTTCTGTAAAAATTGGTATTGTGTGAAGTTTAAAAGTTTGAATGTATGCATACCTCTTTGTTTCCCAGTGCCAAAAATACTGTTAGAAGTGCGTTTCAGGTATTTTAATGTTGATCGAGCTATTTGTAGACTTCAACTTATTTTTTATCATGTCTTTTGGTTGTGACTTCATAAATGCAGGAAATCACATGTAGCCATCAGTGAATTCAGAGCGCAGAATAGCAGTCCCAAAAGAACTCATAGACAACAACAAGAAACAAAATCTGTTCAAGTGTTGCTGCTCTTAATCCAGCATGGAGCCAATGGACTCAATCTCTTAGAAGCACAGCATGTTGTTCTTGTGGAGCCACTGCTCAATCCAGCAGCTGAGGCTCAAGCAGTCAGCCGGGTGCACCGAATTGGGCAGGAAAAGAGGACATTAGTCCATCGATTTATAGTATGCTCCTTTTCCTTTTTTTTTTTTTTTTGGTTAAAATAATTTTGGATGCTATACACTTGTGTTTTTTCTCTTTTGAACATTGCATATAGTAGACATGCATTTGAGATACATAACCTCACCACACTGAAGATAGCATGGGGTATTTTGGGACTATTTGTTTGAGTTCCTTTTTTAAATAATTTACATTTCTATTTAGCTCTCCATTTATCCATGGAATTTCTATATGTAATTAGATTAGACTTATAATAATCCTTATCATGTCAACCATCCGATTGTTGCTCGAATGGAGCCTTTTATATTTGTTTCAGAATTTAAATGTACACTCCCTTCTTTAGTGATTATATTAGGATTTGATGCTATGAAAAGGAGCATGCAGGAACTCTTTAAGGACTAGCGTGAGGGTTTCTATTAACAATTCTTCAATCTCATTCCTTTTTGTGTTGTGCACGTGTGTAATTCTTCAATCTCATGCTTTCTAGTTTGCTTGTTGTCCGAAACTTTGAAAATTCATTTCATCTGTTAGAATTTCTGCTTTATAGTCTCTATGTGTTCTAACAAAATTTATCCCTTTTCTTCTATAATCTTATTAGGTTAAAGACACCGTGGAAGAGAGCATATATAAACTGAACAGAAGTAGAAGCACCAGTTCATTCATAAGTGGGAACACGAAGAATCAGGATCAGCCTTTGTTAACCCTCAAGGATGTTGAGTCCCTATTCGCAACAGTGCCGTCCACTGTACCAGAAAGTGATGGAAAGCCAACTGAAAACCTAAGACATCTGCCCCCGTCCGTGGCTGCTGCTCTAGCAGCTGAGAGGAGACTGAAGGAAAATACAGCAGGAATTTCCGTGTGATAATCGTTCTTCTCTTTGAACACCAAACCTCAGAATGGAATTGCAGTAAAGCAATCTTCTGGCTATGTCACTTCCAACAGGCAGCTGTTGTTTCATCTCCAAAGGGGAGAGCGTCTCCCCGGTCCGTCATAGATTGTCTAACCAGAGGTTGCATAGTCGTGTATGATTTTTTTTTATTGTAGATATGAAGAATGCCATTTTTTAGCCCTCTGTCAGTTAGAGAGAGTAATTTAACGAGGAATTCGTTGTAGATCAGCTCATTTAGCCATTATGTATACTCGCTGCGTAGGTTAAACAAAAATAACAGGACAAAGCTAAGAAAAGCTAGGTCCTCTTCTCCTTATAGTCTCCCTTTCCTTTCATGTCCAATGGCAGAAATTAGACACCCCATTCAATCTTTGCACCATCTTTCTTTGTCTACTTTTGTTCAAAGAACTGGATCGCCATAATCTTCATTACAACTAGCTCTGTTTTGCTATCTCCCATTCCAATGTCTGTGCTGTCAAGACACTATCTTAAACCTGAATATAATTTTATTAGAACTAAAAAAAGAAAAAAAAGAAAAAACACTGACCTAAAGATGAGTTTGCTTACTGCAAGCATATTCCCTGAACTTGACAAGCATTTTATCTGTTCTTGGAGTGCATGCCATCCCATCACATGCATGAGTATATCCAGATTCCAAAACAGAGCAGATTTGCTGGATTTATTGATAGATACTTCTAAGGCAATGTTTCGTTGTCCTATTAAAACAAATTTTCAGAACTTCGCGAGCACCCGAGGAGCATGGTCTTCTCCACTTCACGAGTTCAATTCAAGCAAGCTCATCAGCCGAAGAACAGGATCCCAGTCCTTTTCTTTGGGCTGAGCCTAATCTGAAACCAAGCCAACCTATCAACTGCAGTTTTATTGCCCTAAACCCAATACCCATGGTAGATTCAAGGATCCAGTGACTATGCTATGGTGGAAAAAGGATATAATTCATCACCAACCCTCTTTCTCCAGATATGTGTCCTCGTAATCATAGCTATCAAAACTAACCTGGGATTAACTCGGTTAAGGAGCCGGATTCCAGGTTATACATGGTGACTCGGGTTAACCCGGAATTTTTTTAAAAAAATATATACATGTCATAGCCCGCATGAAAGAATGTTGGGTATATCAGCTTAGAGTATAGACAGAAATCTACTCTTAATAACTTGCATCGGATCAGCTAATACACACACTATATATAGTTGAAAAGATTGAAATGATAAAATGATGAGTTTTTCACAGCTCAATGAATAAATAGAACAAACATACAATAAGAGACTAGGTTATAATGTGATTAATTTATTAAGTCCATACATGATAATAATATAACTAAGCAAACCAAAAATTAGAAAATCAGATATAAAAATGAAAAGGGGAAGAAAATGAGTTCACAAATATATATGATAAAAAATTAATTAGTATTTTTGTTTAGAATACATGGAGAATAATTTAATTTTACCATTGCAGTAGATAAGATATTCACATCAACTCCAGCTTTCCCTCATCGAACTACTTTTAACAACAATCTAAGTCTGTACAAGATCCAACAGAACTTCAGAAAAATGGATTCATAAGAACTTAACCAACCTCTTTGTATGATCATATTTTTTTTAATTATTAATGTGGGTGTCCGAACCAGTTTATACACACCTCAACTAATCTTACGGGCTCTAAAATTAATAATTATATAAGTTTTCAGTGATTCTAAAATTTATAAAACTCAAACTGATAATCTCTAAAAAAACAAATTCAAAATCTATCCAACTAAAACTACAGACCACACTTGTTTGACTTGTTCCGTGGTTGTTACGGGTACTGATCCATAGTCTTCTCAGTCTCTTCGTCAAAGTTGGCCCTCCGTTATGGAAATTTGGTGAGTCTCTCACAGACACTTTTCCGTTGTCTTTTCAGTGGAAAATATGGAAAGGGGGGAGAAATTATTGATGAACTGGAAATTACAAAGCGATACACCCACAAGTGTCTGACGTCAATTACAATATCTTCCGTTGAATATATTGAATTAGTGATCAAATAGCTAGAAAAAACTTTCGAGATTAAAGTTTCTTTCATAGAATTCTTTGCTTTTTATCACCCTTTATTCACTTTTCTGCCTGCTCGTCACCATTGACATTGCAGAGACTTTTATCCATTCATAGTATACACATTAATTAGAGGCAGTGTGCATGTGAACGTAGGACTTTCCAGTTAATGTTGCAAACTATGATATGGAAAGGGGAAAGAAAATTGAAATCAGAATTTGATCCTATTGGAAATAGCTTTGAAAAATAATAATTAATCCCTATGATTTTAAATCTATTTGTAATTTGATCTTTTTCTCCGTTTCATGGTCATTTTTAATTTATTTTATTTCTTTTACTATAATATTTCACAGTTTTACCGACAGAAATATTCTACCGTTCAACAACACTTCAATGTTAAACGACCGGGGTCGTCTGTTGGCGTAGGCATGTAAGGTTTTCTCTCTGCCTTCTTCTTTTTTTTGGCAGTTGTGTGCTTTTATTAACATAGGAAAAAAAAAACATTTTCCCAGTTTTATTTTAACTGAAAGAATTGCTTTCCTTAATTAATAAGAAGATTGTGATAATATAGAGTGTTTTTTCTCTCCAAATTACTTGTTTACATGTTTGCATTACATTGGGTCTGATCATTTTATTTATTTATTTTAGATTTAACAAAAAAATATTTAGATAGTAGATAACAATTTGACATTTTCATTAAAATCATTTCAATGGATCACTTTGAAATTTCCTAACTTTTTATCTAGCCTAAATCTTAAATTGAATCGCGTAAAAGTTATTATGATGTGATCCAGTCAATCTTGTTTGTTGGTCTAAAAATAAGTTGGATGATCGATAAAAAAAATAATGATAAAATTGAGAAAAAAAACATGAAAACAAAACTTTTTTAATCTGACTCTTTGTTTAGTTCAGGTTCAAAACTAAACATGTGGAATTTACCTTGACGTGAGGTAGTTTATTTGACTGGTATAAAAATAACTCAAATGACTAATAAAAAAATTTAAAAATAAAATTAAAAAGAAAAAACTTCTCAACTTAATTTCTTACCTAACTAAAATTTATAATTAAACAAGTTGGATTTACCTTCACGTAACCTATACTTGCACCGACTTAAAAGCAATCTAAATATCGTAAAAGAAACTGAAGATGTATTTGAGAAAAAAAATCAACATAAAAAAAGAGAAAATTAAAAATAAAACCTGCTTCACTGTTCAAGTTTTTGAGGTTGCAATTTGCAAGTATTACTTCTTTTATTTCCATATCATAACACAACTGGGACCGTGGACTCCAAAATTTTCTATCCGAAGCCGAAAGTTCAATAGCGTATCATAAAGATTTATACATAAAGATTTATACAGCCAAAAAGGATGAGCCGAACATGTATCACCACTCTATGATGCCATGCTCATGATCATTTCGCGAAGCTGTTCATGATCCGCCTTTTGTTGTGCATACTCTGCTTTTTGTTGTGCATGTTCCACTTTGAGTTGTGCATACTCCGCTGATAGGTGGTCGTATTTTTCAATGAGCTGAGCCATGTGTTGCTGCAAGGCCACGAACTCTTTAGTTGGGTGCTCGATACTGATTGGGAGCTCCGAACGGTTGAAACACTACGGGCTGCCCGCAAGTTCTCGGCTGTAGTGTTGGAGACCCTGTAAACCTGATTTTTATTGGGTCCACCAGACGATCCAACCTCCATCCATAAATCCGGATCGAATTTCAGATGGGTCAAAGGATCGTCCCCATATCTCTCCCTCAACCGGCTATTATAGGTCTCCTGAAAATAAAAAAAAAGTAATCATCATATTCAATTCAATAAAAATAATAACTTACAAAATAAAATGGTTGAACAAACATACCACGAAGTGTTAAGCATGGTTGTCAACGAACTGTTGTGCCTCCTTTTGGCGGTCTTGACTCCGCACATTCGTCTCCACGAACAGCTCCATCAGGCTTGGCTCACGTCCAAGAGACGTAGCCTATAATGAAAAAAATATTAATTAACAACAAATTAATTTAATGATATATTTTATTTAAATTAATCTTACCACCCGTTTTGCATGTGCAGCAAACAGAACGGAGCTGCCAGTGTGCGTTGTTACCGAGCCATGAATTGGCCGATTTTGGTTGCTAGCACCAGACTGTGAGCATTGTGTGAATCGCTCAGATGTCACATGCTCAAGATAGTGTGGCCATATATCTTCCGGGATGTATATCGGTTCGAAATCCCTCCAAACTGCCACGTCATTCCAGCCTTGAAGACCCCTATCTCTCGCGGGTTTTTTTTGCCTTTTTTTGTGATTCATACCAAAAATCACATAACCTACTTCCATAGCGAGAAATTAGATGTTGAAACATAATTTTTTTTCTAAAAAAATCTTGTATTGTTTTCGATGTTACCTAGTTGCCGCGTGATTTTCCCACACCCTCCTCACAACTTTGTCAGCGCCCTGTCCTAGGCGAATTTGTGCTGTATATAAATAATTAGATAAATAAAAATAATAATTTATTTACAATTATATTAATAAATTATTAGAAATAAGTTGGAAATTAGAAATTAACACCAACCTCAAATATGTTAAACCATGCATCGATTTTCTGGTATCCATTCAGGATGTCTGGACACCTGACTCCATTGAAATAATGGAATCTCTATCAACAATTTAAATGCCGATGATATTACTCGGGTGGCCTCAATGTTTGTGAACCTGAAAATAAAATAAATTAATGAATTATTGATTAGTTGTTCATAAATTATGGTATAATTTAAAAGAAAAAACTAAAACCTTAACAAACTTACATTGAAAAGTCGTCCTTCCATTGTGCCTCGTACTTGAGGGTGAATTGATTCCGCTGCGAAGGCACGCTACCTCTGCGCTGTGAACCCGCGCTGGAAGAGGCCATCGGTTGACGGTGTAGGTGGCATAGGTGCCTATTCTTGAGAGGCACCTAATGATACGTCATCCTCGCTGCTAGAAGAACTAACTGCGACCATACATGAGCGACAAGCTGTGGTTTTCGTTCTATGCATCTACACAATTGTAAACGAATAATTATATAATTAAATTCGAATGTTAAAATTTTTTTGACAACACCTCCCCTATACTGGATACTATCCAAATCCACAAACCTGCAAATATTGACAAAAGCCACAACCAATTGACTCCATCTATACTAATATTGTATATAACATAACATCTATACATAAAACATTCATACTAATTACAAGGTAAATTCAACATTAACAACATATTCAATCATTATATAAATACAAACAATAAAAAATATTTAATAAATTCAAAAAAAAAACTCTAGACTAACAATTAAAATTAATGCAAATAATTAAACACAAATCATGCAATAATGTAGTAAAATTACTAATTATTCCAACATATTCAATTACTTATTCTAAGGTAAATTCAACATTAACAATTACAATTCAACAAATTATTCAATCGTTATATAAATACAAACAATAAAAAATATTCAATAAATTCAAAAAAAACTCTAGACTAACAATTAAAATTAATGCAAATAATTAAACACAAATCATGCAATAATATAGTAAAATTACTAATTATTCCAACATATTCAATTACTTATTCTAAGGTAAATTCAACATTAACAATTATAATTCAACAAATTATTCAATTATTATGCCAATACAATAATAAAATATATTGAATAATTTTTTTTTAAAAAAACTATAGACTTTAGGAATGAAATATGCTTACCTTAATAATGTGTTTATTTCAAGACTTTATCTACATTATAAAAATACACCAAAACAAAAAACATAACAAAAAAAAAAACTTTAACGTAAAATGAAATAGAGGAAACACATACCTTTTAATTTGATGAAGATTAAGAAGAAAACTAGTTAGAGATTGCCGGTAAAAGTCTTGAAGAAATGAGAGGAAAAAAAATTGAAATTAAAAGGTGAAGAATTGAGAAGATGAAAAAATGAATTGAAGGGGCGATCACAAGGATTTATAGCGCATTTTTACCGACAAAAATTAAAAATAATATTATTTTAATTTATTCCGTCGGTGAAGTTTTGAAAATCCGTCAGTAATTTTTGAATTTCACACCAATGTTTTGTATTACCCTCCATATTTTTCATGGTCTGTCGGTAATTCTGTCGGTAAAATGACGCGGTCAGAGATGCATTTAATACACCACTCTTTGGAATTCGCAAAGTCCGTTGATGATGTTGTCGGTAATAGTGACCCGTCGACAACATACCGACGGATTGGAATCTGTCGGCATGGACATCGGTGATAGTGGCATTTCAAGTAATTATTTTTCAACTCTCTGTGAAATGTCAATGTACGTTTGTCCGTCGGTATGGACGTCGGTGATAGTGGCATTTCAAGTAATTATTTTGATTGCTAAACTGTCCATCGTACAAAGCAATAACAACAATGGCAGATATTAGACACCCCATTCAATCTTTGCACCATCTTTCTTAATTTGTCTATTTTTGTTGAAAGAACTGGATCGTCAATATTTCTTCTTTTTCCGTTTTGTATAGAAACACATCGCAAATAATCTTCATTACAACTAGCTCTGTTCTGCAATCTCCCATTCCAATGTCTGTGCTGAACAAAGATTTCTTCTTTAAACAGAATTGTCAAAGATTTATGCCTTCAAGAAACCTCATTCTCATGCCATCTATCATTCGTGAAATGTCCATATCATATGGAGACCACTTGTATTGATTTTGCCAAAGACTTTCTCGTAGAGCAATTTGCACGTAGTGTTTCTGTGGACATGGGCTCATGGAAGCCCGTGCCTCATCCTCCCCTGCAGAGCTTGAGGTGCCACCGGGTCCAGAATCCTCTGGCATATGTTTAGGTGTTTGATTTTGTAAATCTTTTTATTATTTTTATTTATTTTAAATTAATGTTTTTTTTAATGTTTTTATGTCATTTTAATACATTGATATCAAAAATAATTTTTAAAAATTAAACAAATATTATTTTAATACATTTTTAAATGAAAAACATTTTAAAATACAACATCAACTATACTTCAAAACAGATCCTAACACTTGATATGATGATTTTAATAGATCAAGACACTATTTTATACCTAAACATAATAAATTTTATTAGAACTAAATAAAATAATAATAAAAAAAAAACTGACCTAAAGATCATATATACATGTCATAGCCCGCATGAAAGAGTGTTGGGTATATCAGCTTAGAGTATAGACAGAAACCTACTCTTAATAACTTGCATCGGATCAGCTAATACACACACTATATATATAGTTGAAAAGATTGAAATGATAAAATGATGAGTTTTTCACAACTCAATGAATAAATAGAACAAACATACAATAAAAGACTAAGGCTGTGTTTGTTTTTCGGAAAGTGATTTTTGAGAAACTACTTTCTAAACTTTCCTCTGTTTATTTGCTATTAGCAAAGTTGGTCAACAAAAAATACTTTCCGGTCAACGAAAAACACTTTCCAGTCAAAGAAAAATTTGGCTTGGTTTTCAGGAAAGTGTTTTCCTTTTATTTTGGGCGGAAAACACTTTTCGGAAGTTGTGAAAAATTTAGAAATGTCATATTATTTGCTGATTATATCAAATTTGATCCTCAAACTTTTGATTGCTATATATATTTTATTTTGAATATTTATTTTTCAATTTCATCCCTTAACATTTAATTTTTATATTAATTTTGGTCCTCATTTTTATAATTGTTATTTGCTTTTCCCTTATCATTTTTTAATTGAAATTTTTTATCTATCAAATTTGATCCTCATTCTTTTGATGTTACTTATTTTATTTAAAATTATTTATAAAATGTTAATTATTATTATTTTAATTTCTTCATCTTTCAATTTTTTTATTTTTTAGATTTGATCTCTATTATTTTGATTATTATTTATTTTATTTGAGATAATTTATGAAATTATATTTTTTTTCAATTTCATTCTCATTCAACTTTTTAATTTGTAAGATTTGTTCCTCATTATTTTAATAAACTTGAAAAAAATAAAACATTAATAAGTTATTTTCCAGCTCATTTTCCATGATATAACTAAACACTGGAAAGTATTTTCCAACTTATTTTTCATTACACTACCAAATATCGGAAAATAATTCACTTTCCTGAAATTTACTTTTCAAAAGAAAACTACTTTCTAGCAAACAAACGTGGCCTAAGTTATAATGTGATTAATTTATTAGGTTCATACATGATAATAATATAACCAAGCAAACCAATAACACATAAATATAGTTAAAGTTATGTCATTTTTTTAGAAAATCAGATATAAAAATGAAAAGGGGAAGAAAATGTGTTCGCATCAAGGTAAAGTATCATAACAAATATTTGCGATAAAAAAATAATTATCATTTCTGTTTAGGATACTTTAAGGATAGTTTAATTTTTTATAAAATTAATTAGCATTTCGGTTTAGAATATTTCAAGAGTAGTTTAGATATTTTTTTTATAACAAATGAAAAAATTATAAAAATTATTAATTAGAATTTCTTTTTAGGAAAATTCATGGATAATTTAATTTGTTTTTATAAAAAATAGAAAAATATTATAAAAAAATATTTAGGATATTTCAAATGCAGTTTAAACTTTTTTTATATATATATAAAACATTAATTATCATTTCTTTTTAGAATAATTCAAGGGTAGTTTAAATGTTTTTTTTTAAAAATTAATTAGAATTTATTTCGGATACTTCAAGGGTAGTTTGAATGTTTTTTAAAAAAATTAATTAGAATTTTTGTTTAGGATACTTCAAGGTAGTTTAAATTAATTATAATTTTATAAAAAAATATATAAAAAAATTAATTAGAATTTTTGTTTAGGTTACTTCAAGGGTATAAAAAAAATTAATTAGAATTTTGTGGTCAAACCTGTGTTTAGATATGTTTTAAAAATAAATTTAATTTAAAAAAATAATTAAATTAATATTTTTTTAGTGTTATTAAAAATAAAAAATATTCAAAAAATATTTATTTTAATATATTTTTAAATAAAAAATACTTAAAAAAAAACAAGAACTTCAAGCAAGAACTAGCTAGGTAAAATTTCTCCCTTGTTAAGGGAAGGTCGTATTGGAGTCTTAACCCTCGTGCCAATGGCTTGGAAACTAGTCATTGTTAAAGTATGGTTAGCAGTAGTTTGAGTTCTCTGCAGCAGATAGGATATTCGCTTAAACATGGATAATTCAAAAAATAATTATCATTTCTGTTTAGATACTTTAAGGATAGTTTAATTTTTTATAAAATTAATTAGCATTTCGGTTTAGAATATTTCAAGATTAGTTTAGATATTTTTTTTATAACAAATGAAAAAATTATAAAAATTATTAATTAGAATTTCTTTTTAGGAAAATTCATGGATAATTTAATTTGTTTTTATAAAAAATAGAAAAATATTATAAAAAAAATATTTAGGATATTTCAAATGTAGTTTAAACTTTTTTTATATATATATAAAACATTAATTATCATTTTTTTTTAGAATAATTCAAGGGTAGTTTAAATGTTTTTTTAAAAAAATTAATTAGAATTTATTTCGGATACTTCAAGGGTAGTTTGAATTTTTTTAAAAAAAATTAATTAGAATTTTTGTTTAGGATACTTCAAGGGTAGTTTAAATTAATTATAATTTTATAAAAAAATATATAAAAAAAATTAATTAGAATTTTTGTTTAGGTTACTTCAAGGGTATAAAAAAATTAATTAGAATTTTGTGGTCAAACCTGTGTTTAGATATGTTTTAAAAATAAATTTAATTTAAAAAAATAATTAAATTAATATTTTTTTAGTGTTATTAAAAATAAAAAATATTCAAAAAATATTTATTTTAATATATTTTTAAATAAAAAATACTTAAAAAAAAACAAGAACTTCAAGCAAGAACTAGCTAGGTAAAATTTCTCCCTTGTTAAGGGAAGGTCGTATTGGAGTCTTAACCCTCGTGCCAATGGCTTGGAAACTAGTCATTGTTGAAGTATGGTTAGCAATACTTTGAGTTCTCTGCAGCAGATAGGATATTCGCATCAACTCCAGCTTTTCCTCATTGAATTACTCTTAACAACAATCTAAGTCTGTATAAGATCAACAGAACATCAGAAAAATGGATTGATAGGAACTTGACCAGGCTCATTGAAGGACTGTATTTCTTTTTTATTAACATGGGTATTTATTTTTTATTGATATGGGTGTTCGACGAGGCTCTTTTTTATTTCTTTTTTATTAACCGGCAAACAAATTGGTGGTTCACTGCAAGGACAAAAAGCAAGGACCTCGGAGTCCAATATCTGTCTCGGAAACAACAGTTCCACCTTAAAACAGATATTGATGCATCTAGTGCAAAAAGAGACGAGAACAGATGCAGCAGAAAGCATTTCATGTGGCCTGTCAGGGAGGATGGGTTCGATTCTAGCAACGGGAACAGCAATTGGAATCGGGCGTATCAGTGGTAATGGAAGTTTTCCAATTCAATAAACAAGTGTGAAAGCAAACTCAACGAAGACCAGAGATACAAATTAAACCCTCTTTGCGTATATGCTTGCTGCTGCTCGTGTTTCATGATAAAAAATAAACCCTTTCACGTCAATTACGATATCTTCCATTGAATACATTGAAGTGATCAAACTGCTAGAAAAAAACTTTCGAGATTAAAGTTTCTTTCATAGAATTCTTTGCTTTTTATCACCCTTTATTCACTTTTCTGCCTGCTTGTCAAGCACGAGAATTTAGAGAAGAAGCAAAAGTGAGAAGACTTGACATTGTAGAGACCTTTATCCATTCATAGTATACACATTAGAGGCAGTGTGCATGTTAATGTCGCAAACTATGATATGGAAAGGGGAAAGAAAGTTGGGATGGAATTTTATCAGAAATTAGTAAGCCGTGTCAAGCACGAGAGCAATCATAGTTTTATTGAACAATTCAATTCACTTATTCAGTAGCTTTATTACTTATTCTTTTGAATCGTTATATATATATATATTTAAGACTTAAAACATTCACTAATGTGTCTCTACATGTAATTTGAGCTTTATTACTTCTCCATTTCATGGTCTTTTTAAATTTATTTTATTTCTTTATATGAAATAGTAAAAGGGAAAAAAAGATATGGAAAATTTAATGAGAAAAAAGGGATTGATTTATAATTTACTCCAAGAACAAATTGGGATCAATTTGGCTAAGAAAAAAATATATTAAAGACTGAATCTAAAATATTAAAAAAAAATTTAATTTTTATAAAATAATTGATCAGTCACATAAAAATAAAAATATTTCTCTTTCTATTAGTTGAAAAAATGGCACAGTCCTAGGCAAACTTAACTTTTTATCTTTGTGTCTTGGGCTAATTGAATGACGAGGTCCAATTTTTTTATTTGAAATGACCTTTCATTATAGAAATTAGTAAATATAAGAAGAGAAAATATTTTGTATAAAAAAATACAATTAAATTTAAGTAGTTCGTGTTTGAAAATAATGATAAATTTATTTATTTAAATTTTACTAGCCTAGTTAATTTCAACTTAATTAGAGAAGAGATGTAATAATCAATGATTTCAAAAAAAAAAACAATTCCAATTAATCATGTTTTCCTACCTATAAATAATACCTCTCCATGGAAGAGCCGAATCTACCATAGCAAACCATATCCTTTGTCTCTTGAAAAACACACCATGACGACGTCCTTACTAAACAAACCATTCTTCTCCTTCTTTCTCCACATCCTGTTTTTCCTCCTTCACATATTCAACTCTTCTTCTTTCTTTGCTTTAGCTGAACACACTCCCTCCACAACTTCACTATTTGGTAATAATAATACAGAAGCTGAGGCTCTTCTCCAATGGAAAGCCAGTCTTCACAACCAAAGCCAATCTCTCCTTTCTTCCTGGGTCGGCATCAGCCCTTGCATTAACTGGATTGGAATCACCTGTGACAATTCTGGAAGCGTCACCAATTTGACACTTGAAAGTTTTGGTTTGAGAGGTACGCTTTATGATTTAAACTTCTCATCCTTCCCCAATCTTATTTGGCTTGACCTTCGAAACAATTCTCTTTCTGGAACCATCCCACGTGAATTTGGAAAATTAAGAAATTTATCTTTCCTTTTTCTTAATGAGAACCAACTCTCTGGTCCCATCCCTTCTTCTATTGGAAACTTGACAAGCCTATCCATGCTCTATCTTTGGGGTAACAAACTCTCTGGTTCCATTTCTCAGGAAATTGGGTTGTTAGAGTCTCTCAATCGACTTGACTTGTCAAGTAATGTTTTAATCGGTAGAATCCCTTATTCCATTGGAAAATTAAGAAATTTATCTTTCCTTTTTCTTGCTATGAACCAACTCTCTGGTCCCATCCCTTCTTCTATTAAAAACTTGACAAGCGTATCTAAGCTCATTCTTGCAAATAACAAACTTTCTAGTCCCATTCCTCAGGAAATTTGGTTGCTAGAGTCTCTCTATGTACTTGCCTTGTCAGATAACAAATTTCACGGCCCATTGCCCTCAGAGATGAACAATCTCACCCATTTCCAGGGTTTGCTTTTGGATAGCAACGAATTCACGGGTCATTTGCCAGTAGATTTATGCCATGGAGGAGTATTGGAAATCTTTACTGCTTCGTACAACTACTTCTCAGGTTCAATCCCGGAAAGCTTGAAAAACTGTACTGGTTTATACCGAGTAAGACTTGATTGGAATCAATTAACAGGAAATATTTCTGAGGTTTTTGGTGTCTATCCACAGCTGGATTATATTGATTTGAGTCACAATAATTTTTATGGTGAGCTTTCTTCAAAATGGGGAGATTGTCGTAACATGACAAGCCTAAAAATCTCAAACAATAATGTTTCTGGTGAGATACCACCAGAGCTTGGGAAGGCTACTCAATTACAATTGATTGATCTGTCATCAAATCAGTTAAAAGGAGCCATCCCAAAAGATTTAGGGGGTTTGAAGTTGTTGTACAAGCTTGTTCTTAACAACAACCATCTTTCAGGTGCCATTCCCTTAGATATTAAGATGCTTTCCAATCTTCAAATCCTTAATTTAGCATCTAATAATCTGAGTGGATTGATTCCAAAACAACTTGGGGAATGCTCGAATTTATTGTTGCTGAACCTCAGCGGTAATAAATTTAGAGAAAGCATTCCAGGTGAGATAGGCTTTCTACTTTATCTTCAAGATCTTGATCTGAGCTGCAATTTCCTGACTCGAGAGATACCGAGGCAACTTGGGCAACTGCAAAGGTTGGAAACTCTGAATGTCTCTCACAACATGCTTTCTGGACGGATTCCGAGCACTCTCGCGGCTCGGCTCGGCTCACTCGGCTCGGCTTGGCTCGGCTCGCGGCTGATGATGTGGCGGTGGGTCCCACTATGTGTGACATGTCTGCTGACTGGTCGATGACCTGGCTGCTGACATGGCATGCCTCTCTGTGCATGATGACATCACCATTACATCAGGCTGATGTCATCATGGGCCATGCTACTGTACATGATGATGTCACAATTACATCATGCTAATGTCATCCCTAGAATGTTTACTGTGCATGCTGACGTCACTTTTACGCCATGCTGACGTCATCTTATCCGGGCCAGTCACGTGGGTCGGGTCAACTGGTATTCGGGTCGGGTCAACTCATCCGGGTGAAGAAGACGCGTGGGGGCGCGTCTGCGCGTGGGCGGACGCCTTGCTTGGAGAGTGATGGAGAGTGCGGCCATGTCCGACGTCCGATTTTGACGCCGTTTTCACCCGGTGGCTTCGTCTCGGCCTCCTCTACACAGTGGTATGGTCAAAACACCATTTGGAGAACTTTTATTTTTGAGCAAAAAATCAAACACCACTTAAACCATCGGCTACGATACCAATTGTTGGGGAATTCCGGCTCCCCATGCGCGGACCGGTGGTGTACTGATAGTTGCTCAATGGAGGGTAAAGCACACCTTGAGACAATATTTTACGTGGTTCGGCAAAACCGCCTACATCCACGGGAGAGAGTCCATTTTATTAGAGATTAGAGAAAGGATTACAACATACATGGAGGAGGAGGATCACTTCACTCGGACTCAACTCCCAACTCGTTTGCTTTGCACTTGCAGGCCGCTTGCAATGGCAGCAAGGCTGCTGCCATTGCAGCCCTCTTTCTCTCCACTCTCTTGCACACACTCACGTTTTCTCTCTTCAATTTGCTCTCACATAATGCCTCTATTTATAGGCATTTCATGGCGCTCTTCTTGCTTTGATGTCAACATTGGTGGTGCCAAACTCCAGGCTCATTCAACAATGGTGGCCTTTGATGTCAACATTGGTGGTCGCCAAACTCCAGCTCATTCAACAATGGTGGTTGCCAACCTTTGACATCTTGGATGGGTGCACATGCAATGGCAACAACCCAACAATCACCCCCTTTGCCATTCATGTGGGGCAACTGTCCTCTTGCTTCTTCAAGACAAGCTTGCATCTTACAGCTCTTCCAAGCTTACCATTCCGAGAGCATCTTCAACACAACATCCCCCTTCGAGCGTATTAATCATGCTCGGTCTGGAATGATTTTTCAAGCCTTACACCAAGGCTTATAACACCCCCTCAAACAAATATTCCTAAGTGCGACAGTCATTGAGTATTCCCATGTGATCACAAGCTCACCACTCTTCCAAGAGTCTACTCATCCAGGAGTTGCGCCTGCCCTCTGTTCCACCCTAGGAACCACGCCTTACTTCTCCGTGAGTATCTCGCTCTTAGTCGTAAGAGTCCAGGTAGCTCTCCACCTTTAACCATGGGGGCAGCCCATTAAAGGTTGATCCATATCTGTCTTCATACTCTGAGTATTACAATGCCATTACCGAGCTCACCACCTTGACAAGAGTCAACTCGTTCTCGGAACCTGCGCATGCCCTTCTGCTTCTTCATAGCAGCCGCGTCTTAATGCTCCACAAGTCACACACTTATTGTCCAAGGCAAATGTCTTCTAGCTCATTGATCTTTAGCATGGGGGCAATATCCATGAAAGTCAATCCCGCATTTGTCTCCATACTCATCATAGCCACTTCATTGGCTATACACACGTCCACTCATATCTAGCCATCACATTGGCTCGGGGTTGTTCTGAACCGGGCTCATATCGTGGCCCACACACCTTCTCCTTAGGTGTCTCCACCCGTCGTCATGCGACGATCTGAAATGGGGCTCCTTTCGCGGCCCTCACACCTTCTCCAAGGTGTCTTCGCCCGTTGTCATGGGGTGGTCTGATCCGGGCTCCTATCATGGCCCTCACACACCTTCCATCTAAGGTGTCTTCACCTTTCATAGGTGGCCGCATCCTCCTTCAGCTGGGATGCATCAAAGTGGCTTTAAGATTCTCTACCACCATGTGCACTATGGGAGAGATTACTGCCACTAATTACATAGAAAGAGAAAGTTACGGTATACTCCTCGCAATCCTCCACCTCGATTTCTATGTTTGGAGCTTCTATGCCTTTCTGCTTGACAGCTCCACCTACACCAACTCTCTTTGGTGTCTTCGCCTTTCATCATAGGCGGTCGCTTTTTATCACAGGCGTTTGCACCCCCTCAATTAGGTGCCTCTGCAACAGCTCTCTTTCCATCCTTGCATGCATTGGAAAGGTCTTCGCCTGTTGTCTTCATCAAGAGCATAAGAGACTTCCTGTTGTACAAACTTTAACAATCTCTGCTCTGAGCTTCATCTCGGGAACACTTCTTCTCCTTGCACCTGTTGTCTCATTATAGTACCTCATTGGATCCTACGGGTACTCCCGCACAATCTCCGTGTGCCCTCGTGCAATTTCTGTTCTCCAGATTTCTCCCTATTCCTTGCTTATGTTTGACAGCGGCTCATCCCGTCGAACACCTGTCCAAGTCAAAATAGGGTGCCAATCTTTATCCCCTTGCTGTATTTCTCTTCAATTATCGGGTCTTCATCAATTCTCCCATCGAGAAATCACAGTCACCGAATCTAACTTCTTTGGAGAAATCACCACTTCATCAGATCCTTGAACCTTCGGAACCCAATTGTTCCCTTGTGCCGTCATCCCGCTAGTCTTCAACCGTTTCATTACAAACTGCTATATATACGAAAATAGTACCGTATGGATAATCCTTCCACTAAGCAAGTTCCCAGGAAAGATTGGAGGGGTCACACTGGTCCCGCTTAAAACCCAATCTCCTAGACGGGAACTTCTTAGGTCATATCTATCCAACGTCTTGTCTTTCCGTATATACAACCATTTGCTAGCTTTGTCCCGGCTTTCCTTTACAAGTGATCTGGAATATACTTGGTTTAATACATGATTTCTCAATATCTGGCGAGACTACCGTGTTTAGATTCGTCAAGATTGGTCTTCATCAATTTCCACTCTTCACCTCAAATTGTCCACTTGATCGGGTGTCCAGAGTGTCCCAATTTTGCCTTCCTTCAAGGCAACTGAAAACTTCCCCACTTAGAAGTTCAACACATGTAATTGGGTAAACATGTGAGTCTTCTTCTTCTTCATCTCCATCTCCATCGACCACCATGATGACCTTCAGATGCCTCCTGATCGGGCAATCTCTTTTGTTAATTCACCATCGCCATTTTTGGTCTCAAATCTCAACGATCGGACCATACCATTGCATCCGGAACGATCAAATTAGCTGGAAACAAGTCTGAAATTGTCCAAATCGCATTTCGACGGCTAAGATTTGATCAAAACAATTCGGCCTGATCAACGGCTCGATTCAATCTCGATCCGGTTGCACGTAGGATCCGCTACACCGGCTCTCCGTCCCTCGGCTCGCGGCTCGGCTCGGCTCCATTCGGCTCGGCTCACTCGGCTCGGCTTGGCTCGGCTCGCGGGCGATGATGTGGCGGTGGGTCCCACTATGTGTGACATGTCTGCCGACTGGTCGATGACCTGGCTGCGACATGGCATGCCTACTTGTGCATGATGACATCACCATTACATCGGCTGATGTCATCATGGGCCATGCTACTTGTACATGATGATGTCACAATTACATCATGCTAATGTCATCCCTAGAATGTTTACTGTGCATGCCGACGTCACTTTTACGCCATGCCGACGTCATCTTATCCGGGCCATCACGTGGGTCGGGTCAACTGGTATTCGGGTCGGGTCAACTCATCCGGGTGAAGAAGACGCGTGGGGGCGCGTCGCGCGCGTGAGGCAGACGCCTTGCTTGGAGAGTGATGGAGAGTGCGGCCATGTCTGACGTCCGATTTTGACGCCGTTTTCACCAGTGGCTTCGTCTCGGCCTCCTCTACACAGTGGTATGGTCAAAACACCATTTGGAGAACTTTTATTTTTGAGCAAAAAATCAAACACCACTTAAACCATCAGCTCTGATACCAATTGTTGGGGAATTCCGGCTCCCCATGCGCGGACCGGTGGTGTACTGATAGTTGCTCAATGGAGGGTAAAGCACACTGAGACAATATTTTACGTGGTTCGGCAAAACCGCCTACATCCACGGGAGAGAGTCCATTTTATTAGAGATTAGAGAAAGGATTACAACATACATGGAGGAGGAGGATCACTTCACTCGCAGACTCAACTCCCAACTCGTTTGCTGCACTTGCAGCTGCTGCAATGGCAGCAAGGCTGCTGCCATTGCAGCCCTCTTTCTCTCCACTCTCTTGCACACACTCACGTTTTCTCTCTTCAATTTGCTCTCACATAATGCCTCTATTTATAGGCATTTCATGGCAGCTCTTCTTGCTTTGATGTCAACATTGGTGGCTGCCAAACTCCAGCTCATTCAACAATGGTGGCCTTTGATGTCAACATTGGTGGCTGCCAAACTCCAGCTCATTCAACAATGGTGGCTGCCAACCTTTGACATCTTGGATGGGTGCACATGCAATGGCAACAACCCAACACCAAAAAGCAGCAAAACTGTTAAGAGAAAGAGCAACAAACTTGTGGTTTTGATTGTACTCCCTCTTTTAGGAAGCTTGCTTTTAGTGTTTGTTGTGCTTGGAGCTTTATCCATTCTCTGCAAAAGAGCTAGGAAGAGAAACGCTGAGCCAGAAAATGAACAAGATCGAAACATATTCACGATATTGGGCCATGATGGGAAGAAGTTGTACGAGAATATCGTTGAAGCTACAGAGGAATTCAACTCCAACTACTGCATTGGCGAAGGAGGATATGGAACTGTTTATAAAGCAGTGATGCCAACAGAAAAAGTGGTTGCTGTGAAGAAACTTCACCGGTCACAAACAGAAAAGTTGTCCGATTTTAAAGCTTTTGAAAAGGAAGTTTGCGTGTTGGCAAATATTCGACATCGAAATATTGTGAAAATGTATGGATTTTGCTCACATGCAAAGCATTCTTTTTGGTTTACGAGTTCATTGAAAGAGGAAGCTTGAGAAAGATTATAAGCAGTGAGGAACAAGCAATTGAGTTCGATTGGACGAAAAGGCTAAACGTTGTGAAAGGGGTGGGTGGAGCTTTATCCTATCTACACCATTCTTGCTGTCCTCCGATCATTCATCGAGACATTACCAGCAATAATATCCTTCTGGACTTGGAATATGAAGCACACGTCTCCGACTTTGGCACCGCTAGACTGTTGATGCCTGACTCATCCAATTGGACCTCATTTGCAGGTACCTTTGGATATACTGCTCCAGGTGCGTAGCTTTATTTCAACGTTAAGTTACTAATGCGTAATAGTGAAGATAATATAGTGTTTTTTTAGCTTTTATTATAAAGTCTTTTCTTTCAACTATTTGATAAAAAACCATGCATAATCAGTTTTTTTGGCAGAGCTAGCTTACACAATGAAAGTGACTGAAAAATGCGATGTCTATAGCTTTGGAGTGGTAACAATGGAGGTGATGACAGGAAGGCACCCAGGCAATCTCATTTCGGCACTCTTATCACCAGGATCTTCGTCATCATCGTCGATGCCACCGATTGCTCAACATACACTATTGAACGATGTGTTAGACCACCGCATCTCGCTTCCTAAAAAAGGAGCAGCAGAGGGCGTTGTCCACATGATGAAAATTGCACTTGCATGCTTGCATCCCAATCCCCAATCTCGGCCTACAATGGAAAAAATTTCTTTCGAGCTTACAACTAAGTGGCCTCCATTGCCTAAGGCATTTTGCACAATAAGTTTGGGAGATCTCTTAATCTCGTAGAGTATAGCTACTTCTTTTCAATTATCAATTGGAACAATAATTTTTTGTAATATGAATTTAATCATCGAACTTTTTTTCTTTCAAATTATGTTTTATGCGTTAGAATTTGTTTTTCTTTGCATGAAGGGTTTGAGAATATTTTGATTCTAAATTGAAGATCAATACACTGCGGAATGAAATTTTAAGTTATCGCTGAAACAATTAAAAGAACAACAATAATAAATAAATAAATAAAGACGAGAGCTTCAGTAGGCAAAATAATCAACTGTATAGCAACAAGACCCACTCTACCAACCAATGAATTTCCAACTTGATGTTGAATTTTCTAATGAAATGAATTTCCATCATTTCATTAGAAAATTCAAACCCAAATTAAGAACACGATAACAGTCTATTGGTTGGTGAAACTTTCACTGTGAGCCATGCAAGCTGATCTCGACCGACATTAATCTAAAAAAACAATTGAAAAACATAGACAGCTGACTGCTCCGTACCCATTAATATTCAGAGCTAATTGTGATATATATGGGCAGGATTCAAGCTTCAATAATAACATTTAATGAATTTTTTTAAAAAAAAATACATTGAATAAAAGTAGAAAAATAAATAAAATAATATAAAATCAAATCAAATATAAAATAAATAAATTAAATTAATATAAAAAATAAAAATAGTTTTTAAATAAAAAATAAAAAAATCTATAAAAAATTAATTAGCATTTTCATTTAAAATACTTCAAGAGTAGTTTAAATGTATAAAAAAAATTAATTAGGATTTCTATTTAGAATACTGTAAGGATAATTTAAATTTTTTTTTAAAAAAATAAAAAGATAGCATTTCTATTTTGGATAAAAAAAATTATAAAAAAAAATAGTTTTGCATTGCCACCACATCCAAGTCACTTAAATCTAACATAACCATCAAATTCAAAGTACTTTAAAACACGGTATTTCTTAATAATGTTTTTCCATCTCCTCCAATGTATTGCTGATATGTGACATGCCATGGAATGGTTTGCAGCTATGCTGCTGCTGCTGCTTCAGAGTTAAGTTACTATGCGAGCTGGCAATTACAAGAATTTTAAGTCCTAATCAAACACAAAAGCTTGATCGAGTTGGAAAGCCAAGAGGGTTTTGATCTCTCTTTGTGGTCTTTTCAGCCTTTTATTTTTCTAAACTATTTGCGTACGGATTAACTTTTTCAATGCTAAGCACAAGAAAAGAAAGATTTCAAATTTATTGGTGAAAAACTATACAATTTTTGACTTGATTCAATTTCCTAGAGCCCTAAATGTCTTGAGTACACATCACGTAATTAAATATGATAATTCAAGTTGAAATAAACGGTATATTCGTATATTGACTAGTGTAGCTTTTAAAGTCCTTTTTGAGGAAAGGTTGATAGCTAACAGTACAAAAACAAAACAATTAAAAAATAAATACTATACTCCAACATGGAAGACAAGAAGAGATATTTTGATTTTAAATTGAAGATTAATACTATAGAATTTGTTTTGCGTCGATAACCACCAATTGATTACCGTCAAATCCCAGAAATGGATCCCACATCTCTAGTATCTTAGTATCCTGAATATTGAATATATGCACCTTCAATTTGTTGGTAATATTAATCCATGCAGTTTTACTTCGAGACCTGACAAAATATAAAACTAGTAAATTCTTGTCAAATAACCCATTCAATCTAAAAGTTTAAGTTGTTAGATGAAATTTCAAAATATGATTTATATTATTTTCTAACACATCCTCTCAAGTAAAAATTCTTTGGATTTGAAACTTGCATAAGCACAAACTATCTTATACTTGATTTTTATCAAATAAATAGAAATGACGAGATTTAAATTCGTAACCACTTAATTATCAAGGCTTTATACTATGTCAAATAATCATTTTAATTCAATAACTTAAACTATTAGATGAAGTTTCAAGATATGATTTATATTATTTTAAGATATGATTTATATTATTTTCTATTTATTCTAGCATATTCTTTGTGTAACTCTATGTTATCCAATTAGGTGAACCCAATGATTGGAAGGAGTAAGTCGACAGTCAGCTTGAGGAATAGCTAGGTTTGTTATTGGATGATTAATGGATGGATACTTCAAATTAAAAAAATTAAATAAATAACATGAGACATCAGGAGTTTAGTGATTAGATAAAATGGAAGAGCCAGCAGCACATGGATTGAATGATTAGAAATAAATTATGTACTTAATAATGCATCATTTAATTAAACACTCACTACGATACTTATCCAAGTTTTTAACATTTAAGATATTCCTCCTATAAAAAAAAAATTAAATCTTAACCACCCTCTATTTGTACCTATATTGCGTGGTGATATATAAATGAGGTAAATCTCATAAAACATATGCTGTATTCGTGGATGGCATGGTTTTCCACTCGAGGATTGGATATTTAGGAGAAAATTTCTAAACCCACTAAATTAAATCGATCTCTTGATTATGCCCTTTTTCTAGTGAAAGCTCCCACCCTATCCACCCACCAGTGAAATAGTGAAATAATGGAGCACTAGTAAGGTGTTAGTTACTATGCAAGTAGTAATGGCAAAGAAAAGGCACAAGAAATCCATGAATGCAGACATGGAAATTACAGGGACACACAGGAAAGAGGAGCACCGCAGATTCCGTGGGTTCCAGGCTTGCACTCCAATCATCAATCTCTAATTCTTGGAGAATGAAATTGTAAGTTATCGCTGAAACAATTAAAAGAACAATGAAAAAAAAAAAAAAAAAAAAAACAAGAGCTTCACCAGGCAAAATAATCAACAAAGGCTAATGAGGTGGTAGAAACATCACTGTGCGGAGAAGGACACATCGTCGAGCCATCGACAAAGGAAAACACACCTTGACCGATCAAATATGACTTCATCTGCATATGTCAAAATAGATAATTTGTGTTGGTAAGTTTGAGATTGATGACATGTTGTGTGTTTGAAAGAGGCATGATGGCTGGTGGTGCGGCAGGAGCTGAGGAGATAGATAAGGTTGCATCGTGTGTAAGGACAGGCATACTGGCGGAAGCAGGGGCTACAAGGGAGGATGAGGTAGGAGAGGTCAAACTGACATTGATTCCAGCTACAGTAGCAGCAGAGGAATTCATTAGAGAAGCTGGAGAATTCGGATAAAAAAACTGTTGGAAGAAATCTGCAGTAGAGTCTCTGCCGGGGGAGCCGAAGATGGCTACTGATAGCTGTTGAGGAGAAAATGAGAAAACATCCTGAGGCAGCCAAGGAAGAAAGACGTTATTGATTGAAGAATCTGAGGCAGGTAATACTCCCCATTGAACTTCAAAGCTAAGTTCGAAAACCTTTGACTAGGGTGCAGTCCTGGTCCGGATATCAATTCTAATTATGGCTGGTTACTAATACTGATCTCACTTCAGTTTACTTTGATGTTCGACTATTTAGTACGTTGAAGAAGGGGGAGAGGGGATTCACTGTGATCACATTTTTATATTTGTTTGTCAGGAATACGAGGCAAGGTTATTTCGTCTTAACAAATTACATGGAGGCATTATTACATCTGCTGAAGAGGCAGTGAATCTGCAAAAAAGGAACTCAGAGAGAAATCGTTACTAGTGGAATTTAGACCGCCAAAAGAAAAATTTACTGCCATCTAGTGATTTTAATGAAGAATCGAAGAAAAGAAAGACTGGAGAAACAGTGATGGTAAGTTTCCTTACCTCAAAAGGTCAAACTAAACCATCTTTCATCTACCAGATGTTTAATTCTGGAGATTCCTCGTGGCCATCCGTCAATGGACCCTTGTCAGACTGAATGGCTGTTCTTATGTGAACTAGCCTATGAATCTTCCTCCAGCATACATGGCTGTATAATTTTTAAGACTCTTATCACTTGATTGGAGCTTGCAAAGCACAAGTCAACAGATAGGCGGCTCATCTCATTTTAGCAATGCCAAATTTTAATCACCAGTGGTGGTGAGCTAGGTTGTTTTTAGACGCCCCTCTTTACAATTCTTGGGGCACAGCACATGCAGGGAGGGGCAGTAGCTTAAGAATTAAACTTAATGGATACCGAGTGAAACTCTGTCCTAAGTATTGTAAAAGTCATCAAATATTTGTTTTTGTCATCTATCAGGTCACTTTCATGATGCCTAATCAGTCCCTCATAATTGTTAAAATGAGGAATGGGCAGTGTAATCCAGCAACTGATCTTTGTTGCCAGTCTGTCTTTATTACAAAGTCCAACCTAGAGCTTTAAGTTAATGGATGGAAAGGATATTCTAGTACATTCCACGCTCCTAATCACATTTACTAAAACTGATGCTCACAAATGGGCTGCAGAATCATGTCATATATAGTGGACATATGGGTTCAATAGTATGCGCTACTTCTATGTCAACACAATTAGATTTTACACAAATGGGGCAACTGATAATCTTAGTTTTCGGTGCAAGCACTTCAGGAATTAGTATTGTCAAATTCTATTGCGGGAAAATAACGTGATGCTGAAACAAGCACAAATAATTACTATATATTCCCTTGTTGTTTATAGGTTTCAAAATCGCCATCTGAATTGGAGGTTATTCTTGGAGTTATAAAGAGCTATTGCAAGGCCAAGTTAGAAAATGAAGCTGTGTCTGCTGCCAGCCTGCAGATACACATTCTGGAGGTATGCTTGATCGATTCTTTTTTTCTTTTTTCTTTTTCTGTTTGTTGTGGAAACTTCCACACTAGGACTGTATTGAATGAACAAATCATTAATAATATTGAATGCAAGCATTTTAAAACTGGCATTCTTTCTATTTCATCTAGGGAATGAGGAAGGAGTATGGACATGCAAGGTCCTTGGCAGTTGATCAAGCTCAACTTCTTCGTGCTCATGATGAACTAAAGATGGCAACAGCACGTTTGCACTTAAGAGAAAATGAGAATGATACGTCTATGGATGCTTTGGGTGAAGATGAATTAGAGTCTGCTAGCGTGCTACACTCTAATGAGAAGTTCATGTCCTTGAACTTGCTGTCTCATACGAAGGGGAAACTTCGTTATCTGAAGGTACTTTCTTTGATACTTGTAAATTTTTATATTTAAAGTAATTGACATATGCTATTATTTGGTGCTTTCTTTGATACTTTAAGGTGCTTTAATGCTATTCTCTTTCTCGTTTGACTTTCTATGAATTCATCTTTCTAAAAGAGGTTATTATTGTATGCCAATGTTGTGAATTTTTTTATAAGCCTAAACCATCAAAGTTAGTCCTATTCCTATGGAAAAACTAAAACTGAAGCATTTTAGTTGGATTAGTGATATTGATGGGAATGTGATTTTCCATTAATATGTTTTACCTACTACCACTACTACTACTCCACACACACATGCACAGCAACACTACAGCAATATCAATGTGAGTATTTTTCCTCTTTGTTTTTCCCTCTAAAAAATGGTGCGACAAACTCATACTCCAAGATTGTTATTTGCCTTTATGTGTTAACTATATGTCATTATTCACCACCAGAAAAGAGAGATGGTATTTTTAATAGGAGTCGATACCCTTCCTTCAATGTCTTGGATTTTGATTTGAACTTTTTTTGTTTCTCTAAATTATGTTTCTATGTTGGAAGGGATGTAGTTGCACAAATAGGTTGATGTTTTTGCGCAGCTTTTTTTTTAACCTTTTCTCTCCCAAATTAAATTGATAGAATTTGTCTTCTTTATTGCCTTTTATTTTTAAGTGATTTTTTGTAGGTAAAATCGTCTGATGAAGTTTGCTTGAATTTTCATGACCACAAGTCTCTGACTCTACTTTCATTTGTAAATCCATCATTTCTCATCTCCCATGAAACTTACAAAATAACGAATAAAAAATGTATCATGTTTATTTGTGGAACATTTTTTAGTTTTATGAAAAAAAAATTTGTTTATTGTCAAAGAACCATCTCAACTCAAAAGCTTAAGTTGTTAGGTGAGGTCCCAAGATATGATTTATATTATTCTCTAACACACCTTCTTAAGTGAAAGCCCTTTGGGCTTGAAACTTGCACAAACTCACATTACCTTGTGCTTAATTTTTAACAAATAAATGGGGATGGTGAGACTCGAACTCGTGACCGCTTGTTCATCAAGGCTCTAATACCATGTCAAAGAACCATCTCAACTCAAAAGCTTAAGCTATTAGGTGAAGTCCCAAGATATGATTTATATTATTCTCTAACATTTACTAATTCAAAATAAAAATTATTTTCTTGGAAACACTCTTCTGTAGTTTTTTAGAAAACTGAAAAACACAAAAAAGTTGTTTTTCCAAATGCTCCTTTGGGACTTGTTTGGTTTGCTGAATTTTGTGTCCATTCTTTTATTGTTTCTAATGTAAGCCAAATAAGACTTTCTAATTTTGGGACTTTCTATTGTTTCCTTAATTTTCCATAGAGAAATGTTGTTAGGATAAATGCGAAAAACTAGATATGGGAACCATAAAACTATTTTCTAAAAGTAAACATGAAAACATGACCTTAGCTTCTGAAGTTTTTGTCCACATCTTTTAATTATTTAACATTCATATATAGCCTTATTGGTGATTCTTTTCAAAAATGGCTGTGATTTGGCTTTCGGTTGAAGCACTATCAACTATCAATTATGTCATACTGATATAAAACAAAAACAAAGTCTAAAAGCATTTCCTAAGGCAGCGATTTGGTTCTAATTTCTCTTATTTTTCTTTTGAAATATTTTTTAGTTTTCTCGTTTTGAGAAAGAAAGAGTTTGAAGATAAAGAAATGCTGGTTACTGCCTTACTCTTTGCCTTTTGTTTGTTAGCCTTTTCTAAGTGATACTTTTAAATTGTTCAGCCAATTTAGTGCACTCCTCATCATATTGTAAGTGTTGACACCTTTGGTTTTTTAGCCAGCATAATTGTTAATAAACCTTGGCTGGGTGACATTTGTCACTCAATTCCTTTTCTGTTACTGTATGTATATGAAATCTTCAAGAGACATGGGGCGACCAGCAGTAGCCAATTCGTCAAATAACGATTTGGCTTGCTGCATCTATATACTAACCGATGAGTCACCTTGCCGAAGGTCTTGAAAGGAGTCATGGAGTTGCATGATGTAAGAATTAAACGGAGAGGCAAACGCTTTCTCAAGAGTGCGCCAAACACAATGCGAGGTAGAACAATCGACCACGAGATGCAACACATCCACGGAGAGAGAGGAGAGCAAAGCACTCAAAATAAGTTGATCTTGTTGCTTCCAACGAAGAAAGGAAGGGCTGATGGTAGAGAAAGAACCAGCAAAGTTGTAAAAAATATAAGATTGAGGACACGACACTGAGCCGTCAACGAAGTGAAAAACACATTGACCAAGGAGATATGGCTTCATCTGCATTCTCCAATAGAGATAATTTGTGTTTGTAAGTTTTAGCGAAACAACTTGGTGAGTGTTCGCTAAAGGAACAATAGTTGTAGTGTGGGTTCCCATGAGAGGTAAAGGAACGGCAGGGACTTGGGAGGAAGAATCGGAGACAAGCTCTGCAAGTGGAGGTTGTTGTGGGGGAGAAAAGGCACCAGCGGCAGCAGCCTGGGGATGGCTGGCCGGCTGTGCTGCACCACTAGTGGAGAGGGAGAAGTCGGCGGCAGCAGTAGAATCCATGTAGAGAAAGTAAAGAGATGGTCGGTTGCAAAGGGAGGAAGGGAGAAAAGAGTTTTGACGGCAGCAGGCTCTGATACCAAGTTGAGAATAATTGGGAGGCTTAACCTAATGGTTAGCCAACCCTTTCTATATATATGTGTGGGGCAATATACAATAGCAATGGTGGAGCCACTACAAGAGTATGTAGACAATATTTCCTATACAGTATTTCCTATATAAGTACATTCTATAATATGGAGCCACTGCTCAATCCAGCAGCTGAGGCTCAAGCAGTCAGCCGGGTGCACCGAATTGGGCAGGAAAAGAGGACATTAGTCCATCGATTTATAGTATGCTCCTTTTTTTTTTGTTAAACTAATTTTGGATGCTAAACACTTGCGTTTTTTCTCTTTTGAACATTGCATATAGTAGACATGCATTTGAGATACATAACCTCACCACACTGAAGATAGGATGGGGTATTTTGGGACTATTTGTTTGAGTTTCTTTTTAAAATAATTTACATTTCTATTTAGCTCTCCATTTATCCATGCAATTTCTATATGTAATTAGATTATACTTATAATAATCGTTATCATGTCAACCATCTGATTGTTGCTCGAATGGAGCCTTTTTTATTTGTTTCAGAATTTAAATGTACACTCCCTTCTTTAGTGATTATATTAGAAAAGATTTGATTCTATGAAAAGAAGGAGCATGCAGGAACTCTTTAAGGACTAGAGTTGAAACAAGGTTTGTGATAATTGAGAGGCTTAACCTAATGATATAGCCACCTCTGCTATTTATATTATTAGGGCAGTACATGTGTTACGGTGTAGCATACTACACATGATAAGTTAATACATTAATAATACAATATTTCCTAATCTAACACATTCCATAATACACCCTCTCAAGCTGAAGGTGGGTTATCCACATGAAACTTGAAACGTAAAAGAGCAAATGTAGAGTAAGAGAGTGGTTTAGTAAGAACATCTGCTAATTGATCTTTGGAGGAGATGAAGCGAATCTGAATCTCTTTTTTGGCCACCCGATCACGAACAAAGTGATAATCAACTTCAACATGTTTTGTTCGAGCATGAAAAATTGGATTAGCAGACAGATAAGTAGCACCCAAATTATCGCACCAGATAGTAGTAACAGAACTAGGGGAAAAGCACAGATCTGTCAGAAGATAGCGTAACCAAAGAACCTCAGCAGTACCATCAGCCAAAGCTTTATACTCTGCTTAAGTGGAGGAGCGAGCAACAGTGCGTTGCTTCCTAGATTTCCATGAAAGCAGTGTGGTACCAAGAAAAACAATATATCCACCAGTAGATTTTCGATCATCAACACTCCCCGCCCAATCGGTGTCAGTGAACCCATGAAGTGATAAAGAGGAGCCACGAGTAAGGTGGATGCCATAAGATGACGTACCTTTCAAGTAGCGTAAGATACGTTTAACAAAGAGCCCAATGACTCTCAGTAGGAGCATGCATAAACTGGCAGACCTTGTTGACAGCATAGCAGATGTTCGATCTAGTAAACGTGTGATACTGAAGAGCACCAACAATTTGGCGAAAGCGAGTGGGATCCGAGAATAACACAGTAGATGACAGATCAAGCTTGGAAACAGAGGCTGGTGTATCGACAGGTTTACAGGATGACATACCAGCACGACAGAGAATATCAAGAACATACTTATGTTGACTCAGCATGAGTCCCACACTGGTAGGAGTGACCTCAACTCCCAAAAAATAATGAGCATTACCCAAGTCGCGGAGCTTAAATTATGAACTCAGTAAGGTAATAAGGCGATGAATTAAGGCAGAGTTGTTACCAATAAGCAGGATGTCATCAACATAGACAAGCAGATAGCAAATATCATGATTCCTCGTCAGAACAAAGAGAGAGGTATCAACCTTGGAAGCCCGAAAACCAATAGTCTGAAGGAAGTCACTCAGGCGGGTGTACCAAGCTCGAGGGGCTTGTTTTAGGCCATACAGAGACATGTGAAGAAGACAAACATGATTTGGTAGAGCAGAGTTTACAAAACCTGTGGGTTGTGCCATGTAAACAACCTCTCGAAGTGAACCATTGAGGAAGGCATTGTGGACATCAAGTTGTCAAATCTGCCATCCTTTAGACACGACAATAGTGAGAACTAACCGAATGGTAGTTGGTTTAACAACAAGACTGAAGGTTTCTGAGTAATCAATGCCTTCCTATTGAGTGAACCCACGCGCAACCAAGCGGGCCTTATAGCGGTCAATAGCACCATCAGCTCGGCGCTTTATTTTATACACCAATCGGCAGCCAACCACATTCATGGAGGGATCAAAAGGTACCAAGGACCAAGTACCATTGGCATGTAAAGCTGCAATTTCAGACTTCATGGCAGTATGCCAGCACATAAACTGGTCGGCCTTCTTAAAAGTAAGAGGTTCAAGAGTGGAGGAAGACATTACCCGTGAAGCTGGAGGCTGTGAGGAAGAAGCATCGACTGAAGTGATGTTGGCAGTCCTGTTATGTCTGGGACGCAGCACCATGGGGTGCTTTGTCGTCTTTGAAGGAGCAGGGGTCTGAATAGGGGATGGTTGTCGCGGAAGAGTATAACTAGATAGATCAACACAGAGGTCCAGACCTGGTAAAGACACGGTAGATGATTTGGATGGAGAGGAAGAGTTGGATGACCATACTGGAGAGACAACAGCTGGAGGAGATGCAGACATAGACAGCGCCGGTGTTACAGACCTTGTACCTGCAAAATGATCAACGGATATGGAGGTGGATGGTGATAAGGGGACAACGGGGTTAGAGGAAGTGGGTTGTGGGGCTGATGATGTGGTAGATGGAAAGATGGTGAGCGAGGGAAGGTGTGTGACAATGGTAGGCGGATGGGTATGGCTGGTGGGTGGAGGGAGATGGGCAGACTCGAGAAACGGAAACACGTGTTCATTAAATCAAACATGACTGGAGATGTAGAGACGCTTAGATGATAAGTCAAGACAACGATACCCTAGATGGGCAATGTGCCCAGCATGTCGGCAGCATACTGATTTTGGGAATATTGCGTATGCCGATGATAGACGGGACAAATCTTGTAGTTCTGCTATGCTGGATGCAATTCAAGGCTGTGAAAAAACTGAAGCGTCTTTGGCTGTTCAAGGTTCATATGGAACAAAGGTTTACTTCCTAATCTAATGCCTTGAGCAAATTTAAATTCAAATTTGTAGTCTTGGAATAGTGCACTTAAGACAACATGTTACTATTTGCATTCATATACCATAAAGGTTGGAGAATCCATAAACCTTGTTCACTTCTTTTTTGGCACCATAAAGGTTGAAGCAGTCACTAGAAGAATCTTGTGGATAAAGTCTTCAGATCCTAAAGCAAAGGTTCTCGTATTCTCAAGTTGGAATGATGTCCTTGATGTGTTAGAGCATGCTCTCAATGCTAATGAAATCACCTATATCCGGATGAAAGGAGGAATGTAGATAGATCTCTTGATCATCTTATTTATGTTTTTTTTGTAGTTCAACTGATCTTCATGGACCTTGATGGGCCGAAAGAAAAGGGCTATGCCATCCAGGAGAATTTTCATTTTGCTTTTCAGGTTTGCCAAAAGGTTGTTGTTAAATTCCTCTTAATTTGGTAACTCAAACAAAATTATCAAGAAACCACATCATCCAAGAAAAGTGGTTCCTTCTTTTTTCAGCATTCTTATACAAGCAAAGTGCACAAATTAGGTTGATGAATACTAATGATAACACGAACAAAATAAAAGGAGATTGGGGATGAAAAATAACTGCCTTGCATAATTTGTGCAAATATTGAAATCTTGTAATTTAACCTTGGGGAGGGAAGAGAGAGATCCAATTATAGTAGATCAACACTTGGTGTTCTGTAAAAATTGGTATTGTGCGAAGTTTAATAGTTTGAATGTATGCATACCTCTTTGTTTCCCAGTGCCAAAAATAATGTTAGAAGTGTGTTTCAGGTATTTTAATGTTGATCGAGTTATTTGTTTTTTTTTTTTTGTTAATAGTCGAAATTTTATTAAAAAAAAGACTACAAAGATAATAGCCTAACTTACATCAGATGAACAAATAGAGAAAAGGAAAGCACAAAAATGATGCATGAAACAAGGGAGAGCAACAAAAAAGGAAACAAACAAATCATAAGAAACCAACTCCACCCGACTAAACATTCTCTATGTTAAGCTCTAAAGAGTTGGAATCAAGCCTCAGCCATAAAACAATACTTTGGCGCACCATGGAGAAACAGATTTGAAACAGATTTGATCGAGTTATTTGTTGGTCTTTTGGTTGTGACTTCATAAATGCAGGAAATCACATGTTGCCATCAGTGAATTCAGAGCACAGAATAGCAGTCCCAAAAGAACTCATAGACAACAACAAGAAACAAAATCTGTTCAAGTGTTGCTGCTCTTAATCCAGCATGGAGCCAATGGACTCAATCTCTTAGAAGCACAGCATGTTGTTCTCGTGGAGCCACTGCTCAATCCAGCAGCTGAGGCTCAAGCAGTCAGCCGGGTGCACCGGATTGGGCAGGAAAAGAGGACATTATTTGACAGATTTAGGGGGTTTGAAGTTGTTGTACAAGCTTGTTCTTAACAACAACCATCTTTCAGGTGCCATTCCCTTAGATATTAAGATGCTTTCCAATCTTCAAATCCTTAATTTAGCATCTAATAATCTGAGTGGATTGATTCCAAAACAACTTGGGGAATGCTCGAATTTATTGTTGCTGAACCTCAGCGGTAATAAATTTAGAGAAAGCATTCCAGGTGAGATAGGCTTTCTACTTTCTCTTCGAGATCTTGATCTTAGCTCCAATTTCCTGACTCGAGAGATACCGAGGCAACTTGGGCAACTGCAAATGTTGGAAACTCTGAACGTCTCTCACAACATGCTTTCTGGACGGATTCCGAGCACTTTCAAAGATATGGCAACGCCAGTGGTCTAAAGCCGTGCAATCTTCCAAAAAGCAGCAAAACTGTTAAGAGAAAGAGCAACAAGCCTGTGCTTTTGATTGTACTCCCTCTTTTAGGAAGCTTGCTTTTAGTGTTTGTTGTGATTGGAGCTTTATTCATTCTCTGCAAAAGAGCTAGGAAGAGAAACGCTGAGCCAGAAAATGAACAAGATCGAAATATATTGGGCCATGATGGGAAGAAGTTGTATGAGAATATCGTTGAAGCTACAGAGGAATTCAACTCCAACTACTGCATTGGCGAAGGAATTCAACTCCGCACGGGTGCATAACCATGCATAATCAGTTTTTTTTGGCAGAGCTAGCTTACACAATGAAAGTGACTGAAAAATGCGATGTCTATAGCTTCGGAGTGGTAACAATGGAGGTGATGACAGGAAGGCACCCCGGCGATCTCATTTCAGCACTCTTATCACCAGGATCTTCGTCGTCATCATCGACGCCACCGATTGCTCAACATACCCTATTAAAGGATGTGTTAGACCAGCGCATCTCGCTTCCTAAAAAAGGAGCAGTAGAGGGCGTTGTGCACATGATGAAAATTGCACGTGCATGCTTGCATGCCAATCCCCAATCTCGGCCTACAATGGAAAAAATTTCTTTCGAGCTTACAACTAAGTGGCCTCCACTGCCTAAGGCATTTTGCACAATAAGTTTGGGAGATCTCTTCTCATAGTGTATAGCTACTTCTATTCGATTATCAATTGGAACAATGAATTTTTGTAATATGAATTTTATCATCGAACTTTTTTTCTTTCAAATTATGTTTTATGCGTTAGAATTTATCGCTGAAACAATTAAAAGAACAATTAAAAAAAAAACAAAGAACACGATAACAGTCTGTTGGTTGGTGAAACTTTCATTATTTGAAAAATAAATCAAATAATGTAAAATTAAATCAAATATTAAATAAATAAATAAAATTAATATAAAAAATACATTCAGATACATTAAATATAAAATAGAGGCGGCACTTGAGAAGTAGGAATAGGCTAGTTGTCGCCGGGATCCAAGAAAAAAATAATCAGAATTTCTATTTAGGATATTTCAGGGATAGTTTAAATATTTTTTTATAAAAAAATAAAAATAATTTATAAAAAAATAATTAGAATTTATGTTTAGGATACTTTAAGGATATTTTAAATTTTTTAAATAAAAAATAAAAATATTTATAAAAAAACTTATTTAGGATACTTCAAGTCTAGTTTAAATATTAAAAACAAATTATAAAAAAAAATAATTAGCATTTCTGTTTAGGATACTTGAAGGGTAGTTTAAATGTTTTTTTATATAAAAAGTAGAAAACATTTATAAAAAAAATTATTTATGATATTTCAAGGATAGTTATAATATGTTTTTATAGAAAAAATATAAAAACAATTAATTAAGATTTTTGTTTATGATACTTCAAGGGTAGTTTAAATGTTTTTCTAGAAAAAATAAAAAACATTTATAAAAAAAATTAATTAGCATTTGTGTTTAAAATACTTCATGGGTAGTTTAAATTTTCTTTTAAAATAAAAAAATTAATTAGAATTTCTGTTTAAGATACTTCAAAGGTAGTTAAAATTTTTTTTATAAAAAAATAAAAAATATTTACAAAAAAATTAATTAGCATTTCGGTTTAAGATACTTGAATGGTAGTTTAAATGTCTTTTTTATAACAAATAAAAATAATTAAAAAAATTAATTAGGATTTCTGTTTAGGATACTTAAAGGATAGTTTAAATGTTTTTTTTATAAAAATAAAAAATATTTTTAAAAAATTAATTAGCATTTCTGTTTGAGATACTTAAAGGGTAGTTTAAATATTTTTTTAATAACAAATAAAAACATTTATAAAAAAAATTAATTGAGATTTCTGTTTAGATTTATTAAGGATAGTTTAAATTGTTTTATAAAAATAGAAAATATTTATAAAAAAAATTATTTAGGATACTTCAAGTGTAATTAAAAAAATCAATTGAGGAGAATTCTAGCTTCCTTCTCTTTCATGTTCGTATTTATTTTTGTGTTAATTGAATTTCTTTAACATGGTATCAGAGCTGGTTTTATGGAATGAGGCTTATTCTCAAACACAACTTTCGCGGATCTAAAAAAAATTTTGGAGTGATATTTTGTCTTTCGCTTCTACAAAATTCGGTATTTCTTCTTTCATTCAGTTTCTGCAATTTGGTATTTGCGTTTAGTTTCTGCAAATTTGTTTTGTGTTTTGGAGTAATCGTTTAATTTCGAGAAGATATTTGTTTAGTTTCTACAATCTCTATTCAGTTTCTGCAATTTGGTATTTTGTTTTCCGCTGCTTTTGCATTCTGGTTCTCTGTGATTGTTGATTATGGCTACTGAACGAGATGATTTGCTTCAGTCTGTGAGTGTGAGGTTGGATGAGAAGAACTATTTGTATTGGAGCTATGTAATGAGAAATTTTCTTAAGGGTAAGAAGATGTGGGGATATGTTAGTGGAATTTATGTGATACCTAAGAATACTGAAAATGGGATGTTGCTTCGATAGATGCATGGGAAGCAAACAATGCAAAGATCATTACTTGGATCAACAATTCTGTTGAGCATTCTATAAGTATGCAGTTGGCGAAGTATGAGACAACAAAGGAGGTTTGAGATCATCTGCAACGGTTATTCACCTTGTCGCACCCTCGCGGCAGAGCGCGGCGACCCTTGATTGATTTTGGGGTTTTTGTTTGTTTTTGTGAATAAGGGAGTCGCCACCTAGTATTATGGTCACTAGAAAATTTAACTGGTCTTTCAGAGATTCTAAGGCAAGGGACTAGTTGCATAAAGAAATATTGGTTTTCTAGAAAGATCACATTTCTAGAAATTTGAATGTGACACAGATTTGGGTCATAGCAAAGAAAACCTTTCTAGTGTACTGAATATCCTAGGAAAGCACATTGAATTGATTGAGCCGTGAGTTTTGTGCATTCATGTGCAGGAAAATGAACATAACAGACACAACCAAAGGAAGAGGATAGTGAACGTGTGAGACATTGTCGAATATGCCAAGCTATTGACGATGGTCCCACATGTGTTCATTGTGAGTTGGAGGAATCATTTCAGGTATGTTAGTCAACTGCCTGTTTACTTTGATGTTGGACTATTTAGTACGTTGAAGAAGGGGGAGAGGGGATTCACTGTGATCACATTTTTATATTTGTTTGTTAGGAATATGAGGCAAGGTTATTTCGTCTTAACGAACCATCTTTCATCTACCAGATGTTTAATTCTGGAGATTCGTCCTGGCCATCCGTCAATGGACATGGTTGTCAGACTGAATCCTATATGTGTTAAGTATATGTCATTATTCACCACCAGAAAAGAGAGATGGTATTTTTAATAGGATTCGATAGCTTATGAATCTTACTCCAGCATATATGGCTGTATATTTTTTAAGACTCTTATCACTTGATTGGAGCTTGCAACATATAAGCACAAGTCAACAGATAGGCGGCTCATCTCATTTTAGCAATGCCAAATTTTAATCATCAGTGGTGGTGAGCTAGGTTGTTTTTAGACGCCCCTCTTTACAATTCTTGGGGCACAGCACATGCAGGGAGGGGCAGTAGCTTAAGAATTAAACTTACTGGATACCGAGTGAAACTCTGTCCTAAGTATTGTAAAAGTCATCAAATATTTGTTTTTTTTTTTTTGTCACTTTCATGATGCCTAATCAGTCCCTCACTTTCATGATGCCTAATCTGAAAAAAAAAATTGTTTTCTAATTCAAAATACAAATTATTTTCTTGGAACACTCTTCTCTAGTTTTTTAGAAAACTGAAAAACACAGAAAAGTTGTTTAGCATAAACCTTGTTCACTTCTTTTTTGGCACCATAAAGGTTGAAGCAGTCACTAGAAGAATCTTGTGGATAAAGTCTTCAGATCCTTAAGCAAAGGTTCTCGTATTCTCAAGTTGGAATGATGTCCTTGATGTGTTAGAGCATGCTCTCAATGATGTGCGAAGTTTAAAAGTTTGAATGTTTGCATACCTCTTTGTTTCCCAGTGCCAAAAATACTGTTAGAAGTGCGTTTCAGGTATTTTAATGTTGATCGAGTTATTTGTAGACTTCAACTTATTTTTTATCATGTCTTTTGGTTGTGACTTCATAAATGCAGGAAATCAAATGTTGCCATCAGTGAATTCAGAGCACAGAATAGCAGTCCCAAAAGAACTCATAGACAACAACAAGAAACAAAATCTGTTCAAGTGTTGCTGCTTTTGATCCAGCATGGAGCCAATGGACTCAATCTCTTAGAAGCACAGCATGTTGTTCTTGTGGAGCCACTGCTCAATCCAGCAGCTGAGGCTCAAGCAGTCAGCCGGGTGCACCGAATTGGGCAGGAAAAGAGGACATTAGTCCATCGATTTATAGTATGCTCCTTTTCCTTTTCTTTTTTACTTTCTGTTTTTTGTTAAACTAATTATGGATGCTATACAGTAGACATGAATTCTAAAAAGTGAAAAGCATTTTAAAAATAACATCAACTATACTTCAAAACAGATTCTAATAAATGATAATAATAATTTTAATTAATTTATGAGATTCATATATACACAATAATAATATAACAAAGCAAACCAATAACACATAAATATAGTTAAAGTTATGTTATTCTTTCAGAGTGCTATAAATTAAAAATTAAATCAGATATAAAAATGAAAAGGGGAAGAAAATGTGTTTTCCTCGTGGTAAAGTATCATAACAAATATGTGTGATAAAAAATTAATTAGTATTTTTGTTTAGGATACTTTAAGGATAATTTAATTTTTTTATATAAAAAATATTAAAAAATTAATTAGTATTTCGGTTTAGGATATTTCGAGAGTAGTTTAAATATTTTTTTATAACAACTAAAAAAATTATAAAAATTAGTAATTAGAATTTATGTTTAGAAAACTTTAAGGATAGTTTAATTTGTTTTTATAAAAAATAGAAAAATATTATAAAAAAATTATTTAGGATATTTCAAAAGTAATTTAAATGTTTTTTTATATATATAAAAAATATTAATTAACATTTCTGTTTATAATATTTCAAGGGTAGTTAAAATATTTTTTTATAACAAATAAAAAACATTATAAAAAAATTAATTAGAATTTATGTTTAGGATTATTCAAGGATAGTTTAAATTTTTTATAAAAAATAGAAAACATTTATAAAAAAATTTATTTAAGATACTTCAAGTGTAATTTAAATATTTTTTTATAAAAACTAAAAATATTATAAAAAAAATAATTAGCATTTATTTAAGATAAATAAAATAGTTTAAATGTTTTTTTATAAAAATAAAATTATAATCTGTTCCCGTGGATTGATAGGAACTTCATTTTTCTGTTCCCGTGGTTGTTACGGGTACTGATCTATATTAATGGTACCATTAATAATCTATAGTCTTCTCAATTTCTTCTTCGAAGTTTGGCCCTACATTAGCTCTATTGAGTGGGAAATTTGGTGACTCTCTCATCACATACATTATCTTTTCATTGGAAAATATGGGAATTATTGGTGAACTGGAAATTACAATATCTTCCATTGAATATATTGAATTAGTGATCAAGTATTTTTCAACTTATTTTTCATTACACTATCAAATATAAAAAAATATATAGAATGTTTTTTTATGCAAGCAGATTCAATCAGATATAATAATGAAAAGGGGAAGAAAATGTGTTCGCATCAAGGTAAAGTATCATAACAAATATTTGCGATAAAAAAATAATTACCATTAATGTTTAGGATACTTTAATTTTTATATAAAAAATATTAAAAAAAATTAATTAGCATTTCGGTTTAGGATATTTCAAGAGTAATTTAGATATTTTTTATAACAAATAAAAAAATTATAAAAATTATCAATTAGAATTTCTGTTTAGAAAAATTCATGGATAATTTAATTTGTTTTTATAAAAAATAGAAAAATATTATAAAACAATATTTAGAATATTTCAAATGTAGTTTAAACGTTTTGTTTTATATATAAAACATTAATTATCATTTTTTTTAGAATACTTCAAGGGTTGTTTGAATGTTTTTGTTTTTTAAATTAATTAGAATTTTTGTTTAGGATACTTCAAGGGTAATTGAAATGTTTTTTTTAAATAAAAAATATTTATAAAAAAATTAATTAGCATTTCTATTTAAGATACTTTAAGGATGATTTAATTTTTTATATAAAAAATTAAAGCAAATTATAAAAATAATAATTAGTATTTCAGTTTAGGATACTTTAAAGGTAGTTTAAATAGTTTTTTTATAAAAAAAAACAAATTAATTAGAAATTCTGTTTAGGATTATTCAATGATAATTTAAATGTTTTTTTAAAAAATAAAAAAAATTATAAAAAAATTTATTTAGGATACTTCAAGTGTAATTTAAATATTTGTTATAAGAAATAAAAAAATTATAAAATTTTTTTATTAGTGTTTCTGTTAAGATACTTGAAGGGTAGTTTAAATATATATTTTTAAAAAAAATAGAAAAAATTTATAAAAAGAAATTATTTAGGATATGATAGTTTAAATGTTTTTTTATAAAAATAAAATTATAAAAAAATTTAATTAGACATGGCCACCAAACCCAATGCTCTTGGGTCATGCTTGGCCGCCAGACCCAAGTCTTTTGGATTAGTCTTGTTTGCCAAACCTAAGAACTTATAAAAAATAAAAATAATTTAAAAAAACAAACTGATATTGGAAAGAATCTTTGTTAACAAAGGGTTGTTATTTTTAGTTTGTTTGATTTTGTGGTCAAAACTGTGTTTAGGTATGTTTTAAAAATATATTTAATATAAAAAATAATTAAATTAATATTTTTTTAGTATTATTAAAATAAAAAAATATACAAAAAATATTTATTTTAATATTTTTTTATATAAAAAATACTTAAAAAAAAACAAGAACTTCAAGCAAGAACTAGCTAGGTAAAATTAATTTCTCCCTTGTTAAGGGAGGGTCCTATTGGAGTCATAACCCTCGTGCCAATGGCTTGGAAACTAGTCATTGTTGGAGTATGGTTAGTAGTACTTTTAGTTCTCTGCAGCAGATAGGATATTCGCATCAACTCCAGCTTTTCCTCATAAAATTACTCTTAACAACAATCTAAGTCTGTACAAGATCCGACCGAACTTCAGAAAAATGGAAGGACTTGACCAGGGTCGGCTCATTGAAGGACCCCTTATAATTATTCGTATCAACTCCAGCTTTCTCCTCAGTTTGACTTTTTCCGTGGTTGTTAGTGATAGATAGTCTTCTCAGTCTCTTCGTCAAAGTTGGCCCTCAATTATGGAAATTTGGCGAGTCTCTCACTCTCACATACAGTACTTTTCCGTTGTCTTTTCAGTGGAAAATATGGAAAGGGAGAAGAAATTATTGATGAACTGGAAATTACAAAGCGATACACCCACAAGTGTGTCTCACGTCAATTACAATATCTTCCATTGAATATATTGAAGTGATCAAATTGCTAGAAAAAACTTTCGAGATGAAAGCAAACTCAACGAAGACCGGAGATGCGTATATTCTTGCTGCTGCTCGTGTTTCATGATACAAATTAAACCCTCTTCGCGTATATGCTATTGTCCATAATTATTCAGAAAAAAACTAAGTTCATTTATTCACCGTTACTCATTTATTTAATAAGTAAAAAAACTGAGAAATTACTCAACTTCTCCATTTTTACAAGACTAAGATTCTCTAATGTGTCTCTAAAATTCTTAATCTATCTCTAAATTTATTCTTTTTTTCAATTTATTCCTTAATTTTTCATAATTTCTCATCCAAACTGTTGTAAATACTCTTACTTAGGAGACTCTAAATCCTATTGGAAATAGCTTTGAAAATAAATAAATAAATAATCCCTATGATTTTAAATCTATTTGTAATTTGATCATTTTCTCCATTTCATGGTCCTTTTCAATTTATTTTATTTCTTTATATGAAATAGTAAAAGGAAAAAAAAGATAAGATGGAAACTTCAATGAGAAAAAAGAGGATATCTTCTACAACGAAAAAATTCAATCAAGCATAGTCAACATTGGTCAAGTGATTAATTAATTATTTTAAAGCCAGGGTGAGTATTTAATTCATTTTACAGAGGGATTGAAAATAATAATAAATTTATTTATTTAGATTTTATGCACTATCACTAGCCTAGTTAATTTCAACTTATCTAGAGAAGATATGTAATAATCAATTATTTAAAAAAAACAATTCCAATCATGTTTTCCTCCCTATAAATAATACCTCTCCATGGAAGAGCGTAATCTACCATAGCAAACCATATCCTTTGTCTCTTGAAAAACACACCATGACGACGTCCTTACTAAACAAACCATTCTTCTTCTTTCTCCACATCCTGTTTTTGCTCCCTCACATACTCAACTCTTCTTCTTTCTTTGCTTTAGCTGAACACACTTCCTCCACAACATCACTATTTGGTAATAATAATACAGAAGCTGAGGCTCTTCTCCAATGGAAAGCCAGTCTTCACAACCAAAGCCAATCTCTCCTTTCTTCGTGGGTCGGCATCAGCCCTTGCATTAACTGGATTGGAATTACCTGTGACAATTCTGGAAGCGTCACCAATTTGACACTTGAAAGTTTTGGCTTGAGAGGTACGCTTTATGATTTCAACTTCTCATCCTTCCCCAATCTTTTTGTTCTTGACCTTGCGAACAATTCTCTTTCTGGAACCATCCCACATGAAATTGGAAAATTAAGAAACTTATCTTTCCTTAATCTTTTCGAGAACCAACTTTCTGGTTCCATTCCTCAAGAAATTGGGTTGTTGGAGTCTCTCAATCTACTTGTCTTGGCAAATAATGTTTTAACCGGTAGAATCCCTTATTCCATTGGAAAATTAAGAAATTTATCTATCCTTAATCTTTTCGAGAACCAACTTTCTGGTTCCATTCCTCAAGAAATTGGGTTGTTGGAGTCTCTCAATCTACTTGACTTGGCAAATAATGTTTTAACCGGTAGAATCCCTTATTCCATTGGAAAATTAAGAAATTTATCTTTCCTTGGTCTTTCTATGAACCAACTCTCTGGTCCCATCCCTTCTTCTATTGGAAACTTGACAAGCCTATCTAAGCTTTATCTTTGGGATAACAAGCTCTCTGATTCCATTCCTCAAGAAATTGGGTTGCTAGAGTGTCTCAATCATCTTGACTTGTCAAGTAATGTTTTAACTGATGGAATCCCTTATTCCTTTGAAAACTTGATCAACTTGTCTGTGCTTCACCTTTTTCAGAACAAACTCTCTAGTTCCATCCCTTCTTTTATTGGAAACTTGACAAGCCTATCTAGGCTCAATCTTTGGGATAACAAATTCTCTGGTTCTATTCCTCAAGAAATTAAGCTACTAGAATCTCTCAACCAACTTGACTTGTCAAATAATGTTTTAACGGGTAGAATCCCTTATTCCATTGAAAGATTAAGAAATTTATCTTTACTTAATCTTTCAAAGAACCAACTCTCTGGTTCCATTCCTCAAGAAATTGAGCTGATAGAGTCTCTCCATCAACTTGACTTGTCAAGTAATGTTTTAACTGGTAAAATTCCTTATTCCATTGGAAAATTAAAAAAATTATCTATTCTTAGCCTTATTAAGAACCAACTCTCTGGTCCCATCCCAACTTCTATTGGTAACATGACAATGCTCACAGTACTTTATCTAAATCAAAATAATTTATCTGGATGTGTTCCTTCAGAAATAGAACAACTTAAATTCCTTGTGGACTTGAGATTACATGAGAACAAACTTCACGGCCCATTGCCCTCAGAGATGAACAATCTCACCCATTTGGAGTCATTGTCTTTGGGTATCAACGAATTCACGGGTTATTTGCCGCTAGATTTATGCCATGGAGGAGTATTGGAAGAATTTACTGCTTCCTACAACTACTTCTCAGGTTCAATCCCGAAAAGCTTGAAAAACTGTACTCGTTTACACCGAGTAAGACTTGATTGGAATCAATTAACAGGAAATATTTCTGAGGTTTTTGGTGTCCATCCACATTTGGATTATATTGATTTGAGTTACAATAATTTTTATGGTGAGCTTTCTTCAAAATGGGGAGATTGTCGTAACATGACAAGCCTTAAAATCTCAAACAATAATGTTTCTGGTGAGATACCACCAGAGCTTGGGAAGGCTACTCAATTACAATTGATTGATCTGTCATCAAATCAGTTGAAAGGAGCCATCCCAAAAGATTTAGGGGGTTTGAAGTTGTACAAGCTTGTTCTTAACAACAACCATCTTTCAGGTGCCATTCCCTTAGATATTAAGATGCTTTCCAATCTTCAAATCCTTAATTTAGCATCTAATAATCTGAGTGGATTGATTCCAAAACAACTTGGGGAATGCTCGAATTTATTGTTGCTGAACCTCAGCGGTAATAAATTTAGAGAAAGCATTCCAGGTGATATAGGCTTTCTACTTTCTCTTCGAGATCTTGATCTTAGCTGCAATTTCCTGACTCGAGATATACCGCGGGAAATTGGGCAACTGCAGAAGTTGGAAACTCTGAATGTCTCTCACAACATGCTTTCTGGACGGATTCCGAGCACTTTCAAAGACATGCTAAGCTTAACAACTGTGGATATATCATCCAATAAGCTACAAGGCCCCATTCCCGATATCAAAGCCTTCCACAACGCTTCTTTTGAGGCATTAAGGGATAACATGGGTATATGTGGCAACGCCAGTGGTCTAAAGCCGTGCAATCTTCCAAGAAGCAGCAAAACTGTTAAGAGAAAGAGCAACAACCTTGTGATTTTGCTTGTACTCCCTCTTTTAGGAAGCTTGCTTTTAGTGTTTGTTGTGATTGGAGCTTTATCCATTCTCTACAAAAGAGCTAGGAAGAGAAACGCTGAGCCAGAAAATGAACAAGATCGAAACATATTCACGATATTGGGCCATGATGGGAAGAAGTTGTATAAGAATATCGTTGAAGCTACAGAGGAATTCAACTCCAACTACTGCATTGGCGAAGGAGGATATGGAACTGTTTATAAAGCAGTGATGCCAACAGAACAGGTGGTTGCTGTGAAGAAACTTCACCGGTCACAAACAGAAAAGTTGTCCGATTTTAAAGCTTTTGAAAAGGAAGTTTGCGTGTTGGCAAATATTCGACATCGAAATATTGTGAAAATGTATGGATTTTGCTCACATGCAAAGCATTCTTTTTTGGTTTACGAGTTCATTGAAAGAGGAAGCTTGAGAAAGATTATAAGCAGTGAGGAACAAGCAATTGAGTTCGATTGGACGAAAAGGCTAAACGTTGTGAAAGGGGTGGGTGGAGCTTTATCCTATCTACACCATTCTTGCTCTCCTCCGATCATTCATCGAGACATTACCAGCAATAATATCCTTCTGGACTTGGAATATGAAGCACATGTCTCCGACTTTGGCACAGCTAGACTGTTGATGCCTGACTCATCCAATTGGACCTCATTTGCAGGTACTTTTGGATATACTGCTCCAGGTGCGTAGCTTTATTTCAACATTAAGTTACTATATAATGTGTAATAGTGGATATAATATATAGTGTTTTTTTAGCTTTTCTTATAGTCTTTTCTTTCAACTATTTGATAAAAAAACCATGCATAATCATGTTTTTTTGGCAGAGCTAGCTTACACAATGAAGGTGACTGAAAAATACGATGTCTATAGCTTCGGAGTGGTAACAATGGAGGTGATGACAGGAAGGCACCCCGGCGATCTCATTTCAGCACTCTTATCTCCAGGATCTTCGTCATCATCATCGATGCCACCGATTGCTCAACATGCACTATTGAAGGATGTGTTAGACCAACGCATCTCGCTTCCTAAAAAAGGAGCAGCAGAGGGCGTTGTGCACATGATGAAAATTGCACTTGCATGCTTGCATGCCAATCCCCAATCTCGGCCTACAATGGAAAAAATTTCTTTCGAGCTTACAACTAAGTGGCCTCCACTACCTAAGGCATTTTGCACAATAAGTTTGGGAGATCTCTTCTCATAGTGTATAGCTAGCTACTTCTATTCGATTATCAATTGGAACAATAATTTTTTGTAATATGAACGTTTTTTCTTTCAAATTATGTTGGCACTGTTTTATGCGTTAGAATTTGTTTATGGGTTTGAGAATATTTTGATTTTAAATTGAAAGATCAATACACTACGGAATGAAATTTTAAGTTATCGCTGAAACAATTAAAAGAACAATGAAAAAAAAAAACAAGAGCGTCGGTAGGCAAAGTAATCAACTGTACGAAGGTAGCAGCAAGACCCACTCTACCATCCAATGAATTTCCATCATTTCATTAGAAAATTCAAACCCAAAGAACACGATAACAGTCTATTGGTTGGTGAAACTTTCACTATGGAATCTTGTAGATCCATGTACTAAATTTGGAGTAAAGAAAGTATATATAGAGAGGGCCCATATGCCCAAATTTGCCTGTCTGTGACCTATTTTGGACGGAATCACTACCAGAAAACCGGAGAAAAGCAACGGAATTACCGACGGAATTTTTCCGTCGGTAATTTATACCGACGGAAATAATTCCGTCTCAAAATCTGTCGGTATGTACCGACGGTTTCGCCGACGGGGTATACTGTTCGTCTGGAAAAATGCAACGGCGCGGTGACGTCAGGCGATTTTACCGACGGAAATTACCGAGGGATTCAAACTGAGATAGCCGTACAGTGACGTGGTGCAGTCACCGACGGCATCACCGAAGGAATCACCGACGGATGTAATCCGTCGGTGATTCCGCGTCGACAAACGATTATATGACCCATCTCGCGACACTCTCTTCCTCTCGTTTCTCCTTCTTCTTCTTTCCCATCCCACCTCTCCCCTCCCAAACGCAGCCAAACACCCATCCCAAACTCTCCACTATTCTCAACATGAGCACTCAGGTTTCTTATATCTTGTACGTGGTCACAATATCCGTTTCTTGTAGATTTTATCATTTTTTTGTAAGTAAATCTATCCTTTTTAGTTTTAATATTTAATTGTGAATTTTATTGTTTTAGTATATGTATTTTGTTAACGTTTGTACTTGTTTAATTGTTATTTATCAAAGAAACTTGTAGTATGAATATTGTATAATATTTTTGTAGTTGTTATAGTTTGTTTTAGATTTTATCAAATTATATTTGTTTGTAAATTGTTGAAATTTTGTTTGAATTACACCAAATTAAATGTGTCGTTGTGATGAAATAAATAATTAATAGCTTGTTTAAGTGTCTTGTTTAATTGTTATCAATTATATTTGGAAGTTGTGATTTCCGTAAATTTATATATGTATAAATTTGTATGTATGAATGTTGATAGTTGATAATTGATAATGAATATTTAACATAAGTAGTGTTGTTTTAGTTTGTTGGATAATGTCGGGGAAAACCAATATTTTTGTTATGTTTTATAGAGGTTCAATAGAAGTCATGGATGATCGTTCATGGATGTATCGGGACTCACCCCAAGGATTGCGGAGGATGGATTATTGTAACGGTGTCCGGGGTTTTATTAATTTCGCAACATCTATTCCGAGAAATTTTACCGATGGCGGTATTAGGTGTCCATGCGGAAGTGTAAAAGTTTAAAGTTTCTGCATCAAGATGTTGTAATGATGCATCTTCTAACCAAAGGGTTCATGGAAGATTACCTGTGTTGGTATGCTCACGGAGAACTATTTGTTCCTGATGAGAGCATGGAAGAACAGTGGTTGGGTCAACTTCTAGTGCTAGCAACATGCATGAAGTTGGAAATGAGAACAGTAATCCTTACAGGAACATGGTTATGGATGCAATGAGAATGAGTGAAGGTAATGTCAGGGAATGTCCAATCGTAGAAGAAGAACCTAATGCGATGCAGCAAGGTTTTTTGATCCGTTGAGAGATTCCGACGAACCATTATGGGATGGCTGCACGAACCATAGTAAATTATCGATCGTAGCACGGTGTTCACCATCAAGTCGGATCACGGGTTGAGTGAGGCCGGTTATGACAAGATTATTGAATGGGCGAGAAGCATTTTACCCGAAGGGAACAGGCTGAAAGAGAACTTCTATCTTGCCAAGTCCATGATGAAACCCCTCGGTTTAGGATACCGTAAAATTGATATATGCCCTAACTTCTGCATGTTATACTACCTTGAAAATGCCTGAGATGACCGAGTGCATGACATGCGGGCATTCCCGTTACAAACCCGAACTGGTAGAGGGAAGACTCTCGTGGCATATAAAAAACTTAGATACTTCCCAATCACACCTAGACTGCGAGAGGTTATTCATGTCACCAAAGACCGCTGAGCACATGACATGGCACCAATCACACCATGCGGTTGATGGAGTGATGGTTCATCCTTCCGACGGTGAAGCCCGGAAACACTTTAACAGTATGCATCCTCCCTTTTCAATTTGAATCAAGGAACGTGCGTCTTGGGTTGTGTACAGACGGATTCAACCCCTTCGGGTCATTTGCTGCTCCTTATTCTTGTTGGCCGGTCATACTGACGGTTTATAACTTGCCACCGGGGATGTGTATGAGGCCGGAGTTCATGTTTTTATCTATGGTCATACCAGGTCCGAGCAGTCCGGGCGGAATATAAATGTTTGTCTTCGTCCGTTGATTGATGAGTTGACGCAGTTGTGGTCCTCTGGAGCTTTGACTTATGACATCTCGAGGAAACAAAATTTTGTTATGAGAGCGGCTTTGATGTGGACTATCAATGATTTCCCGGCTTATGGAATGGTTTCGGTTGAAGCACGCATGGAAACCTAGCATGTCCATATTGTATGGAGAACAACAAGGCATTCACGCTAACAAACGGGGGTAAAGCTTCTTTTTTTGACTCGTCACCATTGTTTCTTGCCACATAACCACAGTGCGAAAGAACAGAAAGGATTTCTTTGTTGGCGAGTTGAAAATGATGTTGCACCCCCGCGTCTTTCCGGTGAAGAATTGTTTGATGTTGTGTCGTAGTACGGTGAAATTGTGTTTGGTCTCCAATCGGTAAGCGAAGTTTCCTGGTTTTGGTTTGACCCATAATTGGGTGAAGCGAAGTATATTTTGGGAGCTTCCTTATTGGAAGACCAATCTTCTCCGCCATAACCTTGACGTCATGCACATTGAAAAGAACGTGTTTGAGAACATTTTCAACACCGTCATGGATGTGAAGGGGAAGACAAAGGACAACATCAAGGCTAGATTAGATGTAGCGCTGTTCTGTAACCGTCAAAATATGGAGTTGGTTTGTGATGGGTCACGGGTCGCAAAACCAAGAGCAAGCTTCGTGCTAGAGAAAAACGCACAACTACTAGTCTACAAATGGCTTAAGAGTTTGCGTTTCCCCGATGGACATGCCTCGAACATATTAAGGCTGGTTAATACGGAGGAATGCGAGATTATATGGAATGAAGAGTCATGACTGCCATGTGTTTATGCAAACACTCATCCCATTAACTTTTCGTGATTTGTTGCCAAAGGGGATATGGGATGCACTAACGGAGATTAGTCATTTCTTCAGAGACATATGCTCTAGTAAAAAGAATATCGTCGAGACAATATGCAAACTTGAGATGATATTCCCTCCATCATTTTTTGACTCAATGGAGCATCTACCCGTACATTTACCGTTTGAGGTAAAAGTTGGAGGACCGGTCCAGTCCTGCAGATGGATGTATCCATTCGAGAGGTTAGATATTACAGCTTGCTATGACATTTATAATTAAATGTTTTTATTTTTATTTTAATATTTTTAATTGATAAATTTTTATTAATATATATATATATGCGGTACTTGTTCAATCTTAAAAAAAAGGTTAAGAACAAGGCGCATGTTGAGGCGTCAATATGTGAGGCGTATATTGTTGAGGAGATCTCAACATTTATCTCATACTATTTCGAACCTCATTTGAGAACGAGGATAAACCATGTTCCACGGCATGATGATGGTGGTGAAGTGCATTCAAGTGGGAACTTGTCAATATTCTCCAATCCTGGACGACCCACACCTAAAAATGCCGTGAGGGGGAAGATATTTGTCCGAAATAGAGTTCGACAAGCACACAATTATGTCCTATTTAACCGTGATGAGCCGAGACCTTTTATTAAGTAAGTAGATGTTCGACTTAAACTTTGTCAAGAGTGTACGATTTATGTTTTGTGATACCATACACTCATATACTTTGGAACAACCTTGCAGGCAACATCGACGATACTTACGTCCAATAACTCGCAGCTGACCGAATCCCGGATCTTTCAATTACAAGATGAACAATTTGCCACATGGTTTAGAACACATGTAAGTCCTATCACAAACTCATTTTCTCTTGCAATGTAATTAATTGTAGTCAATGTTACATAATATTCGTTTATTGATTATTGTTGTATTTAATTTACAAGCTAGGTTTATCAAATGGGAGGTAGTGCTTTGCTATTTCACTTTGTCTTTACTATGTCTGGGGCCCCGAAAGAAAAGTCAAGTGCTATAATGGATATTTTGTCAATGGATATGTCTTTCATACTGAAGAATACGGGCATGGAAGAAAGACATACAATAGCGGTGTTTGTATTAAGGGATCGACTTCTAGTGAGTTTGAAGTTGACTACTATGGTAGATTGGAAGAGGTCATCGAACCGCAATATCATAGCGAGCAAAATACGAGTGTTTTTATTCAAATGCTATTGGTATGACACAACCGACGGAGGAATCGAGTAGATCCTCACTATGGTCTCGTTGAAATCAACTCAAAAGCTAGACACCGCAACGTAAATGACTTCTTTGTTTTCGCAAAGCAATGCCAACAAGTTTATTACACATGCACCCCTTCCTTTAGAAAGGACCGATCAAGAGTTGATTGGTTATCCGTTTTAAAAACAAAACCCAAGGGTCGTGTCGAGGTTGTTCGGGATGAGAACAAAGACACAAGTGTGATAGATGAAGTCTTTCAAGCTAGTGAGTTGGTTGAACCATACCGAGTTGCTCCGTCGATTGACTTAGAAGAAAATTCGAATTTTCGTGTTTTCAACGATAGTCTTGTTGATGTTGACGCAGAGGAGTTGAATGTTGTTCGAGATCTACTAGTGGAAAAAAGAATGTTGTTGAAGAAGATGATAACGAAATTGAAGAGTGCGATGAAGCCGATGATAACAATTCAATAGAGGACGAAGATGAAAATTCCGACTAACTAAACATGTTATAAAGCCTTATTTTTATAATGTAATAATTTGAAACATGAAATATTTATTTTTCTTTAAGGGTCACCTCTGTTATTGTATTGTGTGTCTTTGTAAGATTTCAATTTAAGATTTTTTGAGAGGGTTACATAAAAAAAATAAGAAAAATTTACCACATTCACCGACGGATATATCGACGGAATATAAACCGTCGGTATTTCACGAGAGTTGCAAAATAAATTACGGGATTTTGCCACATTCACCGACGGATTTCGACGGCTTTCGGACGGGTTTTTCCGACGTAAGTACCGATGGAATCACCGACGGGTTTCCGCACGCATGTCTGACACGTGTCCGTCTGCACTATTACCGATGGAATTTCCGACGTCAAATACCGACGGCATTACCGACGGATCACGCATGTCTGACACGTGTCCGTCTGCACCATTACCGACGGCAATTCCGACGGATCGAAAAGTTTGGCGGGATTTTCCAAACTTTTCGGTGCGAATTTCAATTAATTTCCGACGGAATTACCGACGGAAATTAATTGCACCGACAGCAATTAATTTTCGTCGGAAATATTGCTTTATATACCACCCATCCCCTCACTTTGTTCATTTTCTCCTCTTCTCCTCTTCTCCTCTTCTCCCTTTCTCTTCTCCTCTTCTCCCTTGCTCTTCTTCTCTCATTTATATTTAGCTTTTAGAAGGATTTTATTGTTTTGGTGGTAGTTTTAAAAGGTATGTATATTTTTTTCTTTATCTTTTTATTTTTTTATTTTAATTATGATTATTTTTTTTGGTGTTCTTTGTTTTGTATATTATTTGTAGATAACATCTTAAATTCAACACATTATTAAGGTAAGCATTTTTTATTCCCAAATTTATTTTGAATTGATATAATGTTTTTTTGTTTTGTGTATTGTTTGTTTTGTGTTTATGTTGTGTGTTGTGTAGTGTTTTTTAGTTTTTTAATTTTATTTATTAAATTTATTTAGTTAGTTTTGATATTATTGTTTGTATTGCTATAATTGTTACTTGTTGAATTTATGTTAAAAATGTTAATTTATATATATAATTGTTATTGTTGATTTATTTTAAAAATATTAATTTATATATATAGAATTGCTTTTTAATTAGTTTATCTTAATTTAGGATATTATTGTTTGTATTGCTATAATTGTTATTGTTGAATTTATGTTAAAAATGTTAATTTATATATATAATTGTTATTGTTGATTTATTTTAAAAATGTTAATTTATATATATAGAATTGCTTTTTAATTAGTTTATCTTAATTTAGGATATTATTGTTTGTATTGCTATAATTGTTATTGTTGAATTTATGTTAAAAATGTTAATTTATTTATATAATTGTTATTGTTGATTTATTTTAAAAATGTTAATTTATATATATAGAATTGCTTTTAATTAGTTTATCTTAATTTAGGATATTATTGTTTGTATTGCTATAATTGTTATTGTTGAATTTATGTTAAAAATGTTATATTAATCCGTAAATTTGAATGTATGACTTTAATCTAATATTTGTAACTCTAAGTACCAATTTAACAATGAATGTTCATAGTTATAATTCTATATGATGTTATTGAAAAAAATGTTGTGTTGATGATGATGAGTTGGGTTGAGATCCAGGATGATTGGATCGGGATGTGAAATAAAATTGAAAGTGTAATATGATTTTGTCGACAACTTGGGACCCCCAAGATAGGGGAGACTCTGTCGAATTTTTTTAAATAATCGAAGTTAATTATGTAATTATTCGTATACATTTGTGTAGATGCGTAGAATGAAATCTACAGCACGTCGTCAGAAGACGGTTGCAGCTAGTTCTTCTAGCAGCGAGGAGGATGTATCCTTAGGTGCTGATCACGGCGAGGAATCTACGCCAACTTGTGATGCTGCCTCTTCTAGCGCGGTTTCACAGCGCAGAAGCGGTGTGCCTTCACAGCGGGGTCAATTCACCCGCAAGTACCAGGCACAATGGAAGGATGACCTCTCAATGTAAGTTTGTTTAGGTTTTAGTTTTTTTTTTATATACTTATAACATAATTTATGAACAACTAATTAATATTAATTACTACTTTTATTTAATTTCAGGTTCACAAACATTGAGGCTTGCAAGGACTATAACATTGGCGTTTAAATCGTCGATGGAGATTCCATTGTTTCAATGGAGCCAGGTTTCCAAACATCCTGAGTGGAAACCTAATATCGATGCATGGTTTAAGCGATTTCGGGTCGGTGTTAATTTTTAATTTCCAGCTTGAATTTAATAAATGATTTTTATAATTTTATATCTTGTACTATTTTTATTTTATATGAATTATTTATATACACAGAACAAATTTGAGTGGGATAGGGCGGACAACAATGTTGTGAGGAGGGTATGGGAGAATCACGCGGCAACTAGGTAACATCAAAAATAGTATTTATTTTTGTTTTATAATTTTATTTTTTAAATTCTAATTTGTTACTATGGAAGTAGGTTGCGTGATTTTTGGTATGACACCCAAAAAAATCAAAAAGACATGCGAGGGATAACGGTCTTGAAGGATGGAATGAGGTGGCGGTTTGGCAGGAATTCAAATCGCTATTCATCTCGGGGGAAATATGGACGGCATATATTGAGCATGTGACCTCGGAGCGGTTCTCACGGCGCTCAGTCTGGCGCCGACAACCGGAACCGGCAAATTTATGGTTCGGTGACCACGCACACTGGCGGATCCGTCCCATTCAACGCACATGCAAAGCGGATGGTAAGATTAATTTTAATGAAATATATCATTATTTTAATTTGTCGTTCCTTATAATATATTTAACTTTCAATCTATTTTTTCCTTACAGGCTGCGTCTCTTGGACGTGAACCGAGTCCAATGGAGCTGTTTCTAGAGACACATGTGCGGAGTCAAGACCGCCAAAAGGGGGTGCGAGTTCGTGGACAACCGTGCTCGGCACTTCGTGGTATGTTCGTCCATTCATTTTATTTTGTAAGTTATTATTTTCTTGAATTGCATCTTGAATTGCATTTGATGATTTTTTTACCGATGGAATTTTCTCGGAGACCTATAATAGCCGGTTGAGGGAGAGATATGGGGACAATCCGTCGACCCATCCAGATTTCGATCCAGATTTGTGGATGGAGGCGGGATCGTCCTGGTGGACCCGATAAAAATAGGGTCTACGGGCTCTCCAACACTACGGCTGACAACTTGCGTTCGACTCGTAGTGTCTCAACTGTTGGAAGCTCTCCATCAGTATCGAACACCCAGTCTGAGGAGTTCATTGCGTTGAAACAACAATATCAACAACTCTCGACGAATTATGATGAGCTCCGTCAAATAGTCATGGAGATGAGATCAAAGATGGGTGACGATACTTGTGCAGCTTCCTTTTGGCCGTATGGTCCCGGAACAACCAGACCTCCTCCTCCTCCACCTCCTCCTCCAGCTCCGCCGCTATTCTAGTTTAATTTTGTTTTTTAAACACATTAAATTTGCAATGAATATTATTTAACATTACTTTTACATTTTTAATGTTTAATGCATTTCTATTTGTTTATTAAGGTTTTTTACAATTAATAAATTATTTTTTTTAATATCTTTTAAATACCTACCGACGGATACTATCTGTCGGTATTTAACAAAGAGTTGCCGAAGAATTACCATCCATGCCATCATTACCGACGGCATCACCGACGGATACTATCCGTCGGTGATTAACTTCCGACGGACTTACCGACGGATTAATCTGTCTGTATTAGACAGAGAGTTGCAACAAAATTACCAGCCATGCCATAATTACCGACGGATTTTCTGCCGGTAATTCCGTCGGTAATAACCCTTGAAATTACCGACGGATTTATTCCGTCGGTAATTTTCCCGCGGGAAATTTTTTTTGGTGCGCGTGTGTATCCGTCTGTAAACCGTCGGTGTTTCCGTCGGTAGGTGATTTTTTTTATTTGCGACAGAATTAGCGATGGAATTGGGATTTTCCGACGACTGTTTTATCGACGGACTGTTTCTGTCGGTTATTCCGTCGGTATTATTTTTACCGACGGATTGAATTACTGTTACCGAGGGAATGAGTCCGTCGGTAAAACTGGATAATGTTGTAGTGAATGTAGAATCAACAAATGAAAAACATAAACCAACTCATCATATTATAGATTTGTTTTTTAAAATGTTATTAGTTTGAGTTTTATAAATTTTAGAGTAATTAGATGCTTGAATTGTTATTAATTTTAAAATTTATGGGATTAATCAAGATATATTAAAGTTGATCCAATCAACCTAATTAATCTAAAATAACAAATGAAAAACATAGACAGCTGACTGCTCCGTGCCCATTAATATTCAGATAAACTATATAGATGTGTATAACAATTAGCTCATGCAACACTAAACCTCCATGATTGGCCTCATGCTGGATTATATTGTAGCCAATCCAAATCTGTATAATTAGCCAAAGTGAAGGGAACTGTATTTGTTTTAGTATAGATATATACAATGGTGGGGACACCAGACCCACACCACAAACTACACGAGTATATGGACGGAGACGACGTAGGATGGCCCAGCCTGTCATGCTTTGGTTGGGAGACTAAGCCCATTTGGGTCTATTTCATTGTTATTTTATTTATTTAGCCCATTTGGGCCTGCTCATTGTTATTTTATTATTTATGTTAAACAGTTTGATTTGATGGGCCGAGCCCAATAGCGGGATGTTTTAGGGTTTACTATTTATATGTTCTTCTGTCATCTTGAGAGACAGTTTTGATGATTAATGAAAATATTGCAGACTTTGCATATCTCCAATCCCCTTTCTTCTCTTCTTCAACTTCTTTCTTTTCTAAAGCTTCTTTCTATTCTTGCTTTAATTTTATTATTTATTGTTCCGTATCAAATTTGGTATCAAAGCATGGCTTTTAATTGTTTTTACAATTAAACGATCCATATGTTTACGTTTAACCCTAGATTGATCTAAAAAAAAAGAGAGAAAAAGAGAAAAAAAAAGCGTATTGTTTTGATTAAAAAAAAAACACTATTCATCGGCACTGTTCAACGACGCCCCACCATCAGCGGCGCCTCAGCCTATCACAGCGGCAGACCCACCACCGAGAAGACCTGCACATTAGTCCCACAGAGCGATCGGCCATTTGACATCAACACCGGTCACAGCCAACGATCACAGCCAACGATCACAAGTACACACTGATTTACTGCCTTCAACAACCCGCAGCGCTGCAGCCACAACAGCTCTTTGTCTTCGGTTCCAAATCAGTGTTACAAACCATCAGCACCATCAGCCGCACCCCAGCAGCAGCACCAGCCGCAACGCCACCATCCATAGTGCCCTCGCCTTCAGCAGCGACAACGGATCAACAGGCCCCCGTCCAGCAGCGACACCACAGACACCACCGCCCCTTCCCTCGCATAGCTGGGCCCAAGCAGAATCACGAAGCCCCGCTTCATGTGCCATCACTGACAGCAGCGACAACAGTTTACTGGAGCTAGGGAAGCAAGAAAATAGAAGCTGGTAAAATAATTAACCTAGCCACGTAAGCACCACGTCAGAGCATCCACGTCATCTGCCACGACATCAGTCCTTGCCACGTCGTAAGATTCTGCCACGTCAGCGTATCCCGCCAGCATATCCTACCATGTCAGCTGCCACGTAATCCTTCACTGCCACATCATATGGTCAGAATTTTTACCCATTGAAAATCATCATTCCTGGTATGCTTTTAAACATGTTAACCAATATTTAGCATTAATATTATTCTTTGTGCTTGCCCATAACTAAATTATATAGCCCGCCTTTACATTGAATTACCTTAATTTTGAGCTTGTTTAGCATTAAAGATCTGATCCTCTTAATTAATTGTGGAGCTTGGTTAAATTAGTGGGAAAAGCTGAAACATTGTGTTTGGATTACTTGTGTGCATTTAGAGGACTTACATTGCTTGCTTGCGCATTTTCCTGGTTTAATCTGTCATTACTTAGTTTCCAAGATAATAATAATTAAAAAAAAATTAAAAAATTATTTTCTTTATTTTTATTTTATTTTTTTATTTATTAGCTATAATTTTATTTTGTGTTTTTACTTGCAAGTGTTATTTTGTGATCTCAATCTCAGGATTAGTTTGTGCATGCATTTACGTAGTGGTCGTCAGTACACAATCTAGAAGTCATAGCTACCATGGACCCGAACTCTAGCAATGTTCTTAGAGATATTCAAGAACAATTACAACTTATGTGAATGGAAATGAGCAACATGTCCAATTAAATGAACAACCTTTCTGGGAGGATGGAGTCCATAGAAACTTTGCAAATAAGATAGTCTAGTGAGAGTGAGCATTGTAGTGACAACCATATGAATCCTCAAAGACCAGTTCCTCGTAGGAACCGCCACCATAACCAACACCAGGGTCACAATGACTTTGATGACCCTCATGATAGTGAGCGTTCCAATGATTACCATCAAATACCAGTTCATCCTAGGAACCGTCAATAAAACCGCAATCAGGGCCATCACGACTATGATGACCCTGACGAGCGAGTCATGAGGCATATCAAGGTAGAAGCCCTAACTTTTGAGGGTCAACTTGACCCGTGGATTTTTGATAGATGGATCCGTGACATGGATCAATTCTTTGGCTGGTGTCGCACGTCAAAATCCGCGCGGCGTCGGCTGGCGATTTTTTGTTTGTTCGTTTTGCTTTGATTGATTCGTTGGAGTCGCCACCTAGTAATTGATTGCGGGCTACTAGGAAACCGGATGTACTGGTCTTGTCAGAGATTCATGGGTAAGGGACTGGTTGTGGTTAGGGAAGGTATTAGCACCCCTAACACACCCTACCTGAGGTAAGCTGCTTCGTGACTTTGACGTGTTAAAGAAGTTTTAATAATTGTTTTTTCATCGGATGTTAGAAATACAACTTACGTATAAGTTAATAATTCTGGACCGTGAGCAAATCACAATATTAAATTCTTCTTTATTCTTTACAATTTTGTCATAAATAAAAACATCCATAAAAAAAAAACATACAAACACATACATACACCTTCACTATATTTTTGTTTTTTTCTTTTCTTTTCTTTTCTTTTTGTTACATCCACACAACAAATAATAAAAATTCAATACTAAACAAAAACAATTACATCAAACAATTTAAAATTACAAAAACAGCCCCTAAAACATCCTAAGGCTTCTGGAACAGTGCACGGGAACAGTGGCGGCGCGTCTTCCACCCGCCACCGCCACTGGCGGCGTGTGGATTCACGCGCCGCCGCTGATGAAGGTGGTAGAACCAGTGGATCGGGGCCTTCTTCCTCTTCTCTGTCTTCCTACGCCGGCGGTGAAGGTCACCGTCACCTGCAACAAGGAAACAACGCACAACAACAGTTGATTTTAATTCTTTTGTTTTGCAGATCTGCTTCTCTCTTCGCAGCTCGATTTCTTTTCGTTTCCCCTTGTTCTCTGTTTCAAGTGGCCGGCGGTGTGACCATAGGGCTGCTAGCCTTTGGGTTTTGTCTCGTCTGCGCTGCCTGTCGGTGGCCCTGTGAATCGTGGACGGCGCCGCGTGGCCGGGTCCGTGGGCACCGTTGATTTGGTCGTTCTTTGTTGAGAAGACCGAAGAAGAAGAAGCTGCCGAGAAGGGGGCTTCGGTGTTGATGGGTCCGTGGGCGCTGGAGGAACGGCTGGAAGAGGGGAGCTAGTCCGGTGTGGGAGCAGGGAGGTGCGGCGGCGACTAACTTCTATGGATGAAGAAGGAGAACAAACCGGCTGGGAGAGGGGAGATTGGCTGTGGGTTTTGTGAGGAAAAGGGGGCTAGTGTGTAAAACAAGAGAGGAGACAGTGTGTGGGGGCTGATTCTGGCGGAGATAGAAACGACTGTCAAGAGGGAGACGAGGACGATGGAGATGGTGGAACTGAGGGGGAAAATGTAGGGGTCTGATATGGCGGGGGGTCCTTGGCTCTCTGGTTCTGGGCGAGCAAAAGCCAAGGACCCCGGGGGCGCGCGGCTGGTCTTGGTTCCTTTTTCAAATGGGGGCGCCGGCTTGGGTAAGTGGGGAGAAAGAGTTAGGTTTTTAGGGTTTTTGTGGTTTAGGGTTTTTTTTGTGATTTCTCTTCTTTGCAAAATTGCCCCCCCTCCTTAAGTGTGTTGAGGAGACTAGTATTTATAGGTAAAAATGTTGCTAGGTTTTCAAATTTGATCCCTCAACTTCCTTCATTTTTGTAAATTTGATTTTTTCTTATTTTTTTGTATTTTTTGAAAACGAGCAATATCAACATCGACTCAATAAGAAAAATCAATGATTTTAAAAATAATGCGTTAAAAGTTGAACGCGTTCCAAATATCTTTGAAAATTTAAATTCTTTTGAGACGATGCTAAAAATGCTAAAAACGATACAAATGTATTAAAAACGTATTTTTTGGATTTTCAATGTTTTTTGCTATTTTTGGATTTTTCTGAAAATTTACCGAAACATGGGTCAAAAATTGGGTAGCAACAACTGGTATAATCTATCTAAGAATAGAAGGGTAAGATTTGCAAAGATGAAACTCAGCTCTATTGGGAAAGTGTAGAAGAGTCTTTGATTAGGAGAGGTCAACCCCTTATTACTGACTGGGTTGAAATGAAGACTAAGTTAAAAGAAAAGTACTTGCCTCGTTCTTATAGAGGAAATCTTTTGGACCAGTGGAATAACTTGAGGCAAGGAGGCAAGTCTGCCAATGAATATGTGGCACAATTTGATGAGTATAGGATGAGGTGTGCAGTTAGGGAGGATGAAGTGATGACCCTAAGTAGATTTCGAAAAGGCTTAAACGATGACCTTAGAAGAAAGGTTGTGCTTAGGGGTGTTTCCACCCTTGATGAAGCTTATACCCTAGTACAAAATTATGACTTGGTCACAAAAAGCCAGTGGACAAGACGTCAGGACACTCGTAATACCCCTTCTAGATCTCAACCTGGTAGTAATAACTCCATATTAGGTGCCCCACCTCGTAAACCCAATCCTTTGATTTCCCAGATACCTAGAGAAGACAAGGGTAAGGGTATTTTTCATGAAGGACCTAAAATTTCAAGAATTCAGTGTTTTAAGTGTCAGGGTTTTGGTCATATTTCCTCTAGCTACCCTAATAAGGCTTTGTTCATCAAGGGGCAAGAGGATATGGATGAAGAAGATAATTGTGATGATAAGGTATATGAACCCAATCCCGATGATTTTCAAGATCTAAATGATGAGGATGATGAGTCTAACTTGCTAGGATGTGTTAGGTCTATATCCACTCAAATCAAGACAACCAGGTTAGGTGTGGTTAGATGTGCTTTAACATAACCTAAAGGAATTGAGGATTGGAGAAGGACTGTTATTTTTTACACTTACATTAAATGTGGAGATAAAGGGTGTAAGATCATCATAGACAGTGGTAGTTGTATCAATGCAATTTCCTCGGGTAGTGTATCCCGCTTAGGCTTAAAGTCTGTTCCGCACCCTAAACCCTATAATATGTCTTGGGTTAATGATACATCTATAGCGGTCAAAGAGAGATGTCTTTTTCCCATTAAGATTTTTGACTATCATGATGAAATTTGGTGTGATGTCATTCCCATGGATGTAAGGCATGTCATTTTGGGTAGGCCCTGTTTCTGACTTGGTTTCGTGCAATATCTGACCATCCCAGCTATATTCTGTCACTCATGACATGTTGAAAAATGGACCTACACCTTTATTGGGTCCTAGAGCTCACTGTTCTTATGGCAGACTCTCAGTCGAACTAGGATGCTTGGCATTGTCAGTTTCCTGAATTTAGATCGGGAGACCCTTTTTGACCAACCAGATTGCGGCCCGATTCTGTCCAGTAAAACGATTATATCTCACCTTGAATCCTTCGTGAAAGTTGTAGTCCTACACACATAGATGAATTTAGGCTTTCGAATCGCTTGATTTCGATATTAGGAGCTCGAGATATTCCTGTTTGAATATCTGACGTGAAATTAGAGAATTCTGCCGCGAACAGGATTTTGACCCAAGTTTTGCACTGAAATTTCTGCTGCCATCACGATTTTTCTGGTTCATTCTTAGGATACTCTCAGTCATATCGGGACACTCGACATTCGTCAGTTTTTGAATCGGATCAGGAGACCATTTTTACCGACCATTTTTGCGGCCCGATTCTGTCCAAGAAACGATTATATCTCACCTTGAATCCTTCGTGAAAGTTGTAGTCCTACACGCATAGATGAATTTTGGCTTTTGAATCGCTGGATTTCGATATCGAAACTCAAGATATGCATGTTTGAATATCTAATGAGGAAGTGAATTTCGCCGCATGTTTTTGGCTACCCGCAAACATGATATTAATTATATATAAAAAGAGAGCAGAACCCAAAACAGTGTTGTTTTGAGACATTGTTCCTCCCATGTGCATGCCGCTGCCCGAGACCCTCAGGAGTGGGGGAGCAGCGCAGGCGTGGGAGCAGCGCAGACGTGCGAGCAGCTGCGGGAGCGTGGGAGCGCAGGCGTGCGAGCAAGCAGCGTGCGTGCAGCAACGCAGCGTGGGAGCAGCCGTAGCTGCCCCGGGCTTGGTGTCCCCCGCTCCCCATGCGCATGCTGCCTGCCCCGCTCCCCCTTCACCTATATATATACTGTTATTAGCAGCTACCGGGGCTGGTTTTTTTTTGAAGGGGGGGAGAGGGAAGAGGAGTAGAGCAGTTGTGAACAGAAGACAGTAGGGAAGAAAGACAAGAGAGAACAAAGAAGAGAAAGAAAAAAAAAAAAAAACCGAGAGAACTAGGAGGAGGCCGAGGGTAGGAGAACGGGAGGAGATTACCTTGAGTCTATCCTACCTTGCCGAACCGGGGCTTGCAAAGACTCTATGAGGTTTTTGAAAAGTTCCCAACGGCAAAAGAGAGGAAGGCTTGCTTTGGTTATCAGAGGTAATTAAAAAGGAAGAAGCTTGTCCACCAGTTGTATCTCATTTTTCTGCATTTAAACGTGCAGGACCCGCAGGTATGAGTCTTGACTTTCTTTTTTCTTTAACATATGTAAAGCTATTTGGTTGGTCTTCTTTCTTTTCAAAATCTGTTTTTCGCTTCTGTTTGGGACGTTCATTTTCCATCTCAACAACAAAGTTGTATGCTTGCCCACCGTTCCTCCCATGCCTTTGAGTTTAGCTTGTTATTTATGTTAGAGCTGCGTTTTTTTTTCCGCTGTTTACTCATACGATGACTCATTTAGAAAGAAAAACGAGAGAAGGCCCTCTTCGGTTGGGATGATGTTTCGGCTAGTTTTGGAGTGTGTTTTTCCTTCTCGTTTTTCTTCGAAAGAGAGATAGCTGGCCATTGGATTTGTTGTTTCTGTTTAGCGTCTCCGATATACATGATGAAAAGCATGCTCTTTCGTTTCTTTCATTCTTGGATAAAACAAACCATGGCGTAGAGAGATTAGAAAAAGGTTAGGTGTGAACAATGTTTTTCGTATTAGGTTTGGTTTTCAAATGTTCAGCTTCCATGTGTATATGACCTGCTCCTCTTTGTCGAAAATGATGGGTCATGCTGTGTTTAGACTGTGAGTTAAGAGACTGGTTTAGCTTCCCAGTTCTACTGCCTGAGAGACCGTAGGTTGTAAAGGTCTTCGTCACCCCTGCTTTCCTTTGGTTGGAGCGTCTCTGTGCAATTGGAACATTAAGTAGGAGTAGTTACGGCTTATAGGTACATAAGAAGAGCGAAAAAAACGTGAGGGGGTGTCCTGTTAATTAAGGGGACTTTGTTTTTGCAGGTTCTGGTTTTCATGTTTTTTTGTCCCTCTGTTTCTTGTAGAAATGCATGGCTTCTGTTATAGCTTCTGTTATAGGTTTCAGTTCAGGACTTAATGTGTTTTGGTGCCTGCGGATTTGCTTTGTGTTTGCACTGTTCAAGTGAAATATAATTCACTTGAACAGTAACGTGGTCTTTGCATGCGGTTTGGGGGTCTTGTGCATGTGCACAGAATCGGAAAATTAATTAACGTGTACTGTGCAGTGAACAGTAACATGGTCATGTGGTTTGGGCTGGGCTGAGTCTAGCCCTGTAGAAAGTAGGCCCATTTTATTTTTGGGGTTGATTTCGGCTCATTTTATTTTTGGGCCGGATCTGGCCCATTCATAAAGTTTTCGTCAAAGATGTATTTAAAAAATCTGTGATTTTCTGCAAGGTTGTATTTTTTGTACTATAAAGATACAAGTCCGGTATGAAAATACCCGGTTTTTGTCGAGACATCAAAAAAAAAATAAAAATAAAATGTTTTGTTTTCCTGCATACGGCCAATACCCTAACATTGTTTTTATGTTTTTTTTTATATAAAAAATAAATATTTGAAGCTTTGAAAATGTGTTTTCGCATGGATTTCTTAAACACAACAAAAATCATTTTTCTTGCATTTCTGGATTTTACAACACATTTGTAAAACTCCAAAGGGTATTGGCCAATATTCCAAAAAATATAAAAATCTTATTTTGGGGGAATTCATCTATTATTCACCGCTAATGTTTGGATAAAGAAATCCTTAAAGGACGAATATCCAAAATATTATTGGGAATAATTTGTTATTATTCACTGTTAATATTTGGATAAAGAAACCCGGAGTGGTAAATATCCAAAATAATTTTCTAGGAATAATAAATCCGCACAAATCCTTGAAAGAAGCCTTGATTATAATCGAGGACACTTCAATTATTTTTTTACTCCACGGTTTACGAGACAAAAAAATAGGTTTTTAAAACACCCTAGATTTCGTTCATCAGAGCAGACTTATCCTAGGAAACTGATGGGATTAGAGAACATTAACACATTAACAGTTATAAGACAAATCAAACACCAAGCGGCTTACCTTAGGTAGGGCGTACTAGGGGTGCTAAAACCTTCCCTTTACGCAATCAGTCCCTTGCCTTAGAATCTCTGAAAGACCAGTTAGGTTTCCTAGTGACCATAATACTAGGTGGCGACTCCCTTTTTTCACAACAGAAAGACCCCAAATATCGATCCCCGCTACGAAGGATAGTGTCGCCGCGAAGTCGAGCTCTCGGGAGGGTGCAACAAAGGCAACCCCTTTTACATGGACTGCTGCTAAACTCCAACATCATGAAAGAATAATGGGCAAGCGTTGGCTTTGTCTAAACAGAACCAATTATTCAGAGGGAAGAAAGTTTTACAACCGAATAACCAACGAATGCCTAGTATAAAAAATAACAAAGGAGGAGAGATTGGGGCTTATACCTGCAGATCCTTTTTGCAGCAAATAATAACCAAAGACCGAAAGACAGCTCACGTGTGCCTCCTTAGCTTCTGGTAAATGACAGACGAAGCAAAGACGCTGAAGCTGTGCTGATGAATTGAACGTTCTTCCTTCTACTTCTCTTGCTTTTACTGCTTTCCCTGTCGCCTGCCTCTCCTTTCTCCTCTCGTTTTTTTTTTTCACAGTGACGAAAGGATCAAAGAAAGAACCCCTATGTTCCCCTGTTATCTGCGGGTTTTTTTAAAACTCCCTGCCTCTCTTGTGTTTTGCTGCTTTCTTTTGCTTTTTTTTTCTGCTCCTCTTCCCCCGGTTTTCTCTTCTGTTTATGCTCTTTTTTCTGCGTTTTTCACCTCTTTTTCCGCCCCTTGCTAGATCATTAGAGGGGTTTATATATAGTCTAGAATATCTCTATTTAGGAAAGATTTAATGCATTAATTCTAGGACGTAAATCCCTACGGATTTGCAGTAAAAAAAACGCAAAAGGAAGCTGCAATATTCTGATTTTGTGCTGGTGCTTTACGTCTGATTTCTTTCCAGTTTTAGAGGAGGGTGTGGCTATTTTCTTTCCTTCCATAGGGCCAGCTGCTCCCTTTCAAATGAGGCAAGAAAAAACATGGTTGCAGCTCCAAAATTCAGGCATGATGATAAAGGAAAAACAGCAGGAATTTGCAGCGAAAAAAAGGAAAGAAATCAGATGGAGGGTGCAGCTGAAAAGTCTCATTTTCCTTATTCGGTGCGGAAAAAATCCTGTCATTTATGATTATCCAGCCCCCTCTCCAGCTTTCAATATCCTTCTTCAATTCAATCCCTCATTTTAACAATTTTCAATTCAGTCCTTGGTCCCAAAAAATCCTTCGAATCAGCCCCGCGAACTTGGGCTATATCCTTCCCGCGGCAGAATTTTCTGCCCTCACGTTAGATATTCAAATGGGAATATCTTGAGCTTCTGATATCAAAATCAAGTGATTCAAAAGCCCAAATTCATGTACGCGTCTAGGACTAAATCTTTGATGAAGAAGTCGAAGTGAGATAAAATCTTTTTACAGAACAGAAACTGGCAGTAATCTAGTTGGTCAAAAGGAATCTCCGGGTCTAACTCAAAACTCGACGAATGTCGAGAATCCCGATATGATCGAGAGTATGAACTAAGAACGAAAATCACAAAAACTAGGCCAAAAATAGAGTTTCTTTAGTGCGGACTCGGGTCAATATCCTTCTCGTGGCAGAATTCTCTACCTTCACGTTAGATATTCAAACGGGAACATCTTAGGCCTCTGATATCGAAATCAAGTGATTCAAAAGCCCAAATTCATCTACACGTCTAGGACTACAACTTTGATGAAGGAGTCGAAGTGAGATAAAATATTTTTACATAACGGAAACTGGTAGTAATCTAGTTGGTCAAAAAGGTTCTTGATCCGACAATACCGAGCATCCAAATCCGATCGAGAATCTTGCTCTAAGAACAATGATCCCTAGGACCTAATAAAGGTGTACGTCAATTTTTCAACATGTAATGAGTTATAGAATATACCTAGGATGGTCAGATATCGTACGAAACTGGGTCAGAATCAGAGCCTAAGTTGGAACAAAAAATTATGACAGCAGCAGAACCATTTTTTAGTGCAAATTCTGAGGGATTTATTCAACCTTAAAGACCAGATAAAAAAAGAATGAATTTAGCATTATGAAGACTCCTGATCAACCTAATAAAACCTGATGATTTTGGTAGTAAAGGGGAAGGATAAAAAGAGTAGAAAACAGCTCAAACAAGGTTTCAAAAAACAAAATATTTCTTTCTGTGCTTTTGTCAATCTTCTGGCAAATATGGGCTAAACTCCTACACTCTGTTCAAAAAAAGGTATACACCGTCTCCAGCATGTGGGGTCCAAAATTGAGTAACAACAGTTGCCCCCTCTTTACAATGCTTACAAAGCAAAACTTGTCAAGCGCTTCGCGTAGTAAGTGTTGTAAAGATAAACCATCTAATCCTGCTAAATGTCACTGCTTTCCCTAAACAATGGTCTCCCTATCAGATGACCTGCCTATTTAAGATTTCTAGAAAAACACCATGTTTTTTTTTAAATGGTCCAATTAGTGGGTGACCTGCTCATCCTAAAATTCTTAGAAAACTCCACGCTTTTCTAAGAAATGGTCTCAATAATAGGTGACCGGCACATCTTAAAATTCTTAGAAAACTCCACGCTTTTCTAAGAAACGGTTTCAATATCAGGTAACCGACCCCTCTTAAAATTCTTTAGAAAACTCAACGCTTTTCTAAGGAATGGTCTCAATATCGGGTGACCTCGCCCATCTTAAGATTCTTAGAAAACTCCACGCTTTTCTAAGAAACAGGTCTCAATATCGGTGACGGGCCCATCTTAAAATTCTTAGAAAACTCCATGGTTTTCTAAGAAACGGTTTCAATATCAGGTAACCGGCCCCTCTTAAAATTCTTTAGAAAACTCCACGCTTTTCTAAGGAATGGTCTCAATATCGGGTGACCTACCCATCTTAAGATTCTTAGAAAACTCCACACTTTTCTAAGAAACGGTTTCAATATCAGGTAACCGGCCCCTCTTAAAATTCTTTAGAAAACTCCACGCTTTTCTAAGAAACAGTTTCAATATCAGGTAACCGGCCCCTCTTAAAATTCTTTAGAAAACTCCATGCTTTTCTAAGGAATGGTCTCAATATCGGGTGACCTGCCCATCTTAAGATTCTTAGAAAACTCCACGCTTTTCTAAGAAACGGTTTCAATATCAGTGTAAGCGCCCTCTTAAAATTCTTTAGAAAACTCCACGCTTTTCTAAGGAATGGTCTCAATATCGGGTGACCTGCCCATCTTAAGATTCTTAGAAAACTCCACGCTTTTCTAAGAAACAGGTCTCAATATCGTGACGGGCCCATCTTAAAATTCTTAGAAAACTCCACGCTTTTCTAAGAAACGGTTTCAATATCAGTAACCGGCCCCTCTTAAAATTCTTTAGAAAACTCCACGCTTTTCTAAGGAAGGGTCTCAATATCGGGTGACTCGCCCATCTTAAGATTCTTAGAAAACTCCACGCTTTTCTAAGAAACGGTTTCCATATCGGAACCAGGCCCCTCTTAAAATTCTTTAGAAAACTCCACGCTTTTCTAAGGAATGGTCTCAATATCGGGTGACCTGCCCATCTTAAGATTCTTAGAAAACTCCACACTTTTCTAAGAAACGGTCTCAATATCAGGTAACCGGCCCATCTTAAAATTCTTAGAAAACTCCATGCTTTTCTAAGAAACGGTTTCAATTCTCAATATCGGGTGACCTGCCCATCTTAAGATTCTTAGAAAACTCCACGCTTTTCTAAGAAACAGTCTCAATATCAAGTGACTGGCCCATCTTAAAATTCTTAGAAAACTCCACGCTTTTCTAAGAAACGGTTTCAATATCAGGTAACCGGCCCCTCTTAAAATTCTTTAGAAAACTCCACGCTTTTCTAAGGAAGGGTCTCAATATCGGGTGACCTGCCCATCTTAAGATTCTTAGAAAACTCCACGCTTTTCTAAGAAACGGTTTCCATATCGTGTAACCGCCCCTCTTAAAATTCTTTAGAAAACTCCACGCTTTTCTAAGGAATGGTCTCAATATCGGGTGACCTGCCCATCTAAAACTTCAAAAGAAAACATCTTACCTCGAGGAAATAAAGCAAGGCTGGTTCATAATTCCTATCCTTTTTCGTAGTTCCGTTGACCTGAGATTTTGGACCTCAGCGGTTTTCCCAAAAACTTGGAACTATTTTGGCCTTCGTCACACCTTCTCCTGTCAGGTTAGTGTTATGACAATATAGCATGCATGTTTTTTTGTTACTTATTTTGGAAACATAGGTCCCCCTTTCTGTTGTAGACTTATTGAGCTCTTGTTTCCATTTGTTTGTCCGACTCATCCTCTTGAAACAGAATATGCTCCACGCGCTATACTTCCTATCCTCTTGGTGAAGAGATCTTTGGTTCCTTATGGGGCCCTTTCTTGCTCCATTGAGTATTGTCTTTTATTATTATTTTAAAAGGAAAACTCAAAAGATTTGGTTTTGTTCATGAAAACTGAAACTTTCAATGCAATTGGCAAAAAGTTGCTTTTTTAGAAGTTTTTATGATATACCCCTTTGGGCTTTGGTTCACTATGGACCCCTATGTTCACTTCGTACACTTCTTGCCCCCAGTGTGGTGTGCATAAATATGCCAAGTTTAGATTTGATTTGGTTCGGTTCTCTCCAATTGATGGAGTCATCTCCTTAGTCATGCGTAAAAAACAGTTCTTTTAAGTAAAAGATTTCAAATGCTATGAGATCATACGTTTTATGAAAAAAAAGGTTCTTTACAAAGAGAATTCATGGCCGAACATTATTTTATTGACTGGGAAGCATAGTATTTCTTTATAGAGTCAGCATTCATAGGTTTAACTAGATCTTCTCCATCCATTCTAGATAACAATAAAACTTCTCTCGAGAACGCTTTCTTTACCACCAAAGGGCCCTCATTGTTTGGCGCCCATTTACTCTGATCTTCTCCTGGTAAAAGGCAACATTTTCTTCATCACAAGATCTCCTTCATGGAATCCTCAAGGTCAAATCTTCTTGTCGTATGATTTGGCCATCCTTCTTTGATAGAGTTGATGATGACAGATTGCGGCTATCCTCTTTTCACTGATTAGATTCAGCTGTTCATATCTAACCTTTGCCCATTCTACCTCTTCTAGCTCAAAGTCTATCAATACTCTCAATGAGGGGATTTCCACTTCTAAAGGCATCTCGCCTCTATTCCATATACCAACGTATACAGGGTGGCTTCTATTGAGGTTCGGATTGCGGTGCGATACGTGTGAAGGGCAAATGGCAACATCTCATGCCAATCCTTGTAGGTGACTACCATCTTCTAAAAATCTTCTTGACATTTTCGTTAGCAGTTTCCACCACACCATTCATCTTATGGCGAGGAATTGGAATGCTTGATTTTCCATTTAGCGAAGAGTTCTATTATCATCTTGCCATTGAAGTTCTGGGCATTATTAGTCACAATCTTTTCTAGTGGACCATATCGACAAATCAAATCTCTTTCCATAAATTTCTTCACCACTTTTTACCTCCATGTCATCCAAACATCTCAACAAAGCTCCGTCAGATGATTTCTTATACAAAGTTTCCCCATCAAGATAGATATCCATTACCAAGGGTTTCCATTTATTTCTCTCTCAACTAAGCAATAATGAGCTGGGTTATATCTGATATCAATGTGTACCGACTGTACCTTGTGCCCAAAGTCTATTCTAGCCATAGAATCTAACGTGATCAAAGCGTCAGCAAAATGGTTTCCTTCCCTTCCTAGATGGGTGAACTTTATTTCCTCAAATTCTCTAGCCAATTTAGACAGTTATTCTTAGTAAGGTCTTAACTTCTCATCCTTGATTTGCCATTTTCCTTTCACTAATCACAATCGAGTCTCCATACATATCTATCTTTCTAATATTCAACTCCAATGCCGCCTCTAAAACAAGAATGCAAGCTTTATACTCCTATGTTGTTATTGCACCCAAACTGCAACTTAACTAAAATCGAATACTACTTTTTATTAAGAGAGATTATCATTGCATTAGCTCTATTACCACATACGTTTACAGCACCATCAAAGTACATAGTCCACCAATCTAATTTTCCTTCCTCAACTGAAAACACATCTTCATCAAGAGGTACTGCTTGATTTTCTCGAAAGCTTCTTCACACTCTTATTCCAAATTCCAAGATTCTTCTTCCTTAACAATCGAAGATTGGGTCACAAGTCATGGTTAATTGGGATATAAACCGAGCAATGTAATTCAACTTTTCTTAGAACTTTCTTACATCCTTCTCATCCTTGGGAGTTGGCATAGATTGAATAGCCTTTACTTAACCAAGGTCCACTTCTATCCTTTTGTCACTCATCCTAAATCCCAACAACTTCCCGGATTTCACCCCGAATGAACACCTTGCATGGTTAAGCCTCAACTTGTACTTCCTTGGTCTTTCAAACAATTCCTTGAATATTTGGACATGATTCTCTCCCTCCCTAGATATAGCAATCATGTCATCCATGTATACTTCACTATTTGTGCATCATGTCATGAAATAGAGTTACCATGGCCCTTTGGTAGGTGGCCCCAACATTCTTCGACCCAAATGGCATGACCTTGTAACAAAAGGTTCCTCATGGTGTTACAAATGTTGTTTTCTTCTTATCCTCTTACGCCATTTTTATCTGATTGTAGCCCGAAAATCTGTCCATAAAAGAATATGTGGAGATACGTGCTGCATTTGTCAAACATATCTATGTGTGGTAGACAAAACTCTAATTTTATCTTCCTTTTTTGGTACAACCACTATGTTGGACACCCGTTGTGGATATTTGACTACTTCTAGAAAATCGGTGTTCCACTGCTTTTCAATTTCTACCTTTACTTTGATCAAGACATCCGAATGGATTCTTCTCAACTTTTCCTTAACCGATTTGCATCCTTCTACCAACAGTACCCTTTGTACTACAATATCCGTATCTAAGCCAGACATATCCTCATAGGACCAAGCAAAAACATCTATATAATCTCGAAGTAACCAACTCTTTTCTTTCTTTAGGAGTGATCAAAATCCATATCTTCAGCTCTCTCTTGATTTCTTCATTACCCACATTTATGGTTTCAAGTTCCTCTTTAGCGGGTCTCCAAGCTTGTTCATGTTGTCCTATTTTTATCCCATTCTTCCTCTTCTACAGCCTACTATGTATTCTTTAAAGTTTGGCCATTCATTCTTAGTATAAAGTTCGGTGTTTGTTTTGGAAGATCCACTTTGAAAACGGAAAGTGATGTGTAAAAACATCAAGATGAACTTTTGAAAATACATGATCTCATTAAAGGGAAAAAGTTGTCTCAAAACATTTGTTCGAGCAAACCAATTAGGTGTGCATCATCATTCCAAATTCCTTCAAGCTCTTTTTGGCACTAGGTGTGACCTTTCATCATTTTCCTTAGTCAATTGTTATGGATTCTAGAAGGGGGACCTATATTTCTAGGTCTGCATATGCGTGTATAGATGTATAAGAAAATGCATGATATAATGCATGATTATGATAAGAATGCATTTGTATATTGGGTATGGATGCAGCCTTCTTGTGAACGAATAATAGCCACCATCTTACAAACAGAAACATAGATTCTCTTGTCACATTGCTAGGAGTACTGCCCTTCAAGTCGTTTGCTTGAATCATATTCACCAAGAGACAGATTTTGCATAAGAAGATGGGTCAACGCCCTTTTCATTAATGCTTGATAAGTTTATTACATTTATAAATGAAAAAGGAAATACAACATATTAATCCCTTTCCTCCACAAACTCTCTAGCCAAAGGTAAAAAGGCAAAGCTGTGGTTCTCAATCTTCCCTAGAAAGGCATCGGTTTCAGCTAGGCTTCGGCGATAGCGAATGATGTCCCCTCCCACATTTCGCGCATTGATTCTAATAATTCGAGCATATGCAGTAGTTTCGTCCATTTGCTCATCTGTCTCGGTCATCTTTTCTATGAGTAACATATTGGTTCGTTTAAACGCAGCGTTGTTGGCGTCGATTTGATCCTTGTGTTTTTCCATTGCTGCTAGCTTCTCGTCCGAATACTTCACCTTTTCACGTTCCTTGTCAAGTTTTATCCTCATAAATTTTATCCCATTCTTCTTAATGGCTAATTCTGTTTCAATAGCCTCAAAACCTTTCCTTTTACTTTCTTCTTTTGCAATCCCCATCGAATGGCTTTCCAACTCCATATATTTCTTGTTCAAATCCTCATACTTCCCAATTTTATCCATCGATTCGAACTTGGACTTGTGCAAATTTTTCTTGGAAATATTCTGCACTTCCTTGGCAATCGTTAAAGTCAATCTCCATTGCTTCAAGTTCATAGCAACTTTGCATCCAATCCAAACTCATCCCTCTTAGCTCCTTCTCACTCCTTTCCCTAGCAATCTTCTCCTCACCTAGCTTTAACTCAAGCTTTGTTATTCGCGCATCTCTAGATTGTATTTGCTCATCTAGAAATGCTCTCCTTTTATCCTCTTTTAGCATCATTTCTTCCAACATTGCCTTGTCTTTTCTGCTTTTGCTCAACTCCGTCCGAAGTTTTTCCAATTGTCTTCTTAACTCCTCTTCATTATTGACCCTTTTCCTCTTAACACTCTTCTATAGTTTGGGGAGATTTGGCCTCTACACAAGGCATGGCTAAAGCAGCTAAGTCTCTCCATCTTGCATATCCTTCGCTTGCACTTGGATCCTTTAAACCTTCTATCTCAACCAAAAACAGATGCTTCCAATCTTGTTTGATGATCTCCAAAACTTCTTGTGCAATGGGATCTTTGAACAAACCAAAGAATGGAGCAATTCCCATAGTCCTTGGAACAAACTGCATGCCCCCAAGTTGCCTTACCACTAGGGTAGGAGCATAACTCACAACTCATTAGGACTTTCACTGTCGTTACCCATGGGGCTCTCCACTTAAAATCACTATTAGGCAAACCTTCTAATTTGTCAACCCAACCTTGGTTGTCTAGATCTCCCCATTCTTCTTCTTCTACTAACTTCAGGGGTCTTTGGGTGAACCACCAAAAATTATTAAAGACAGGCTTTTTTGTTTCGATATGGCTAACCATCCAGGATATACAACAATTACGTGCAACATCTCATTGCTCCTTTTCTGGTCCTCCTACAATGTTTAAGTGTCAAGATGGTTTCGGCTAAAATAGCAGCCACTGGATTGATTTGTGTATTCTCATACTCTACATAAGCAGCAGCGGCCTCCAAACTCACTACACCCATCTGACTTGGGAACAACACAAAGCCAAATATGCCCAAGGCAATCAATCTCTCTTTTTCTAATCCTGACTTCTTTTCCAGTTCAATTTCTAGCATCCTCCATTTTAGACCGGTAGCATTCTTTTCCAAGTTGGAGATTCTCGCGGTTTTGACAGTTCGGGGATGATCTTGTCAGATCTTAAAGGAAAATAAATCTTATACAGATTGTTTGGAAACTCAGTCAACATCCCATATTCCTCCATAGTGAGACATAGGTCTATGATTCCAAAAAAAAAAACAACGGTAGTCTGGATCCCAAAAATGAACTAAGGCTCGTACAGCTGGGCTTAAAACTTCTACCCTCACAATTTCCACCAAACATCTGTATTTCCTAAAAAATGCATCCTTATCCACATTCTGAAAGTGAGTCGTTAACTTGTTCACCTCATTCATAATGCAATTCAGGTTCTTGATTGGTGACGGCTTCTTAGCATCGCTTCTAAGGCAGTCTCCTTCAGTCAATTGTGACAGTTCAGAATTTTTCCCATATTCTATGATGGAAAATTTAGCAATGGTGGCCATTTCGTTCACAAGTCCTGCAATTCAAAATGCCTTGGGGGTTAGACTTGTTTTGATGCAAAAGATATTATGGATCATACACCCTAAGGATAGGTTCTAGTTCCTTTACGTGAGACATAGGGTAGGTTTACTACTTGGTCTCTAAAAAAGGGTCTCTTGCTGTCCCAGTGATCGCCCTCGTAAAGGCAATATGGGGGTTCAGCGAGATAGTGGGATGGCACATGTACCAATCACTATCAGTCTAAACACTCGGCAAAGAGTTGGGGTTTACACAAACTTAAACCTTGACTCAAGTCATAAGGCAAGCTGCTAGTTCCCCACTTAACTTAAAGTTTAATGTGTGTGCCCTCAAAAAGATAATAATAATAACGTGATGCATGCTAAAGCTTTTAAACAAAATATCATTCATAGTAAAAAAAAAACAACACAAAGCATAATAAAAAAAACAATTACCAAGCTTAGTCCTAAGGTCCCCAGTGGAGTCGCCATCCTGTCGCACCCTCGCGGCGGAGCGCGGCGTCGCGGCAAACCCTCGATTGATTTCGAGGTCTTTTGTTTTATTGTGAATAAGGGAGTCGCCACCTAGTATTTGGTCACTAGGAACCCTAACTGGTCTTTCAGAGATTCTAAGGTAAGGGACTGGTTGCGTAAAGGGAAGGTATTAGCACCCCTAGTACGCTCTACCTAAGGTAAGCTGCTTGGTGTTTGGTTTGCTTTATAATTGCTATAGTGTTGGTGTTTTCTAATCCCATCGGTTTTCTAGGTTTGATTCAAACTAAATTTATTAAGATAGAAATCCAAGGAAGTTCCATGTGCTTTAAAAGCTCATTTTCCCCTTAGTTTTTCAAGAGTTTGCGACTCGTAAATCGCAAGGAGGAAAGACAAAAAATTAGAAATCTAAGGAAATTTAGAGCGCTTTAAAAAACCTATTTTTTTTCTTAGTGTTTTATACTCTCACGGCTCGTAAACCTGGAGTAAAAAATTGAAATGTCCTCGATTATAATGAAGGCTTCTTTCAAGAATATGTGTGGATTTATTATTCTTAGAAAATTATTTTGGATATTTACCACTTCGGGTCTCTTTATCCAAATATTAACAGTGAATAATAACAAATTATTCCCAATAATATTTTGGATATTCGTCCTTTAAGGATTTCTTTATCCAAACATTAACGGTGAATAATAACGGGTTATTCCCAATAATATTTTGGATATTCATCCCTTTGGGATTTCTTTATCCAAACATTAACGGTGAATAATAGATGAATTCCCCCAAAATAAGATTTTTGTATTTTTTTGGAATATTGGCCAATACCCTTTGGAGTTTTACAAACATGTTGTAAAATCCAGAAATGCAAGAAAATAATTTTTGTTGTGTTTAAGAAATCCATGCGAAAACACATTTTCAAAACTTCAAGTATTTTTTGTATATAAAAAAAAATATTCAAAACATGTTAGGGTATTGGCCGTATGCAACACACAGGAAAACAGATTTTTTTTATCGAAACATAAGCATCACAGTTAATCACAATTAAAGGTAACCAATCGTCACATATATTCTAAAATTTGCAAGAAAGCTTAAAGCAACTAAAAAAAAATCATAACTGGAGAGAAATAAAACAGAATTTAGTGACAGTGTTCATCCCCATAAACCCCTTTCTTTGACAAAACTAAAACCCAACGTAAAGATCACACACAGACAGCAAGAAGAAAATAAAATAAAAGCTGGAAGCATGTTCTCTAAATGTAAAAGCCATGGCCGGCTAATCTCTTCTCCAGCGGCGCAAGGAATACACACAGTGAAGGTCCCTAAATGTGAACGTTCCTAAACATGAAGGCAGCCCCTTTTACATGGACTGCCGCTAAACTCCAACATCATGAAAGAATAATGGGCAAGCGTTGGCTTTGTCTAAATAGAACCAATTATTCAGAGGGAAGAAAGTTTTACAACCGAATAACCAACGAATGCCTAGTATAAAAAATAACAAAGGAGGAGAGATTGGGGCTTATACCTGCAGATCCTTTTTGCAGCAAATAATAACCGAAAGACAGCTCACGTGTGCCTCCTTAGCTTCTGGTAAATGACAGACGAAGCAAAGACGCTGAAGCTGTGCTGATGAATTGAACGTTCTTCCTTCTACTTCTCTTGCTTTTACTGCTTTCCCTGTCGCCTGCCTCTCCTTTCTCCTCTCGTTTTTTTTTTTTACAGTGACGAAAGGATCAAAGAAAGAACCCCTATGTTCCCCTGTTATCTGCGGGTTTTTTTAAAACTCCCTGCCTCTCTTGTGTTTTGCTTCTTTCTTTTGCTTTTTTTTTCTGCTCCTCTTCCCTCGGTTTTCTCTTCTGTTTATGCTCTTTTTTTCTGCGTTTTTCACCTCTTTTTTCCGCCCCTTGCTAGATCATTAGAGGGGTTTATATATAGTCTAGAATATCTCTATTTAGGAAAGATTTAATGCATTAATTCTAGGACGTAAATCCCTACGGATTTGCAGTAAAAAAAAACGCAAAAGGAAGCTGCAATATTCTGATTTTGTGCTGGTGCTTTACGTCTGATTTCTTTCCAGTTTTAGAGGAGGGTATGGCTATTTTCTTTCCTTCCATAGGGCCAGCTGCTCCCTTTGAAGTGAGGCAAGAAAAAACGTGGTTGTAGCTCCAAAATTCAGGCATGATGATAAAGGAAAAACAGCAGGAATTTGCAGCGAAAAAAAAGGAAAGAAATCAGATGGAGGGTGCAGCTGAAAAGTCTCATTTTCCTTATTCGGTGCGGAAAAAATCCTGTCATTTATGATTATCCAGCCCCCTCTCCAGCTTTCAATATCCTTCTTCAATTCAATCCCTCATTTTAACAATTTTCAATTCAGTCCTTGGTCCCAAAAAATCCTTCGAATCAGCCCCGCGAACTTGGGCTATATCCTTCCCGCGGCAGAATTTTCTGCCCTCACGTTAGATATTCAAATGGGAATATCTTGAGCTTCTGATATCAAAATCAAGTGATTCAAAAGCCCAAATTCATGTACGCGTCTAGGACTAAATCTTTGATGAAGAAGTCGAAGTGAGATAAAATCTTTTACGTAACAGAAACTGGCGAATCTAGTTGGTCAAAAGGAATCTCCGGGTCTAACTCAAAAACTGACGAATGCCGAGAATCCTGATATGACTGAGAGTATGAACTAAGAATGAAAATCACAAAAACTAGGCCAAAAATAGAGTTTCTTTAGTGCAGACTCGGGTCAATATCCTTCTCGTGGCAGAATTCTCTACCTTCACGTTAGATATTCAAACTGGAACATCTTAGGCCTCTGATATCGAAATCAAGTGATTCAAAAGCCCAAATTCATCTACACATCTAGGACTACAACTTTGATGAAGGAGTCGAAGTGAGATAAAATATTTTTACATAACAGAAACTGGTAGTAATCTAGTTGGTCAAAAAGGTTCTTGATCTGACAATACTGAGCATCCAAATCTGACTGAGAATCTGCTCTAAGAACAATGATCCCTAGGACCTAATAAAGGTGTACGTCAATTTTTCAACATGTAATGAGTTATAGAATATACCTAGGATGGTCAGATATCGTACGGCCTGGTCGAGAATCGGAGCCTAAGTTGGAACAAAAAATTATGACAAAGAAGAGAACCATTTTTTAGTGCAAATTCGAGGGATTTATTCAACCTTAAAGACCGAGATAAAAAAAGAATGAATTTAGCATTATGAAGACTCCTGATCAACCTAATAAAACCTGATGATTTTGGTAGTAAAGGGGAAGGATAAAAAGAGTAGAAAACAGCTCAAACAAGGTTTCAAAAAACAAAATATTTCTTTCTGTGCTTTTGTCAATCTTCTGGCAAATATGGGCTAAACTCCTACACTCTGTTCAAAAAAAGGTATACACCGTCTCCAGCACGTGGGGTCCAAAATTGAGTAACAATAGGGTTTATAGTGTGTCATGGAAAGGAGTCTCTGCTGACCCCCAGAAAGTCCAAGCGATAGTAGATTGGCCTGAACCTAAGACTATTCATGAGGTTCGTAGTTTTCATGGGCTTGCGACTTTCTATCGTCGTTTTATTAAGGGATTTAGCATCATCATGTCGCCTATTATAGATTGTTTGAAACAAGGTGAGTTGAAGTGGAGTAAAGGAGCTAATAGGGCATTTGAGGAGGTTAAGAAGAAAATGACGGAGGCCCCAGTAATGCGACTACTTGATTTTACTAAAGTGTTTGAAGTAGAATGTGATGCTTCGAGAGTCGGTATAGGTGGAGTACTTAGTCAGGAACGTCACCCTGTAGCCTACTTTAGTGAGAAACTTAATGAGGCAAAACAAAAGTACTCAACTTATGATAAGGAGTTTTATGCGGTGGTTTAGGCCTTGCGTTATTGGTGCCATTACTTGTTACGACAGGAGTTTGTTCTTTACTCCGACCATGAGGCCCTTCGCTATCTTAACTCCCAAAAGAAGCTTAATCATAGGCATGGTCATTGGGTTGAATATTTGCAAGCATACTCATTTGTTTTGAAACATAAATCTGGAATAGAGAATAAGGCTGCAGATGCTTTGAGTCGTTGGGTAACGCTCTTATCTGTAATGAGTATTGAAGTCACAGGATTTGACAGACTCAAAGAGGAGTATGAATCTTGTTCAGAATTTGGAGAAATATACTTGACATTGAAGGATGAGAATCACCATGTTATAAATGGTTATCACCTCCAAAATGGATACTTACTTCGGGATAAGAAGCTTTGTATCCCGAAAACATCCGTGCGTGAGTTTTTGATATGGGAGATTCATGTTGGAGGTCTTTCAGGACATTTTGGAAGGAATAAAACCATCAAAGAAGTGGAATGCCAGTTTTTTTGGTCTAGTTTGAAAAGAGATGTCGCTAAATTGGTAGGTCAATGTCGAACTTGCCAACTAGCTAAGCATAGAAAACAAAATACTGGTCTTTACACCCCATTGCTCGTTCCTACTTGCCCTTGGCAAGATGTAAGCATGGATTTTGTGCTTGGGCTTCCACGTACTGCAAAGAAACATGATTCTATTTTTGTGGTTGTCAACCACTTCCCTAAGATGGCCCATTTTATTCCTTGTACTAAGACCACAGATGCTTTCAAAGTTGCAAAACTCTATTTTGACGAGATTGTCAAGTTGTATGGTCTTCCCCAAACCATAGTTTCGGATAGGGATGTTAGATTCACAAGTTATTTCTGGAAAACCCTTTGGCATATGGTGGGAACCAAATTGAAGTTTTCTACTGCTTACCACCCCCAAATTGATGGTCAAACTGAGGTGGTTAACAGGAGTTTGGGCAACCTTTTAAGGTGTCTAGTGAGTGATCATAATCGAAATTGGGATCTGATTCTTCCTACGGCCCAGTTTGCCTATAATAGCTCTATCAATAGGTCAATAGGCATGAGTCCCTTTGAAGTTATACATGGTTACAAGCCTAGGAAACCTTTAGACCTTCTTCCCATGTCCCTTCATGCTAGAGTGTCTGAGTCAGCCAAGTCTTTTGCACGTAGAATTCAGGATTTGCATATTGAGATTACTAAACAGATTCAAGCAAGTAATGCGCAATATAAACTTCAAGTTGATTTACATAGACGACATAATGAGTTTAATGTGGGAGACTATGTTATGATACGGATCAGACCCAAGCGGTTTCCTTCGGGAGCTAATCGAAAATTACATGCACGTAGTGTCGGGCCTTTCAAAGTGCTACAACGGGTTGGTCCAAATGCTTATGTTCTTGATTTACCACATGATTTTGGCATTAGCTCTACATTTAATATTGAGGATCTAGTTGCATACCACAAACCACTTCCTATTCTAGATGATCCATTTGAGATACCACTTAACTCCCCTTTTGATGATCCTATTGAAACCTTTATCCCTTTCACCTTGACATCAGCACAAAAAGATAATATTGATGCTATTCTGGATGAACAAGTTGTTTTTAACAGGAATGGTGAGGTTCAACGGTTTCTAGTTCGTGGGTGGGTCAACCTGACTCGAGATTGCACTTGGATTACTAGAGATACTTTGCGGCAGCTTGACCCAGATCTTTGGGAGTACTATCAGAGTCGGCCAGTACTACACTCGACGGGGTCGAGTTTCTCTAACCCCAGGAGAGTTGGTGGGGACACCAGATCCACACTACAAGCTACACGAGTATATAGACGGAGACGACGTAGGATGGCCCAGCCTGTCACGCTTTGGTTGGGAGACTAAGCCCATTTGAGCCTATTTCATTGTTATTTTATTTATTTAGGCCATTTGGGCCTGCTCATTGTTATTTTATTATTTATGTTAAACAGTTTGATTTGATGGGCTGAGCCCAATAGCGGGATGTTTTAGGGTTTACTATTTATATGTTCTTCTGTCATCTTGAGAAACAGTTTTGATGATTAATGAAAATATTGCAGACTTTGCATATCTCCAATCCCCTTTCTTCTCTTCTTCAACTTCTTTCTTTTCTAAAGCTTCTTTCTGTTCTTGCTTTAATTTTATTATTTATTGTTCCGCATCATACAACTTCAGGAACCTCACCCTACTCACAAATTTCATTAGCAGAAACCTGTGCTCATTGGACTTCATCAAGATGTAGAAGTTCTCTGCGTTTTTGGTCAGTAGGAATTGTTTTCTACCGGTTCTCACATTCTCTGCCCACAGACACTACTCTGATTCGAGCTGGTTCCTACGCAAATTAGACACTGAAATAGGAGAAGCAAATCTTTAACAGCCTGCTTTTATGATCCCTTAAAGAATCCCACCTCAAACCCATTCCCCTTCAAAGAGAGTAATAGGAATTCCCTTTCATGATGGTATATCATGATTCAGTGTTTAGGATTCTAACTCAAACCCATGCTGTTTGCCATTGTCTACCAGGTTTTCCTGCATGCTAGTATTTTCTCACACAAAAATAGGCCCTAATCTGTTATTTTCTGGTAGTTGAACCCTCTGTCATCTATTTGGGTGAGTGAGGTATTACTTAGTCATTTGAACCATACTTTTCATTGGTCTGCAAGCAGAATGCCTGCTTTTCACTATGTTCTAGTGTACTATGTCAAAGGTGAGTATAACATTGTTACGGTTGATGACCACAACTTGATTACTGTTTTCATTTACAAAATCTAAAACAAAGATGGAACATTTATTTCATAGGAATTGATTATCATATTCTAAGGGGTGGCATAACTAGAAATTGTCTATTTTTTCTGCATTTCTTATTTGTTTTCAGTCTTTCGGTCTTAAGCAAGATTATAATTCTTTTGAAGGTTTGTAATGCATTTGGTGAGAGAAAAAATCTACATACAGAACAAGGATTCCACAGGTGAGCTGATAAGAAAGATTGAAGAGGCTGTCTTAGGAACTCTAAACAATTCGAGATCATCAAGAATTGCATCACGGTTAGTGATTGTCTAAAATATGCGCAATGAATAAATAGATCATTCTATTTCAACTTCTTTGATCATAATATGTAATTTCTTTGTATTTTCGCTAACTTATATTCCCCGTTGAACTTCAAAGCTAAGTTAGAATACCTTTGACTGGTATGCCGTCTTGGTCTGGATATCAATTCTATTATGGTAGTTTACTAATACTGATCTCACTTCAGTTTACGAAGCATACTGGTCTGAAGTACCACATCCAGACTCATTTAGATCAATTGGAAGCTTCTAGACAAACGTTACTTGATCGAATTTTGGAAATTGATCAAACAATGGCGAACCCAAAGGAAAAGGATATTGAACGTGTGAGACATTGTCGAATATGCCAAGCTATTGACAATGGTCCCACATGTGTTCATTGTGAATTGGAGGAATCATTTCAGGTATGTTAGTCAACTGCCTGTTTACTTTGATGTTTGACTATTTAGCACGTCGAAGAAGGGGGAGAGGGGATTCACTGTGATCACATTTTTATATTTGTTTGTCAGGAATATGAGGCAAGGCTATTTCGTCTTAACAAATTACATGGAGGCATTATTACATCTGCTGAAGAAGCAGTGAATCTGCAAAAAAGAAAGTCAGAGAGAAATCGTTACTACTGGAATTTAGACCGCCAAAAGAAAAATTTACTGCCATCTAGTGATTTGAATGAAGAATCGAAGAAAAGAAAGACTGGAGAAACAGTGATGGTAAGTTTCCTTACCTCAATAGGTCAAACTAAACCATCTTTCATCTACCAGATGTTTAATTCTGGAGATTCCTCATGGCCATCTGTCAATGGACATGACTGAATGGCTGTTCTTATGTGAACTAGCCTATGAATCGTACTCCAGCATAAATGGCTGTATATTTTTTAAGACTCTTACCACTTGATTGGAGCTTGCAACATATAAGCGCAAGTCAACAGATAGGCGGTTCATCTCATTCTAGCAATGCCAAATTTTAATTGTTAGAGAATAAAATCTCCATAATTTAGGAAATTGTATATAGCGTAATTGTTGCAATCCCACCATATACGGGACAACCTTAATTCTAGCATAACAGCAACTTATTTCCTAGAATAGCACTTTGTTGTAGCTATATATGTATGTGTATCTGTACATTGAATAATCAATTTGGAGTCTCCAATTTTACATGGTATCAGAGCTCCTCGTGGTAGCTCTTCTTTTCCGCTGTAACTTTGGTTTTCTTTCTCTCTGATTGAAACATATTTCTTCTTTCTCTTATTTCATCATGGGCAATGATGATGAGTCTTCTCAAAGCCCCATTACTGAGACATCTAATTTTTTTTTTATACACTCTTCGGATCACCCAGGCTCTTGCTTGTTACCAAGCGCCTGAATGGTGATAACTATCCCACATGGAAACGCTCCATGATCATTGCCCTTACAGCCAAGAATAAGATTGGCTTTGTCAACGGCTCCATCGAAACACCTTCACAAGCAACAAAACCAGCTGACTTTGCCCTCTGGGAAAGATGTGACAAAATGGTGCTTTCTTGGCTACTCAATGCAGTCGAACCCGATTTGGCAGAAGGGGTTGTTTATGCAGACATAGCACGTGATATCTGGAAAGATTTTGAAGATCGATTTTCTCAGGGCAATGCCCCACGAATCTACCAAATCCAAAAGGCTATTGCCTTCCACACCCAAGGTTCGATGCCTGTATCCAATTATTATACAAAACTTAAAGGTTATTGGGATGAACTAACCTCTTATAGGGGAACGCCATCTTGCTCTTGTAATGGAATGAAAGAATACAACAAGTTTAAAGAACAAGACCAAATTATGCAGTTCTTGATGGGGTTAAATGATTCATACAATGTTGTACGTGGCCAAATCCTACTCATGAAGCAGGAACTCCCAAGTGTTCAGGAGGTATATTCACTCATCTTTCAGGAGGAAAAACAACGGGAAATTGGATCACCTGTCATTGAAGGAGTTTCCATCGCTGCTGCTGTGAAAACCCATAAAGGAGCCGGATCTTCTCACCATCGTTTTGGAAGAAATCAAATCAGTTTTAGAGGCACACCAACCTCAAATGAATCCACACTGCACTGTACCTATTGCAATCAGGATCATCACACAATCGACCATTGTTACAAGCTGCATGGCTATCCTCCTGGACATAAACTTTATCGTGGTGGTTCCAACCCACCTGGGCATGCTAACACAAGGAGTACATCACACAATGGAAGCCGCAGCAAGTGGCGCACTTCATCTCCATATGCCCATCAGGTCCAAACAACCTCAGCAACAACTACAGCTCAAACTGAACAGTCCAGTTCTCATGTGAATCCATCCACTCAAAATTTGAAAAACATTTTGGATGGTCTTTCTGAAGATCAATGCAAACAATTAGCAACAGCACTGGTACACTTATCTAACCCCACATCCGAAAATACTGCTGTTTTTGCCAACGCTGCAGGTCTGTCCAATTCCTCACCTGCTAATTCAATTTTGCCTCACTCTTGGATACTTGATAGTGGTGCCACAGACCATATTTCATCTGATTCGTCCCTTTTTGTCCACTCTAATACCTCTCGCATGCCATGTGTTAATCTGCCTACAGGTTCATCAGTGCCCATTGATTCCACTGGCACTATTCTCTTTAATAAAAACATTACCCTGGACAATGTTCTTCATGTGCCTTCTTTTCGTCTGAATTTAATGTCTGCTAGTAAACTCACAAAATCTTTACGTTGTTGTATAATTCTCTTCCCTGATTTTTGTGTCATACAGGACTTGGCTACGGGGAAGATGATTGGGTGGGGTAAACAAGATGGAGGTCTCTACTACATGTCATCTGCCTCTCAAGCACCAATTTCCTGCCATGTTACCCCTTCGTCAGCTCTTTGGCATCAAAGACTTGGGCATCCTTCACTTGCTCATCTCAAATTGCTTTCTTCCTTTATCCCTTCCATGTCTGTTTCCTTTGATAATAAATGTCATGTTTGTCCAATGGCCAAACAAACTCGAAGTTCTTTTTCATTAAGTAATATTTCTACCAGTGCACCTTTTTCTTTACTTCATTGTGATATTTGGGGACCAAACCGGATTTCATCACATTCCGGTGCCCGTTATTTTCTCACTATTGTAGACGATTTTACTAGGTGCACTTGGGTTTTTCTCATGAGTAGCAAATCTGACACCCAACCTCTGCTTAAATCCTTCTTTCTTTTTGCCCGCACTCAATTCAATGTTAACATTAAAATCATACGCACTGACAATGGATCGGAGTTTCTTTCCATGAAAGATTTTTTTCTTAACAATAGGGTTGAGTTTCAACGTTCATGTGTGTACACACCACAACAAAATGGTGTTGTTGAACGCAAGCATCGCCACATTCTCAATATCGCACGTGCTTTGCGTTTCCAATCTAATTTACCCTTATCTTTTTGGGGGGAGTGTGTTTTGACTGCAGTTTACCTTATCAATAGATTACCTACCCCATTACTTAACCAAAAATCCCCTTTTGAACTGCTCTATAATAAACCGCCTATTTACTCTCATCTTCGAGTTTTTGGTTGCCTCTGTTATGGTACTATAGTTCACCCTCACCATAAATTTGATTCCCGTGCACGTTGTTGCGCCTTTCTTGGTTACCCTACCCGTCAAAAAGGTTACAAATTATACGACCTTGATTCTCATCACTTTCTTGTTAGTCGGGACGTCACCTTTCATGAAACCATTTTTCCATATGCTGCAAAACACTCCCTGCCTTTAACACATCCAGTCCTCCCCTTACCATTGGACCCACCTCACCCAGATCCATTTCCCATTAGCTCCCACTCCAATCCACTATCCTTATCTGAACCCAATACCCAGCTGACACACCTCACCCACATGGGTCCTCCTCATTTGACCTTATACCTTCACCACCTTACTCCCCAGCACCTGCCCCTGTTCCTACACAACAGTCCACCCGATCAAAATATCCTCCATCTTGGCATCAGTATTATCACCTCTCCAATGTTGCTGTTTCCCCACGCTCCTCATCTCATCCGGCGCCATTTCCTTCAGGTACTCATCACCCCCTTATCTCATTTTTTATCCCTTTCTCGTTTTTCTCCTTCCCATAGAGTTTTCCTAGCTAACATTTCAGGCACAACTGAGCCCACTTCCTATACCCAAGCTGTCCAAGATCCTCACTGGCAGGCTGCTATGCAAACTAAACTTGATGCTTTGGAACAACAAAATACTTGGACTCTCATGCCGTTACCTTCTGGCCACAAACCCATTGGCTGTAAATGGGTCTACAAGCTTAAATATAAATCTGATGGCACGCTTGACCGCTACAAAGCCTGTCTTGTTGTTAAGGGCTACACTCAGATTGAAGGCATCGACTATCAAGAAACCTTTTCTCCAACTGCCAAGCTCACCACTCTTCGTTGCCTCCTCACTGTGGCTTCTGCTCGTGGTTGGTTCATTCACCAACTTGACGTCCAAAACGCGTTTCTTCATGGTGACTTATCTAAAGTCGTGTATATAGACCCTCCTCCTGGTCTTTGTCGACAGGGGGAGCATCTTGTATGTCGTCTCAACAAGTCTTTATATGGTCTGAAACAAGCCTCCCGTAACTGGTTTTCTAAGTTCTCCACATCCATTCAAGCAGTTGGTTTCCAACAGTCCAAGGAAGATTATTCACTTTTTACCAGAGTTAATGGTAATTCTCTCACTGCCGTTCTTATATATGTTGATGATATACTTGTTACTGGCAACAGTTTGGATGAAATCAACAGTCTCAAATCATTCTTGCTTCAACACTTCCGCATCAAAGACCTTGGTGATCTAAGATACTTTTTGGGGCTTGAATTTTCTCGATCAAAACAAGGGATTTTTATGTGTCAGCGGAAGTATGCCCTATATATTTTACAAGATGCAGGCTTACTGGGTGGACGACCAGACTCTTTTCCCATGGAACAACATCTTAAACTTACTCCTACGGATGGTGTTCTCCTTGATGATCCAACCCGTTATCGACGATTAGTAGGGAGATTAATCTACCTCACAGTTACTCGCCCTGACATCGTGTATTCTGTTCAGATATTGAGCCGGTTTATGCAACAACCTAGAAAACCACACTTAGATGCAGCATTTCGGGTCTTGAGGTTTATCAAAGGCACACCTGGTCAAGGTTTGCTCTTTCCAGCAAATAACAACCTTGCCTTGATAGCTTACTGTGATTCTGACCACGCAGGATGCCCTACAACAAGAAAGTCAACTACAGGGTATTGTGTATTTCTTGGTGGTTCTCTTGTTTCTTGGAAATCTAAGAAACAATCAAATGTAGCAAAATCAACGGCAGAAGCAGAATATCGCGCCATGGCAACCGCGTGCCTGGAGATAACATGGCTACGCTACATTTTGGATGATTTAAAAGTCATTCAGGAAAAACCCACAATATTAAATTGTGATAATGAAGCTGCTTTGCACATTGCAGCCAATCATGTGTTCCATGAGCATACTAAACATATAGAGATAGACTGCCACATGCCACATTGTAAGGGAGAAGCTACAAGCAGGAATCATCTCTACTTCTCATGTCCGCTCACATGAACAACTTGCCGACATGTTCACAAAGGCATTGGGACGAGATCGGCTAAAATTCTTAAGTGGCAAGTTGGGACTTCAAAATATTCACTCTCCAACTTGAAGGGGAGTGTTAGAGAATAAAATCTCCATAATTTAGGAAATTATATATAGCGTAATTGTTGCAATCCCATCATATACGGGACAACCTTAATTCTAGCATAACAGCAACTTATTTCCTAGAATAGCACTTTGCTGTAGCTATATATGTATGTGTATCTGTACATTGAATAATCAATTTGGAGTCTCCAATTTTACATTAATCACGAGTGGTGGTGAGCTAATCAGTCCCTCATAATTGTTAAAATGAGGAATGGGCAGTGTAATCTCAACCAATCCAGCAACTCATCTTTGTTGCCAGTCTGTCTTTATTACAAAGTCCAACCCAGAGCTTTAATCACATTTACTAAAACTGATGCTCACAAATGGGCTGCAGAATCATGTCATATATAGTGGACATATGGGTTCAATAGTATGCGCTACTTCTATGTTGACACAATTAGATTTTACACAAATGGGGCAACTGATAATCTTAGTTTTCAGTGCAAGAACTTCAGGAATTAGTATCGTCAAATTCTATTGCGGGAAAATAACGTGATGCTGAAACAAGCACAAATAATTACTATATATTCCCTTGTTGTTGGTAGGTTTCAAAATCACCATCTTGGAGTTAGAAAATGAAGCTGTGTCTGCTGCCAGCCTGCAGATACACATTCTGGAGGCATGCATGATTGATTCTTTTTTTCTTTTTCTTTTTTGTTGTGGAAACTTCTACACTAGGACTGTATTGAATGAACAAATCATTAATAATATTGAATGCAAGCATTTTAAAACTGGCATTCTTTCCATTTCATCAAGGGAATGAGGAAGGAGTATGGGAATGAGATTTTCCATTAATATATTTTACCTACTACTACCACTACTAATACTACTCCACACACATGCACAGCATAAACACTAGAGCAATATCAATGTGAGTATTTTTCCTTCCCTCTCAAAAATGGTGAGACAAAACTCATACTCCAAGATTGTTATTTGCCTATATGTCATTATTCACCACCAGAAAAGAGAGATGGTATTTTTAATAGGAGTCGATACCCTTCCTTCAATGTCTTGGATTTTGATTAGAACTTTTCTTGTTTCTCTAAATTATGTTTCTATGTTGGAAGGGATGTAGTTGCACAAACAGGTTGATGTTTTTGTGCAGATTTTTTTTTGTACCTTCTCTCCCAAATTCAATTGATAGAATTTGTCTCCTTTATTGCCTTTTCTTTTTAAGTGATTTTTTGTAGGTAAAATCATCCGATGAAGTTTGCTTGAATTGTCTCTACTTTCATTTGTAAATCCATCATTTCTCTTCTCCCATGAACTTACAAAATAACAAATAAAAAATGTAGCGTTTATTTGTGGAACATTTTTGAGTTTTCTGAAAAAAAAATTGTTTTCTAATTCAAAATAAAAATTATTTTCTTGGAAACACTCTTCTCTAGTTTTTTAGAAAACTGAAAAACACAAAAAAGTTGTTTTCCAAATGCTTCTTTGGGACTTGTTTGGTTTGCTGAATTTTGTGTCTGTTCTTTTATTGTTTCTAATGTAAGCCAAATAAGACTTTCTAATTTTGGAACATGTTTCCTTAATTTTCCACAGAGAAATGTTATCAGGATAAATGCGAAGAACTAGATATGGGAACCATAAAACTATTTTCTAAAAGTAAACGTGAAAACATGACCTTAGCTTCTGAAGTCTTTGTTCACATCTTTTAATTATTTAACTTTCAGTTACTATTTGCTGAAAAAACTGAAGTGTCTTTGGCTGTTCAAGGTTCATATGGAACAAAGGTTTACTTCCTAATCTAATGCCTTGAGCAAATTTAAATTCAAATTTATAGTCTTGGAACATTCACATGGTGCACTTAAGACAGCATGCATGTTACTATTTGCATTTATATACGAGGTATTTCTCCTTTTTCCCATAGCATAAACCTTGTTCACTTATTTTTTGTCACCATAAAGGTTGAAGCAGTCACTAGAAGAATCTTGTGGATAAAGTCTTCAGATCCTAAAGCAAAGGTTCTCGTATTCTCAATTTGGAATGATGTCGTTGATGTGTTAGAGCATGCTCTCAATGCTAATGAAATCACCTATATCCGGATGAAAGGAGGAAGGTAGATAGGTCTCTTGATCATCTTATTTATGTTTTTTTTATAGTTCAACTGATCTTCATGGACCTTGATTGTCATTACCCAATTCCCGGATTCATGACCGGCACATAGGCAAGGTTCCTCTCCAAGGTTCTATACCTATGCGAACCCAAACTTACATACAAACTTAACTTTCAAATAACTCATTCAGAGTTCAACACAACACTAATAACAAAATTAACTTCATTATATAATTTGATTGTCTTAATACAAGAGTTAATACAAATTCATAGTTGTGGAGCACTAACCAGACATAAGGGAAAATACAAATTTCAACAAAAAAAAGCAGGTCCTGAAGTCCAACAAAATGACCCGCTAACAAGCTATAAACTTTAAAAGATAAATAATGAGAGGTTGAGTTCAACAACTTAGTGAGTAGATAACGTTCAATACACACACACGAGGTAATACAGCAATGAGAATATATATACAATTATGGCTCTAGGTTTTTATAGGAAGGTTTCTCAAGTAGGCCATAACAAGAATATCATAAGGTAAAGCTCGTCATAAAATCAAAATGCAATTAGCATGAGGCTCCATACTGTGAGATGATCAGTCTACACAGGTTGGTGACTCCCTCGACCAATTAGGGTTCAGATACAATGTGCACAAAGACAAACATTACCCTGTTAGCATGGGTATTCTGACTGGCATACCATAGGTTCATAATCATAGTCAAACAGACATATTCATATCTCAAGACTCAACTCATGACATCAATCAAATGAGGAGCTACCAATTCAGAAGTTAATTTAAAATATATACTAGTTCTTATCAAGAATTTAGATTCAATGATTGATTATGCCTTATCCTAACAAGGATAATAATCAACATATATATATATATATATATATATATATATATATATATTATCAAGAAGCATGATCCAATTCATATTAACAAATCAAATATTTATAATATTTCTCATGCATATGGAAAATTATTCACTCACTTGACTCGAAAGCAAACAGAACTCAAAAGCAGATATCAAAGGAAATCCTACTAATATCCCGCCGGTAGAATATCATGATTATCTAAATACAAAGGAGACATATTTAAAAATAACTCGAAAGAACATACAACCTATTTAACACACTTAACTAAGGGTCTATTTCATAACCCTATATGTTTTTAAACTAAACTAGTAATTTTTTTCTAAAAACCCAAAATTAAACCGTTTCTCGAAATCTAATCCATAATAAAACAAATAATAAAATTGATAATAATTCACTAAATAACCCTCAATTATTCATAAAAACCATCTGAAAAAGATAATATTAAAGCTAGGGACCAATATGGAATTTATTATATTTTTAAGGGTCAAATTGTAACTTTGTCAAATTGGAGGACCAAACTAAAAATATCATAAATTCATGAATATAGTGGAATTATGTCCATAATTCATCCTCATTTCTGTCCAGAATCTCTAATTATGCTCCAGGGACCATTCTGGAATTTTTCAAAATTTTAGGGTCAAATTGTAATTTTTGTCAAATGGGAGGACCAAATTGAAAGTGTTAAAAATTCATAACTATACTGGAATTCTGTCCATAATTCATCTTTTATTCTATTCAGAATCTCGGAATATGCTCCGGGGACCAATCTATAATTTTCCAAAGTTTGGGGACTAAACTGTAATTTTCACAAATTGAGGGACCAAACTGAATTTTCATCATTTTCAACCTCAAACCCAGAATTTACACTGATTACCTACTGTTATCTCCTAATTTCTAATATAAATTCACCATTTAAACAAAAATCATAACTCAAAATCATCATCTTTACCTACAATCTTCCATAATCAACTAAATAACTAATTACCCATAACATTCAAATCAATTCATCAATCAACCCAAAATACAATCTTCAAAACCCTTATCTTTCCCTCTTTTCTCTTCTTCTTTCTCCCTTCTCTCCTACCAGTTTTCTCTTTCAATTTTCAGAACCCTCTTTCCTCTTTTTTTCTATTTATATTATCAAGTTTTGTTGAATTACTGCACATGGGCTAAGACTCTCCCGAATATGCCCCTTTGTTAGCAATTCCTCTACTTTGTGCCGTAACTCTTCATGCTCCTTCAGATTCATCCGATAATGTGGCCTGTTGGGCAAGTTGGCACCAGGGACCAGATTAATTTGATGCTGAATGTCCCTTAATGGGGGTAGGGTTTCGGAAGCTTAGTTGGAAATATATCTCCAAACTCGTGTAATAATGGCTCCACGCTGCTTGGAATAATGCCATTCTCAGCCTCCATTTTTCCGATCAACACGTAAACAACGCCAGATTCTTTGACTTCTGCTTCTAACTTAGCCATTGTCAATAAATTGTTGTTTTCTCCTGTTGGAATGCCGCCTGTAACTTCTTTCTTTGGTAACAACACAACCTTGATTGAATTGAATATGAAAGTGCACGTATTCAAGAACCCATCATACATCACATGTCGATCATATAACCACGGTCTGCCCAATAATAAATGACAGGCGTCCATGAAGACCACATCACACCAAATCTAATCTTTGTATGTTGTGCCGATTGAAAAAGACACCAAGCTGCGTCTTGATACTGCAACATCATTCTTCTTATCTAGCCATGTTAATTTATACGGTCGAGGATGTGATTATGTTGCCATGTGTAGTTTACGGACCACCTCCTCGGACACTATATTTTCACAGCTACCTGAATCAACAATGAACCGATAGATTTTTCCGCTAATTGTGCAAGTGGACTGGAATACATTAGTGCGCAACCAATCATCTTCTACCATGCGTGGTGCTAAACAGCTGCGCCAGATCATTAACATTGGTCCAGCATCCCCCTCTAAACACTCTTCCTCATCATAAACTGGTTCCGCCTCAACATCGCCTTCCTATTCCCTGTTAATTTCCTCAACGTCTGAAAACAAACCTCTCTGCTATCCTTTCTTACACTCTGCGAACCTGTGTCTTGGTTCCCCGCAATTAAAACAACAAAAACTCATGTTAGGTGTCGTTATGTGTGTAGGCATAGTAGGCTTGGTAATAGGAGATGGTGGAATGGTTGGTCGTGTGCTACTGCTACTTGCACTGCCTGCACCGGTCCCCCTGAAATTCATACTCCCTGTTCATCTGTTGTTATTGCTTATATTTGCACCAAAACCTCCAAAGTTCAGACCCCTTGTATTTCTGCGCACTAGTTGTTTCTCTAACTGCACTGCTCTCTAGTGGGCGTCCGACATGCTCAATACATCAAACATATTCAGGACATCTTGGAATTGAATCCGCAGTCCGCCAATATATCGCGCAACCCGTGACTCCTCATCCTCTGCAATTGCATCTCGCGATACTAACTGATAAAACTCCGCAGTGTAGTCATCAACTGAACGATTTTCCTGTCTTAGATTTTGTAATCGTTGGTAGAGCGTCCGTGTATAGTTGTATGGTAGAAACGCAGAACGCATATTTTTTTTCATCTTGTCCCAAAGACGTGATCTTTCCTTTTCCTTGTAGAGTCCTTGTCTTCTTCACCTGTTGCCACCAAGCCCCACCCGACCTCTAAGCCTTGTTGCAACCAGTGCTACTCGTCTGTCTTCTGGAACTTGTTTAAACTCTAAAACTTCATCTACCGTATTGATCCAGTCGAGGTACTCATCCATTTGCAAACCACCATGGAACTCTGGTATGTCAACCTTGAGGCCTGTCTCCCAGGGCCTTGATTCATCATGCGCTGGTTTCCTCTGCACTGGTTGATGGGCGAATGGATTTTCATCACCTTCAGACTCCTCTTCCACGTCTTGTGGATTTGGATCCTGATGTTGAGCCATTGACGCTGCTAACTGCTGCGTTAACATCTTGACTTGCTGTTGTAGTCGTGCAATCTCATCGCGTTCGTAGACTTCATCCAATAGTTGTTCACGAAGGTTCGGTAGGTTCGCGCGTCTTTTTGGTGCCATGACGACGATAACTAACCGAGCTCTGATACCAACCTGATGTAGACCAAACGGAACTCACACGCGTTCTAACATACAAGGTTTTTTCAATCTGTAATTCCGCAGAAAAACAAAGAAAGAAAGATATTTGAGTTAACTACTCAAAGGAGTTTTGGTTTTTTTTTATTCTGTCTATCCCTCACAAAGTGCTAACAACCAAATAAATAGAGAAAACAGAATTCTTAGAGTCCTAAAACAGCCTCATTAAATCGGGAAACAGTCCAGAATTAATGAGGAAATAAAAGCTAAAAAAAAACGGAAAGAAACGTCCCGAATTAATTGGGAGAGTAAAAGCTTAATAATGAAATGAGAGGAAACTCCAACTGTTACGTAAGAAAATAAAACGTGCTTGATTGTGCAACAATAGTCAGCCCTTTTGTTGTCTTGCTACCCGGTCCATATCAATTCTCAAGTTGGAATGATGTCCTTGATGTGTTAGAGCATGCTTTCAATGCTAATGAAATCACCTAATCCGGATGAAAGGAGGAAGGTAGATAGATCGCCTGATCATCTTATTTATGTTTTTTTTGTAGTTCAACTGATCTTCATGGACCTTGATGGGCCAAAAGAAAAGGGCTATGCCATCCAGGAGAATTTTTGTTTTGGCTTTTAGCAATTGGTCTTATAAAAGATTGTTGTTAAATTCCTCTTAATTTGGTAACTCAAACAAAATTAACAAGAAACCACATCATCCAAGAAAAGTGGTTCCTTCTGTTTTCAGCATTCTTATACAAGCAAAGTGCACAAATTAGGTTGATGAATACTAGTGATATCACGAACAAAATAAAAGGAGATTGGGGATGAAAAATAGCTGCCTTGCATAATTTGTGAAAATATTGAAATCTTGTAGTTTAACTTTGGGGAGGGAAGAGAGAGATCCAATTATAGTAGATCAACACCTGTTGCTCTGTAAAAATTGGTATTGTGCGAAGTTTAAGAGTTTGAATGTTTGCATACCTCTGTTTCCCAGTGCCAAAAATACATATTTTTTATCGTGGGTTGTGACTTCGTAAATGCAGGAAATCACATGTTGCCATCAGTGAATTCAGAGCGCAGAATGGCAGTCCCAAAATAACTCCTAGACAACAACAAGAAACAAAATCTGTTCAAGTGTTGCTGCTCTTGATCCAGCATGGAACCAATGGACTCAATCTTTTAGAAGCACAGCATGTTGTTCTTGTGGAGCCACTGCTCAATCCAGCAGCTGAGGCTCAAGCAGTCAGCCGGGTGCACCGAATTGGGCAGGAAAAGAGGACATTAGTCCATCGATTTATAGTATGCTCCTTTTCCTTTTCTTTTTTCCTTTTTGTTTTTCGTTAAACTAATTATGGATCCTATACATTGCATATAGTAGACATGCATTTGAGATACATAACCTCACCACACTGAAGATAGCATGGGGTATTTTGGGACTATTTGTTTGAGTTCCTTTTTAAAACAATTTACATTTATATTTAGCTCTCCATTTATCCATGCACTTTGTATATGTAATTAGATTAGACTTATAATAATCCTTATCATGTCAACCATCCGAATGGAGCCTTTTATATTTGTTTCAGAATTTAAATGTACACTCCCTTCTTTAGTGATTATACTAGGAAAGATTTGATGCTATGAAGAGAAGGAACATGCAGGAACTCTTTAAGGACTAGCGTGAGGGTTTTCTATTAACAAATCTTCAATCTCATTCCTTTTTGTGAATTTGTGCACGTGTGTAATATTTACATTGTTCAAGTAACCTGAGGTTCTGCCCTTTATTTCAAAATACTAAATTACAAAGACCTCTTATGCTTTCTAGTTTGCTTGTTGTCCGAAACTTTGAAAATTCATGTCACCTGTTAGAATTTCTGCTTTATAGTCTCTATGTGTTCTAACAAAATTTCTCCCTTTTCTTCTATGATCTTATTAGGTTAAAGACAGCGTGGCAGAGAGCATATATAAACTGAACATAAGTAGAAGCACCAGTTCAATTGATATCAGAGCATATGGTTTAAAGTGGTGTTTGATTTTTGCCCAAAAATAAATGTTGTCAAAATGGTGTTTTGACCATACCACTGTGTAGAGGAGGAAAAGACGAGCACACTGGTGAAAACAACGTCAAAATCGGACGTCGGACATGGCCACACGCGCCTACATGCGCCGACGAGGTGGCTGTCCACGCGCGCAGACGCGCCCCACGCGTCTTCTTCACCCGGATGGGCTGACCTGACCCGAATACCAGTTGACCCGACCCATGTGAGTGACCCAGATAATTGTGACGTTAGCATGCACAATTGGCATGCCATGTCAGCTGACACGTCAGCACAGTGGGACCCACCTGCCACATCATCAACCGCGAGATGAGTTGAGTGGAGCCGAGCGGAGCCGAGCCAAGTTGGAGCCGAGCCGCGAGCGAGGGATAGGATCCAGTGTAGCTAATCCTACGTGCAACCGGATTTGAGATTGAATCTGGGCCGCTCATTAGGTCAGAATTGTTTTGATCAAATCTTAGTCGTGTGAAATGCGATTTGGACGATTTTAGACTTGTTTCCAGCAAATTTGATCATTCCGGATGCAATGATACGGTCCGATCATTGAGATTGAGATCGAAAATGGTGGTGGTGAATTAACAAAAGGAGATTGCCCGATTAGAAGGCATCTGAAGGTCATCATGGTGATCGATGGAGATGAAGAAGAAAAAATCGCACATGTTTACCCAATTACATGTGCTGAATTGATTAGCGGGGGAATGATAATTGCCTTAAGGGAAGGAAAAATTTGGACACTTTGGACACCCGATGATGTGGACAATTAGAGGTGTAAAGTGAAAATTGATGAAGACCAATCTTGACGAATCTAAGCACTGGTAGTCTCGTCAGATGTTGAGAAATTAGGTATAAAACCAGGATATTCCAGATTACTTGTAAAGGAAAGCCGCAACAAAACTAGCAAATGGTTGTATATACGGAAAGACAGTACGATGGATAGATATGGCCTAAGAAGTTTTGTCTAGGAAATTGGTTTTTAAGCGGGACCGGTGTGACCCCTCCAATCTTTCCTAGGAATTTGCTTAGTGGAAGGATTATCCATACGGTACTATTTTTATATATATAGCAGTTTGTAATGAAACGGTTGAAGACTAACAAGATGACGACACAAAGGAACATTTGGGTTTCGTGTGTTTAAGGATCTAATGGAGTGGTAATTTCTCCAAATAAGTTAGATTCGGTGACTGTGATTTCTCGAGGGTAGAATTGATGAAGACCCTGATAATGGAAGAGAAATACAACAAGGAGATAAAGATTGGCACCCTATTTTGACTTGGATAGGTGTTATGATAGGATGAGCTGTTGTCAAACATAAGCAAGGAATAGGGAGAAATCTGGAGAACAGAAATTGCACGAGGGCACACAGAGATTGTGCAGGAGCACTCGTAGGATCCAACGAGGTACTATAATGAGACAACAGGTGCAAGGAGAAGAAGAGTTTTCAGATGAAGCTTAGAGCAGAGATTGTTAGAGGTTGTATAACAAGAAGTCTCTTGTGCTCTTAATAAAGACAACAGGCGAAGACCTTTCCTATGCATGCAAGGATGGAAAGAGAGTTATTGCTTGTTGTCCGAAACTTTGAAAATTCATGTCATATGTTAGAATTTCTGCTTTATAGTCTCTATGTGCTCTAACAAAATTTCTCCTTTTTCTTCTATGATCTTATTAGGTTAAAGACACCGTGGAAGAGAGCATATATAAACTGAACAGATGTAGAAGCACCAGTTCATTCATAAGTGGGAACACGAAGAATCAGGATCAGCCTTTGTTAACCCTTAAGGTTGTTGAGTCCCTATATGCAACAGTGCCGTCCACTGTACCAGAAAGTGATGGAAAGCCAACTGAAAACCTAAGACATCTGCCCCCGTCCGTGGCTGCTGCTCTAGCAGCTGAGAGGAGACTGAAGGAAAATACAGCAGGAATTTCAGTGTGATAATCGTTCTTTTCTTTGAACACCAAACCTCAGAATGGAATTGCAGTTTAGCAATCTTCTGGCTATGTCATCACTTCCAACAGGCAGCTGTTGTTTCATCTCCAAAGGGGAGAGCGTCTCCCCGGTCCGTCATAGATTGTCTAACCAGAGGTTGCATAGTCGTGTATGATTTTTTTTTATTGGTGTATATATGAAGAATGCCATTTTTTAGCCCTCTGTCAGTTACAGAGAGTAATTTAACGAGGAATTCGTTGAAGATTAGCTCATTTAGCTATTATGTATACTCGCTGCGTAGGTTAAACAAAAATAACATCGCAATGATCTTCATTACAACGATGTCCCATTCCAATGTCTGTGCTGAACAAAGATTTCTTCTTTAAACAGAATTGTCAAAGTCTAATGCCTTCAAGAAACCTCATTCTCATGCCATCTCTCATTCGTGAAATGTCCATATCATATGGAGACCACTTGTATAGATTTTGCCAATGACTTTCTCGTAGAGCAATTTGCAGGTAGTGTTTCTGTGGACATGAGCTCATGGAAGCCCGTGCCTCATCCTCCCTGCAGAGCTTGAGGTGCCACCGGGTCCAGAATCGTCTGGCATATGTTAAGGTGTTTGTTTTTGCAAAAACATTTTATTTATTTTAAATTAATATTTTTTTAATGTTTTTATGTCATTTTGATACATTGATATCAAAAATAATTTTTAAAAATTAAACAAATATTATTTTAATATATTTTTAAATGAAAAATATTTTAAAATGCAATATCAACTATACTTCAAAACAGATCCTAACAATTGATATCACGATTTTACTAGGTCAAGACACTATTTTATACCTAAACATAATAAATTTTATTAGAACTAAATAAAATAATAATAAAATAAAAAAAACAGACCTAAAAATCATATATACATGTCATAGCCCGCATGAAAGAGTGTTGGGTATATCAACTTAGAGTATAGACAGAAACCTACTCTTAATAACTTGCATCGGATCAGCTAATACACACACTATATATATAGTTGAAAAGATTGAAATGATAAAATGATGAGTTTTTCACAACTCAATGAATAAATAGAACAAACATACAATAAGAGACTAAGGTTATGTTTGTTTTTCGGAAAGTGGTTTCCGAAAAACTACTTTCCAAACTTTTCTCTGTTTGTTTGCTATTAGGAAAGTTGGCCAACAGAAAATACTTTCCGGTCAACGAAAAACACTTTCCCTTATTATTTTGGTTTGGTTTCTAGGAAAGTGTTTTCCTTTTATTTTAGGCGGAAAACACTTTACGGAAGTTGTGAAAAATTTAGAAATATCATATTATTTGCTGATTATATTAAATTTGGTCCTCAAACTTTTGATTGCTGTATATATTTTGTTTTGAATATTTATTTTTCAATTTCATCGCTTAAAATTTAATTTTTATATTAATTTTGATCCTCATTTTTATAATTGTTATTTGCTTTTCCCTTATTATTTTTTAATTGAAATTTTTTATCTATCAAATTTTATCCTCATTCTTTTGATTGTTACTTATTTTATTTAAAATTATTTATAAAATGTTAATTATTATTATTTTAATTTCTTCATCTTTCAATTTTTTTATTTTTTAGATTTGATCTCTATTATTTTTATTTTTATTTATTTTATTTGAGATAATTTATGAAATTTTATATTTTTTTCAATTTCATTCTCATTCAACTTTTTAATTTGTAAGATTTGTTCCTCATTATTTTAATAAACTTGAAAAAAATAAAACATTAATAAGTTATTTCAGCTTATTTTCCATGATATAACTAAATACTGGAAAGTATTTTCCAAGTTATTTTTCATTACACTACCAAACATTGAAAAATAATTTACTTTCCTGATATTTACTTTTCAAAAGAAAACTACTTTCCAGCAAACAAACGGGGCCTAAGTTATAACGTGATTAATTTATTAGGTTCATACATGATAATAATATAACTAAGCAAACCAATAACACATAAATATAGTTAAAGTTATGTCTTTTTTTTAGAAAATCAGATATAAAAATGAAAAGGGGAACAAAATGTGTTCGCATCAAGGTAAAGTATCATAACAAATATTTGCGATAAAAAAATAATTATTATTTCTATTTAGGATACTTTAAGGATAGTTTAATTTTTTATATAAAAAATATTAAAAAAAATTAATTAGCATTTCGGTTTAGGATATTTCAAGAGTCGTTTAGATATTTTTTTTTATAACAAATAAAAAATTATAAAAATTATTAATTAGAATTTCAGTTTAGAAAAATTCGTGGATAATTTAATTTGTTTTTATAAAAAATAGAAAAATATTATAAAAAAATATTTAGGATATTTCAAATGTAGTTTAAACGTTTTTTTTTATAAAAAACATTAATTATCATTTCTTTTTAGAATACTTCAAGGGTAGTTTAAATGTTTTTTTTAAATTAATTAGAATTTATTTAGGATACTTCAAGGGTAGTTTGAATGTTTTTGTTTTAAAAAAATTAATTAGAATTTTTGTTTAGGATACTTCAAGGGTAGTTTAAATTAATTATAATTTTATAAAAAATATATAAAAAAATTAATTAGAATTTTTGTTTAGAATACTTCAAGGGTAATTGAAATGTTTTTTTTATAAAAATAAAAACTATTTATATAAAATTAATTAGCATTTCTATTTAAGATACTTTAAGGATAATTTAATTTTTTTTATAAAAAATAATTAGCATTTCAGTTTAGGATACTTTAAAGGTAGTTTAAATAGTTTTTTTTAATTACAAATAAAACAAATTAATTAGAATTTCTGTTTAGGATTATTCAATGATAGTTTAAATTTTTTTATAAAAAATAAAAAAACATTTATAAAAAAATTATTTAGGATGCTTCAAGTGTAATTTAAATATTTTTTATAAGAAATAAAAAATTAATTAGCGTTTCTGTTTAAGATACTTGAAGGGTAGTTTAAATATTTTTTTATAAAAAATAAAAAAACTTTATAAAAAGAAATTATTGATGAACTGGAAATTACAAAGCATACACCCACAAGTGTGTCTCACGTGAATTACAATATCATTTTTTTTTATAAAGAATAAAAAAACATTTATAAAAAAACTTATTTATGATACTTCAAGTCTAGTTTAAATATTTTTTAAAAAAATTATAAAAAACATTAACTAGCATTTCTCGCTTAGGATACTTGAATGGTAATTTAAGTGTTTTTTTTTATAAAAAGTAGAAAACATTTATAAAAAAATTATTTATGATATTTGAAGGATAGTTTTAATATTTTTTTTATAAAAAACATTAATTAGAATTTCTGTTTATGATACTTCAAGGGTAGTTTAAATGTTTTTTTAAATAAAAACATTTATAAAAAAATTAATTAACATTTTTGTTTAAAATACTTGAAGGGTAGTTTAAATTTTTTTTTAATAAAAACATTAATTAGTATTTTTGTTTAAAATACTTCAAGGGTAGTTTAAATGTTTTTTATAAAAAATAAAAAAACGTTTATAAAAACATTAATTAGCATTTCAGTTTAAGATACTTGAATAGTAGTTAAATTTTTTTTATAACAAATAAAAGTAATTACAAAAAAAATAATTAGAATTTCTGTTTAGTATACTTAAAGGATAGTTTAAATGTTTTTTATAAAAAAAAAATATTTATAAAAAAATATTAATTAGCATTTCTTTTTAAGATTCTTTAAGGATAATTTAAATTTTTTTCTATAACAAATAAAAAACATTAATTAGCATTTTTGTTTAGGATACTTTAAGGGTAGTTTAAATGTTTTTTTTTATAACAAATAAAAGCATTTATAAAAAAAATTAATTAGAATTTATATTTAAAATTTATAAATGTAACAACTCAAGTGTATACTTAAAAGATAATTTAAATATTTTTACAAAGAATGCCATTTTTTAGCCCTCTGTCAGTTACAGAGAGTGATTTAACAAGGAATTCGTTGTAGATTAGCTCATTTAGCCATTATGTATACTCGCTGCGTAGGTTAAACAAAGTTGAGAATAATTGGGAGGCTTAACCTGATGGTTAGCCAACCCTTTCTATATATATAGGTAGGACAATATACAATAGTAATGGTGGAGGTTACCACACAAGAGTATGTCTACAATATTTCCTATATACAATATTTCCTATATAAGTATATTCTATAATATGCCCCCTCAAGCTGAGGGTGGAGGATCAACCCGAAGCTTGAAACGAAAAGCAGTAAACAAAGAAGTAGGAAGTGGCTTAGTGAAGACATCGACAAGTTGACCCTTGGAGGAAATAAAACGAATCTGAATTTCCTTCTTTGCAACTCTATCTCGGACAAAATGATAATCGACCTCAACATGTTTAGTGCGAACATGAAAAACAGGATTCGCAGACAAATAAGTGGCACCAAGGTTGTCACACCAGATAATAGGAGCAGAAGTGGATGGAATCTGGAGATCTGTTAATAAATACTGAAGCCAGATAACCTCAGTAGTGCCATCAGCTAAGGCTTTGTACTCAGCCTCAGTAAAAGAGCGAGCAACTGTGCGTTGCTTACCGGATTTCCACGAAATCGGCGTCTGACCAAAAAACACAAGGTAACCACCCGTAGATTTTCTGTCCTCAACACTGCCTGCCCAATCTGCATCTGTAAAACCATGTAAGGCAAAAGAAGAACTGCGAGTGATATGTAAGCCATGTGATGCCGTACCCCGAAGATAACGCAAGATGCGTTTCACGGCGCCCAATGAGAATCAGTAGGAGCATGCATAAACGACGACTACGTTAACGGCAAAGCAAATATCCGGGCGCGTAAAAGTGAGATACTGAAGAGCACCCACAATTTGACGAAAGCGGGTAGCATCGAGAAAACAATGGATCGGGCGAGAATGGTAGCTTTGGATGTAGAGATAGGGGTATCAACGGGTTTGCAAGATAACATACCAGCCTGAGTGAGGATGTCAAGTATATATTTATGCTGGCAGAGCATAAGACCCATACTAGTAGACTGAACCTCAATACCCAAAAAGTAATGAACAGAACTCAAGTCGCGAAGCTTAAATTCTGAGCTCAGTAGCTGAATGAGGCGTTGGAGCAGAATAGAGTTACTACCCGTAAGCAGAATATCATCAACATAGACCAGAAGATAGCAAATATCGCACCAACGAGAGAAGATAAATAATGAAGTATCCACCTTAGAGGCACGAAAACCAATAGATAACAGGAAATCATTCGACGAGTGTACCAAGCCCGCAGAGCCTGTTTTAAACCATACAGAGATTTATGCAATCGGCACACATGAGAGGGGAGAGCAGTATCAACAAAACCTGGAGGTTGTTTCATGTAGACCTCCTCGTCAAGAACACCATGGAGGAAGGCATTATGGATGTCAAGCTGATGAATTTTCCAACCACACGAAACTGCAATGGAGAAGACTAATCGACGGTCGCTGTTTGATGACTGGACTAAAGGTTTCAGAGTAATCAATACCTTCTTGCTGAGTGAAACCTCTAGCAACCAGACGCGCCTTATACCTCTCGATGCTGCCATCAGATCTGCGTTTAATCTTGTATACCCACCGACTACCAACAACATTCATGGAGGGATGAAACGGCACTAAGGTCCAAGTTTGGTTTGCATGTAAGGCCTGAATTTCCTCACGCATAGCACTATGCCACGCCTCATATCTGTTAGCATCATTAAAAACAAGTGGCTCATGAGAGGGGGGAGAAACTACCCGGCTGAAGGAGACAGCAGAGGTTGCAGCAGTGGCTGTGGACAACGTTGTCTTGGGCTGCCTTGGACGAAGAACCATGGGATGTTGACGAGCAGCTGGGCATGGAGAAGTGGGACCTGTACCTGGAAGAGGCTGAAGAGGATATGAGGAGAGGTCTACACAGAGCTGCAGACCAGCTGGAGAAGCAGTGGAGGGACTGGTCGGCACTGTAGACACTGGTGAGGCTGCTGCAGAACTGGGAAGAGCTGATGCAGAACCGGGCTGCTCTGTTACAGCAGACCTGAGAACATGCACATCCGGTGATGGAGAACCTGTACCTGCACAATTATCATTGGAAAGACAAGCATATGGTGACAGTATGGTAGTGTGGGATGGTGATGAAGGGGTGGCAGAATCAATGGGCAAAGTGGTAGGCTGGTGGGGTGCGGCAGAGGGCAGAATTGGGTTGTGGTTGGGGCTGGTTTGGTAAGTAGTAGGCTGAAAAGATGGAGGAGGGTGCAAGGATGGAAGATAGGTAGGTGGGGTGGGAGGTACCGGTGAGGATGTTACCTGTTCGACTTCGCAAAAGGAAAGATATTTTCATGAAAACGAACATGACGGGAGACATAAATACGATCAGACTCTAAGTCAAGACAACGATAACCAAGATGAGATGAGCTATAACCTAAAAACACACAAGGGGAAGACCGGAAATCTAATTTATGAGCATGATATGGACGCAAAAAAGGAAAACAAAGACACCCAAAAGTACGTAGGAAGTTATAATCGGAGTGCGTCGAAACAGACACTCAAATGGAGATGTATTTTGGAGAACAAGAGTAGGCATGCGATTAATAAGGTAGACCGATGATTCAAAAGCATAGTTCCAAAACCTCAATGGGGCACTACACTGGCCTAAAAGGGTTAGGCCGGTTCGACGATATGTCGATGACGACGTTCAACGGTGCCATTTTGTTCATGAGTATGAGGACAAATTTACCGATGATGAATACCAATGGTCTGAAAAAATTTATTTAATTTACGATATTCACCACCCCAATCAGTTTGAACAGATTTAATTTTAAGAGAAAACTGACGCTCAACAAGTGTTTGAAAACGTTGAAAAGTGGAAAAAACATCAGATTTCGCAACAAGCGGATAATACCATATATGTTTGGTATGCGCATCAACAAAAATAACAAAATAGCGGAAGCCATCGAAGAAAATATAGGGGCGGGACCCCAAACATCACTAAAAATTAATTCAAGCGGGGCAGAAGTTTTGTGACCCGTAGGTCGTAATGACAAACGGGACGACTTTCCTAAAGGACAAGCTTGACACTGAGTAAGAGAACGTCTAGAAGTACATACGATTTTATTTCCGGAGACTAACAAATTGAAAATGCGAGGGGTTGGATGACCCAAACGACGATGCCACAGGTCGGCAGTCGCGGAGATGCAAGGAGACCAAAAAGCTTGAGGAACTGACGTGGCAGAAGACTCGGAGAGGACATAAAGGCCATCATGACTCTGACCGGAAAGGAGAACTTCCTTGGTGACGAGATCCTTCATAAAAAATATAGAAGCGTGAAATTCAAAATAAACATGATTATCACGACAGAATTTTTGAACAGATAACAACGGTTTGGTAATGTGAGGCACATAGAGAACATTAGATAATGTAAACATGCGTTTTGGGGAATGTAATTTAGTATGTCCAATATGGGATATGTCAAGACCCTTACCGTCACCAACATGCAAATAATCATTACCAAGATAGGGTGCAGAATCGGTCAGAGTTCCAAGATCAGGTGTGACGTGTTGATTTGCACCGGTGTCGGGGAACCAAGTTGCAGCAGAGATATTCCCAACCGCAAGATGAGCGGAGGGTCATGGAGAGCCGCTACGAAACTCTGGGAACAATGGGGAGGCTGTGTGCCCAAAACCGGAGCACAATTGGCGGCGTACATGCCTTGTCCGGACCACCCAAAGACTGGAATTTCGCCCCGGTTTGCTTTGCCGGTGGTTTGGTCGCCAATCTGCAGCAGATTGGCCCTTGTTCCGGGAGTGGAACGGTTCTTGTGGGGACGCCAATTACCTCTAGAGCGACCCCCGTTGCGGCTGAAGTTAGAGCCGTGATGAGACATAGCATGGTGTGCGGAAAACCGTGGTGTTGGCGACAGAGGTGGGCTGCGCCGCGGCAAGAAGAAGAAGACAAGCAGAGAAGGAGCGGCGGCCATGGAATGGAAAGAGTTCTTGTGTAGAAATTCATGGGTAAGAAGGTGGCTGTGAATGTCATCACCCAATTTTGGGTGATTCCCCAAAATTCATTTTTTTCTAAAAAATAAAAAAAAATAAAAAAAATCAAAATCAAAAAAATAAAATAAAAGGCTGGCAATGCGGAGAAAGCCGACCAAGAAAGGCTGCAAAAATAGGCGAAAATCAAGCTGCAATTTTCGGAAGAATTTCAAGGCCCAATTGTACGTTGTTATGCCCAAAAATAGGAAAATGCGAATTCAAAGGTCAAACTAAATGAGTATTGGACGAGTTTGCAAAAAAATTAAGTCTAATGACATAATTAAATTTTTAATGGGCCAATTTGATTTAATCATGGGCCAAATTGAATTTTAATTATGTTCAAGAATTAATTTGGGTCCAATTGAAGGATTTAATTAAGTGCAAGGACTTAATTATACTTTAAGCGGGTCAAAATTAATTGGAGGGCTTAATTGGTGAAAATTAAGTTTGGGATCTTAATTTGGACTTAATTGAAAAATCAGAATTTTAAGAGACCCAATTTAATTTTTACCAAGTGAATTGATTGAAATTAGGGGGCCAAACACAAAACTTTAGGGACCAATTTTGAGACCCGAAAAAAATACTCGCCTATAAATAGCAACCTACAACTCGAGAACAAGGGGGGCATTTTTGAAAACAAAAAAAAAAAAAAAAAACCTAACCTAAAAGACTTAATCTTCTTCTTCCCCGCACCCGCCCCCCCCGTTTGTTGATTTTCGGTTGCTTCCCAGCTCTCCCTCTCGGCTATTTCCACCTTCCTTCTTCATCTCAGCCTGCCACATTTTCCTTCTCTTCTTCCAACCGATCCTTCCCCTCACCAAGCAACTCATCCACCATTTTTCCTTCTTCCGGTCGGCCAAAGAAACCAAACCCCCTCCCCTTTGTGGATTTTCGTTTTGTTTTCCTTCTCCAAAGACATCCATCTCCCCTTCCCTTTTGCAAGCAAACCACGTAGCCGGCCTCACCTCCGCTAACCAGGGGACGGCAGTCTCCCCATCACCTCCGATCCACAATCTCCTTCTTCGGTCAATCGGTCTTTCACTGCCTCCAGCGGCCTCCGTCATCTCCTTCGGCGCCGTCTCCATCTCCATATCTTCCTCCCAGCGGTGGCAGCAACAGCGGCCTTGCCCACAGGCGCGGAGCAGTCTGCCTTCTCCTTCGACCGGCGCCCACGTACGGCCTCCAGCGGCAGAAGAACCAACCCAAAGCGCCCCTACGGACCCGAGCAATCTTTGGTCATGCCACCGGTCACACCCGAACCAAGGAGAGGGAGATGCAACGGCAACGAAAAAAACAGATCTGCCGATCTGCAGATCTAAAGGGAAAGGGGAGGCAGATTCAAAAACTTGTTTGTGTTTTCTCTTGTGTCCAGGTCACCGACAAGACGGACGGGAAGAGGAGAAGGAGACAATCCCGATCTACCAGCTTGCGGGTCTTCACCGCGGTGGCGCGTGAGCCCACGCGCCGCCAGTGACGGTGGCGCGTTGGAACACGCGCCGCCAGCTGTTCCTGCCTCCAATTCCTGTGCAGAAGGGTTCCTTTGCAAATTCTGGAGTTTTGGGGGACTGATTTGTAAATTTTGTTTAATTTTGAATATTCTGTAATTTGTATTATGGATGTGAAAAAGGAAAAAAGAAAAAAGAAAACAGAAGAAGAAAAGAATATAATATAATAAAAAATGTGTGTCTGTGCTTGTATTTTTTATTTATGTTATTGAATTATAAAAAATAAAAAAAACAAGGAAAAGAAAAAACAAGAAAAATAAAAAATACATGTTTGTATTTATTTCAGGGATCTTTTTATGATGAGACGGCAAAAGAATAAAGAAGGATTTAATATTTTGATTGGATCACGGTGTAGAAGTACAAACTTGTACGGAAGTTGTATTTCTAAAATCCGATGAAAAAACAAAATTTTTAAAACTTCTTTAACACATCAAAGCCATGAAGCAGCTTACCTCAGGTAGGGTGTGTTAGGGGTGCTAATACCTTCCCTAACCACAATCAGTCCCTTACCCGCAAATCTCTGACAAGACCAGTCAACTTGGGTTTCCTAGTAACCCTCAATTAAATACTAGGTGGCGACTCCAAACAAAATCAATTCCAATAACAGAGAGATAAAAACCGCCATCGCCAGGACCGGGGACGCCGCGCGCGGGTGTTTTCCATGATTTGGCTTGCTGCATATATAGACTAACCGAGGAGTCACCTTGCCGAAGGTCTTGAAAGGAGCCATGGAGTTGCATGATGCGAGAATTAGACGGAGAGGCAAGCGCTTTCTCAAGAGTGCGCCAAGCACAATGCGAAGTAGAACAATCTACCACGAGATGCAACACATCCTCGGAGAGAGAGGAGAGCAAAGCACTCAAAATAAGTTGATCCTGTTGCTTCCAACGAGGAAAAGAAGGGCTGATGATGGAGGAAGAACTAGCAGAACTGTCAAAAATATGAGATGGAGGACACGGCACGGAACCGTCAACAAAGTGAAAAACACCTTGACCAAGGAGATATGGCTTCATCTGCATTCTCCAATAGAGATAATTTGTGTTCGTAAGCTTTAGCGAAACAACTTGGTGAGTGTTCGCTAAAGGAACAATAGCTGTAGTGTGAGTTCCCATGAGAGGTAAAGGAACGGCAGAGACTTGGGAGGAAGAATCAGAGACAAGCTCTGCAAGTGGAGGCTGTTGTGGAGAAGAAAGGGCACCAGCGGCAGCAGCTTGGGGAGGGCTGGCCGGGCCGTGCCGCACCACCCGTGGAGAGGGAGAAGCCGGCGGCAGTAGAATCCATGTAGAGAAAGTAAAGAGAGGCCGGCTGCAAAGAAAGGAAGAAAGAAAAGAGTTCGACGGCGAAAAGCTCGATACCAAGTTGAGAATAATTGGGAGGCTTAACTCGATGGTTAGCCAACCCTTTCTATATATATAGGTAGGGCAATATACAATAGTAATGGTGGAGGTTACCACACAAGAGTATGTCTATAATATTTCCTATATACAATATTTCCTATATAAGTATATTCTATAATAAACAATAGTAACAGGACAAAGCTAAGAAAAGCTAGGTCCTCTTCTCCTTAGTCCCCAATGGCTGATATTAGACAATCCATTCAATCTTTGCACCATCTTTCTGTCCACTTTTGTTCAAAGAAACACAACGCCATAATCTTCATTACAACTAGCTCTGTTTTGCAATCTCCCATTCCAATGTCTGTGCTGTCAAGACACTATCTTATACCTAAACATAATTTATAAAAAACTTACCTAAAGATCTACTATCCCTCTATATTACTACATCATATATACATGTCATAGCCAGCATGAAAGAGTGTTGGGTGTATCAGCTTAGAGTATATACAAAAACCTACTCTTAATAACTTGCATCGGATTAGCTAATACAACAGACAACAAGAGACTAAGTAATATCCCTCTATATTACTATATATCTTGAAAAGATTGAAATGATAAAATGATTTGTTTTTCACAACTCAATGAATAAATAGAACAAACAGACAACAAGAGACTAAGTTATAATAATATAACTAAGCAAACCAATAACACATAAAGTTATGTCATTCTTTTAGAGTGCTATAAATTAGAAAATCAGATATAAAAATGAAAAGGGGAAGAAAATGTGTTCATATCAAGGTAAAAGTATCATAACAAATATGGGTGATAACAAATTAATTAGTATTTTTATTTAGAATACTTTAATGATAATTTAATTTTACCATCGCAGCAGACAAGATATTCGCATCAACTCCAGCTTTCCCTCATCAAATTTAATCTAAGTCTATACAAGATCCGACAGAACTTCAGAAAAATGGATTGATAAGGACTTGACCAGGCTCGGCTCAATGAAGGACCCCTTAGGATTACTGAGCCTCCTTTGTTTGACTTGTTCCGTGGTTTTTACGGGTACATTGAAGTGATCAAATTCCTAGAAAAAAACTTAGTTTCTTTCATAGAATTCTTTGCTTTTTATCACCCTTTATTTATTTTCATTGTCAATTGGTCATAGTTGAAGTTAAGGGAGAAGGGGTATTGGAAAATATTATGGAGGCTGTGATATATGTTTGTATACAGCACTCCCCTTCTGTAATATATATATATATATATATAGATGTAGGGTTGTACATGATACTAACCATGTAGTCTAATACACATGATTAGAAACCTATATAAGGTAAATACAAGATAAATATATATATACATAATAACATTTCATAATATGCCCCCTCAAGCTGAAGGAGGAGAAACCACATGAAGCTTGGATCGAAAATAAGTGAAGGACGCGTGAGGAAGAGGTTTGGTAAGCACATCAGCAAGTTGATCCTGGGAGGAGATGAACCGAACCACAATTTCCTTTTTAGCAACGCGATCACGAACAAAGTGATAATCGACTTCAACATGCTTAGTGCGAGCATGGAAGATAGGATTAACAGACAAGTAGGTAGCACCCAAATTATCACACCAAAGGATAGTCATAGGATCAGAGGAAAAATGAAGATCCGACAAAGAGAGCCCGAATCCACAAAATCTCAGCAGTACCATTCGCAAGAGCCTTATATTCTGCTTCAGTCGATGAACGAGCCACTGTGCGTTGTTTTCCAGATTTCCAAGAAATAGGGGTGCTACCGAGATATACCAAGTAGCCACCGGTGGATTTTCTGTCATCAAGATTACCATGCCAATCGAGCATCTCTGTAAAACCATGTAAGGAAAGAGAGGACCCCCGAGTGATGTGGAGACCATAAGATGTTGTTCCTTGAAGGTACCAGACAATTCTTTTAACAAGAGACCAATGACCATCGATAGGCGAGTGCATAAACTGACAGACTTTATTTATAGCATAACAGATATCCGGGCGAGTAAAAGTGAGATACTGCAAAGCACCAACAATTTTTCGGTAACGGGTAGGATCAGAGTACAGAGTATCCGAGGTCAGCAATAGCTTAGACGAGGATGAAGCAGGCGTGTCAGCAGCTTTACACAAAGACATACCGGCTCGCCTAATGATATCGAGAGTATATTCATACTATGAGAGCATAAGTCCCATGGCGGTTTTGGTGACTTGAATCCCCAAGAAATAATGCACAGAGCCTAAATCCCTGATTTTGAATTCGGAATTCAAGAAGGTAATCAAATGGCATAGCAGAGTTGAATTGTTCCCGAGAAGCAGAATGTCATCCACATACACAAGCAAGTAAATGAGATCATGGCCATCAGAGTAAATAAACAGAGAGGTGTCAGCAGTAGAGGCACGAAAACCAAGAGAAATGAGATAATCACTAAGTCTGGTATATCATGCCTGGGGAGCCTGTTTTAAACCATAGATAGATTTATGCAGGTGACAAACATGAGATGATAGAGTAGGGTGAGAAAAACCAAGTGGTTTCTCCATATACACCTCTTCTTGAAGAATCCCATTCAAGAAAGCATTGTGAACATCAAGCTGATGAATAAACCACCCACGGGTCACAACAATAGTAAGTACTAACCTCATAGTCGTAGGCTTAACAACTGGACTGAAAGTCTCAAGGTAGTCTATTCCTTCTTGTTGAGTGAACCCTCTAGCCACAAGACGGGCTTTATACCTGTCAATACTACCATCCGCTCGCCGCTTGATTTTATAGACCCAAATACCGCCAACAACATTCATAGAGGAACAATAAGGAACTAGAGTCCACGTACCATTTGATTGCAAAGCCCGAAGCTCATCTTGCATAGCTTGCTGCCATGCCGAATGTTGAGAGGCGTCTTTGAATGTGAGAGGTTCATGTTCAGGAGAAGAAGAACTCACGGTAGCAGGGGACGGAACAGGACACACGGTAGCAGATGACTGAGATACACTAAGATGCGCCTGTTTGGGCTGGCGAGGACGAAGTGTCATGTGGTGGCTGCGAGAGGAGTCACCGCGCAGAGTTGAGGAACTATGAGAAACCTGCTGAAGATCAAAATTAGATAAATCAACTACCGTACGCAAGGCGGAGGAGAGCCGGAGGAAGAGCTCGATGTGGGACTGCCAGGAGGCCGAGAAGAAACCACAATAGGAGAGGAGGCCGCTGACAATGGGATCACCGTACCTGGAGAAACAGGCACCATACTTGGAGAGTGATCAGTAGTAGAGTAAAGTGGAGATGAAATAGAGGGACTGTTACTCACGGGACAAGGTGGAGGAGAGGAGGCAACAACCCTGTGAGAAGGCGTTGGAGAAGGTGGCAGAAATGGGGTAGATGGAGAAGGCATGGGAGTAGGAAAAACAGTTAAGGCGGGGAGGGCTGTTTGTAGAGATGGAGAAGGCAAGGTGGTTATCTGTTCAGAACATGCAAAAGGAAATGTATTTTCATGAAATTTAACATGCCGTGCAATATACATACAAGATGATGACAAATCAAAACAATGATAACCCAAATGAGAGGAACTATAGCCAAGAAACACACGGGGAAGAGCAAAAATCTAGTTTATGTCGGTTATAAGGACGAAGTAAAGGAAAACATAAACACCCAAAAATACGAAGAAAATTATAATCAGGGGAAGATTTAAACAAACGTTCAAAAGGTGTACAACCATTTAGAACAGCAGTAGGCATACAATTTATGAGATAGAAAGCTGTTTCAAAAGCATAACTCCAAAATTTTAACGGAGCCTTACACTGACCAAGAAGCGTAAGACCATTTTCAACAGTATGACGATGACGACGCTCAACAGTACCATTTTGTTCATGCGTGTGAGGACAGATTAGACAGTGATGAATGCCAATGGTTTTAAAATATGTGTTTAACTTCCTATATTCACCACCCCAATCTGTTTGGACGGATTTAATTTTGGTGGCGAATTGTCGTTCAACAAGAGCTTGAAATTGAAGAAAAATTTTAAACACATCAGACTTAGCGGCTAAAGGAAAAAACCAGATATACTTAGTATAAGCATCCACAAAAATCACAAAATACCGATAACCATCGTAGATAACATAGGGGAAGGTCCCCAAACATCACCGAAAACAAGCTCAAGAGGAGCACAAGTTTTATGACCAAGAAGGCCTAATGACAGACGCGATGCTTTTCCTAAAGGACAAGATGAACAATTAAAATTAAAAACTCGGAAGTACATGCAACTTTATTATTTGATACTAGAGACCCTAAAATACGAGAGCTAGGATGCCCAAGGCGACGATGCCAAACATCAGCAGTGGAGGACACAGACGTTGATAGGAAAGCTTGAGGTACGGACGTTGCAGAAGACTCGGATAAGACATACAGACCATCGCTACTCTGACCGGAGAGGAGCACCTCCTTGGTTATTAGATCCTTAACATAAAACACAGATGAATGAAATTCAAAAAATACATTATTCTCAATGCAAAATTTCTTAACAGACAATAGAGGTTTTTTAATATGTGGTACATGCAGAACATTTGATAGGATAAAAGTGCGTTTGGGAGTATAGAGTTTAGATTGAGCAATATGTGATATAACCAGTCCTTTACCATCACCAACATGTAATTGATCACTGCCAAGATAGGGCTCTGAACTCGTCATACTAGCGAGGTCCGGTGTCACATGCTGATTAGCACCCGTATCAGGAAACCAACCTGCAGAGGAGAGCTGAGGATTCTGAAATGCCAAGTTAGCAGTAGCCTGCAAATGCTGTGAGGTAAATTGAGAACAGTATTTGGCTGAATGCCCAAAACCATAACACAATTGACATTTAACATTTCGAAAATTTTGGTTTGAGTTAGAAACTCCACGGGAATGTTGCTGCCAACTAGTCCTAGACTCACGGGAACCATGATGAAAACTAGACCCAGACATCTGCTGCCAACCAGATCCAGAGGTGCCATGGTTACCACCACGGTAGCCTCTCCATCCACCTCGGTGGCGCCCACGCCCACGATAGGAATGGATAGAAGGACCACCAAAACCACCACGCTAAACTGAGAATACTGAAGCTGTGGAATGTGAAGGTGTGGGCAGCAAAGGTGCTGTCATAGGAGAGCTAAGAGTGGATTGAAGGGAGCTCTTATTCAGGTATTCATGAGTGAGCAGGTAACTGTGAAGATCAGAGTATGATAAGGGTTCCGCTCGTATAGATAGACTGGTCACTAAGTCTTTGAAATCACTGCGCAAGCCCCGAAATACATAAAGATTAAAATCCTCTAAGGAGAGAGGCCGACTAGCAGCAGCCAACTCATCAAAGAGAACCTTAGCTCGCTACAGATAAATGCTAACTGAATCATCTCCCTGACGCAAATCCTGAAAGGAACCATGTAACTGCATAATCCTTGAATGTGACGGTGAAGCAAAGGATTTTTCAAGTGTCTGCCATATGCTATGAGATGTGTCACAGTCAACCACAAGATGTAGAATTTCAGTAGATAAAGAAGAGAGGAGTGCACTCATAATTAATTGGTCTTGTTGCTTCCATGAGAGAAAGAATGGGTTTATACCAGGAGCTGCTGTATCGGTGGCGTAACATAGGGTGCAGGAGAAGGATAAGATCCATCAACAAATGCATACACACCCTGACCCAACAAATATGGTTTTATTTGCATTCTCCAGTACAAATAGTTATTGGTGGTCGGTTTCAAGGAGATAACCTGATGAGTATTTGAGAGAGGGACTACAGCAGCACCATGAAGATGTGTGTTGGGAACGATTGATGCTGCAGAGGGGAGTCCTGGCAGTACCGAAACAATCGGTGCAGAGGAAGGTATTGCTGCCATTGTTAGAGGAAAGCTGCATCCAATAGAAGGAATAGGTGCAGACGCAAAAAATCCAGGAGGAGCCATTGAAAAACCTGACGCAGGTTGCATAAGTGAAGAATTAGCAGGGAGAACAGGGAATGTTGCAGCTGACATGTTTGCTATAGGAAGAGAGGAAGATTGAGCTGTAGTAGAATCCATGAGAAGAAGAGGGAGGCGCCGATGGAAGCTCTTTTGAATATAATGCTCGGATACCAAGTTGAAGTTAAAGGGAGAAGGGGTATTGGAAAATATTATGGAGGCTGTGATATATGTTTGTATACAGCACTCCCCTTCTGTATATATATATATATATATATAGATGTAGGGTTGTACATGATACTAACCATGTAGTCTAATACACATGATCAGAAACCTGTATAAGGTAAATACAAGATAAATATATATAGATAATAACATTCCATAATAGTCATAAAGAAGCAATTAATCTCATCTCCTGTTGGAAATAGTTTATCTATTTCACTTTCCTGCCTGCTTGTCAAGCACGAGAATTTAAAGAAAAAGCAAAAGTGAGAAGACTTGACATTGGAGAGACCTTTATCCTGGTATACGCTGTTAGAGAATAATATAAATTATATCATCGGACCTCACCTAACAGTTTAAGTTATTGGGTTAAAATAGTTCTTTTATATGGTATCAGAGCCTTGATGACTAAGCGGTCTCGAGTTCGAATCTCACCATCCTCATTTATTTGATAAAAAAAATTAAGCACAAGGTGATGTGAGCCTGTGCAAGTTTCAGGATAAAAAAGCTTTCACTTAAGAGGGTGTGTTAAAAAAGACTATAAATCATATTCTGCGACCTCACCTAATAGTTTAAGTTATTGGGTTGAGAGGAAAGATAAGGTTTGTAAGGAAGGATTGTCGTTTGAGAAAAAATTAGTGTGTTACACAGTTCAAGAGTAGAGTAAATTGCAAGTTGTAAAAGAGGTACATAGCGATAATAAATAAATAAATAAATAAAAGTTTGATAGAATTTATTTATCCATCTTTTTTTCCCAATAAAGACCGTCTCCAAGCAAGAGATGGTACGCATCCATCGTTGATCAAAGAAAAACGTTAGCTTCATTACAACTAGCTCTGTTTTGCATTCTCCCATTCCAATGTCTGTGCTGAACAAAGATTTCTTCTTTAAACATAATTGTCAAAGTCTTATGCCCTCAAGAAACCTCATTCTCATGCCATCTCTCATTCGTGAAATGTCCATATCATATGGAGACCACTTGCATAGATATTGCCAATGACTTTCTCGTAGAGCAATTTGCACGTAGTGTTTCCGTGGACATGAGCTCATGGAAGCCCGTGCCTCATCCTCCCCTGCAGAGCTTGAGGTGCCACCGGGTCCAGAATCCTCTCCCATGTATTAAGGTGTTTGTTTTTGAAATTTATTTATTTATTTATTTATTTATTTTAAATTAATATTTTTATGTCATTTTAATATATTGATATCAAAAATAATTTTTAAAAATTAAACAAATATTATTTTAATACATTTTAAAATACAACATCAACTATACTTCAAAATAAATCCTAACACTTGATATCACGATTTTAATAGGTCAAGACACTATTTTATACCTAAACATAATAAATTTTATTAGAGTTAAATAAAAAAAAAAAACTGACCTAAAAATCATATATACATGTCATAGCCCGCATGAAAGAGTGTTGGGTATATCAGCTTAGAGTATAGACAGAACCTACTCTTAATAACTTACATCAGATCAGCTAATACAACACTATATATCTTGAAAAGATTGAAATGATAAAATGATGAGTTTTTCACAGCTCAATGAATAAATAGAATAAATAGAGTGCTATAAATTAGAAAATCAGATATAAAAATGAAAAGGGGAAGAAAATGTGTTCGCATCAAGGTAAAATATCATAACAAATATATGCGGTAAAAAATTAATTAGAATTTTTATTTAGATACTTTAATGATAGTTTAACTTTTTTATACATAAAAAATAGAAAAATATTATAAAAATATTATTTAGGATATTTCAAATATAGTTTAAATATTTTTTTATAAAAATATTAATTATATTTCCGTTTAGAATACTTCAAGGTAGTTTAAATATTTTTTTAAAAAAACTTAATTATAATACTTCAAGGGTAGTTTAAATATTTTTTATAATAAATAAAAAAATTATAAAAATAATTAATTAGAATTTCTGTTTAAGATACTTCAAGGGTAATTTAAATGTTTTTTATAAAAATAAAAAAAAATTATAAACAAATTAATTAACATTTTTGTTTAAGATATTTAAGGATAGTTTAATTTTTTTCTATAAAAAATAAAAATAAATTATAAAAATAATAATTAGAATTTCAGTTTAAGATACTTCAAAGGTAGTTTAAATATTTTTTAATATCAAATAAAAAATATTATAAAACAATTAATTAGAATTTTTTTTTTAGGATTATTCAAGCATAGTTTAAATTGTTTTATAAAAAATAGAAAAAAATTATAAAAAAAATTATTTAGGATACTTCTAGTGTAATTTAAATAATTTTTATAAGAAAAAAAAATTAATTAGCATTTTTTTTTAAGATACTTGAAAGATAGTTTAAATATTTTTTTATAAGAAATAGAAAAACTTTAGAAAAAGAAATTATTTAGGATATGATAGTTTAAATGTTTTTTTATAAAAATAAAATTATAAAAAAAAATTAATTAGGCATGGCCACCAAACCCAATGCTTTTAGATCATGTTTAGCCGTCAAACCCAAGTCTCTTGGATCTTGTTTTATTTCCAGATCTAAAAACCTATAAAAAATAAAAAAAATTAAAAAAAATGCTATTTCTCTCTCGTCTATTTTTCAATGCTATTTCTCTCCCGCCTATTACTTTTTCTTTATTGGAAAGAATCTTTGTTAACAAAGGGTTGTCATTTTTAGTTTGTTTACTTTTATGGTTAAAACTGTGTTTAGATATATTTTAAAAATATATTTAATATAAAAAATATTAATTTTAATATTTTTTATTGTGGTTAAAAATAAAATAAAAATTCAAAAAATATTTATTTAAATATATTTTTAAATAAAAAATACCTAAAAAAAAAGAAGCACTTCAAGCAAGAACTAGCTACGTAAAATTTCTCCCTTGTTAAGGGAAGGTCCTATTGGAGTCATTATCCCTCATGCCAATGGCTTGGAAACGAGTCATCGTTGAAGTAGTACTTGTACAGCCACCACTTAATTAATTGGTGGAAGACAAAAATTAGTGGAGTAGTTGGCATAATTGGTGCCATGATTTATGGCATAATTTGTGGCATAATTGGTGCCATGATTTATGGCCTTTGTCCCCTCACTCTTGGCTATAAATAGGCAATGACTTCAAGCTTATTTGACACACCAAGTTAGAGAAGAAGAAGAGGAGAGTGAAGAGAGAGTAATCCCACAAAGTTGTGAGGTATTTGTGAGAGAGTAAGTGAGGTGTTTTCTCCTAGTAATAGAGAGATTCTTAGTTGTTCTCCTATTACTTGAGAGAGGTTGTAATTCCCACATTACTTAGTAAAATCCTTCTATACTTGCCCGTGGACGTAGCCTAATTGGGTGAACCACGTAAATTCTTGTGTGTCTCATTTCTCATTTTATCCTATCCCTTGTCTTTTATCTTGTCGGGTTTGCATGCCAGTATCCTAACAAGTGGTATCGAGCCTTCTTGGTTGGTGTTGTTAATACACAAAAGTCATTCGTGTATACGGTTACTATTCACGTCTACGGCACTATTCACCTATACGGCACTATTCATTCATACGATACTGTTTACATACGATACTGTTGGTGTCTATAGAAAATCAGGTACGGTGAATAAATACAAGCTAGGAAGTTCTGTCTAAGGAGATTGGGTTTTAAGCGGGACCGTTTGTGACCCCTCCAATCTTTCCCGGGAACTTACTTAGTGAAGTATTATTTACACGATACTAGTTCTATATACGTTACAGATCGGTGAAACGGTGATAGCCGAATAGATCACGGTGAATAAAATGGCAGCAAAGTACGAGATTGAGAGGTTCAAGGGGAGCAATTTTTCATTGTGGAAAATGAGAATCAAGGCAATCTTAAGGAAAGACAATTGCTTGGCAAAGAATTGGGGATCGACCCGCAGAGATCACCGATAATGCAAAATGGAATGAGATGGATGGCAATGCTATTGCTAACATACATTTAGCATTAGCCGATGAAGTATTATCAAGTGTGGCGGAGAAGAAAACAAATGCTAAGGAGATATGGGAGACTCTAACAAAGCTATATGAGTCCAAGTCTTTGCACAATAAGATTTTCTTAAAGCGGAGACTTTATACCCTTCGAATGGCAGAAACCACAACGGTGACTGACCACATCAACACAATAAGAACTCTATTTTCACAACTCACTACGTTGGGTCAACAAATAGAGGAAAGTGAACGTGCAGAGCTTCTACTTCAAAGTCTTCCAGATTCGTATGATCAGCTCATTATCAACTTAACCAATAATATCCTCACAGACTATTTAGTCTTTGATGATGTTGCACCGCCATCTTGGAAGAAGAAAATAGGCGCAAAAATAAAGGAGACAGAAATAGTTCAAACCAAGCAGAGGCATTATTGGTGTCAAGAGGGAGATCAACGGAGCGTGGCTCCAGTGGGAGTCAAAGGCAAGGGAGGTCCAAATCAAGAAGTAAGAAGACTGTGAAATGCTATAACTGTGGCAGAAAAGGGCACTTCAAAAAGGATTGTTGGTTTAAAAAGGGTATAGAGAATACTTCAGCAGTCATCAAAACCTCAAGGATGTGTTGCAAGCACCTCGAGAAGATGGAGAGGTTTTATATAGTGAAGCAACGACAATCTCTACAGATAGAGAAGAGCTCACCGAGGTCCGGCTAATGGATTCAGGAGCAACATGGCATATGACTCCTAATCGAGATTGGTTCCAAACATATGAACCCATCTCTCGGAGGCAAAGTGTTCATGGGTGATAATCATGCTTGTAGAGATTGCTGGCATTGGCACCATCAAATTGAAGATGTATGATGGCTTGATTCGCACTATTTCGGGAGTGCGACATGTGAAAGACTTGAAGAAGAATCTTTTGTCCGTAGGACAATTTGATAGTCTTGGCAGTAAGATCCGAACGGACAATGGAATCATGAAAATTGTCAAAGGAGCGCTGGTGGTTTTAAAGGCAAGAAAGACAGTTGCAAACATGTTTGTATTAATGGGAGAAACACATCATGAGGCGAAGCGTCTATCGCATCGCCGGTCCCGCGAGAAGAGAAGACGATGATGTGGCATCAAAAACTAGGCCACATGTCGAGAAAGGTTTGAAAGTTCTCTCCGATCGAAGTTACTCCCTGGGCTTACAAAGGTTACTTTACCCTTTTGTGAGCACCGTGTTACAAGTAAACAACACAAAGTTAAAGTTTGGCACATCAACAACTAAGAGCAAATGCATCTTAGACCTGATTCACTCTGATGTTTGGCAAGCACCGGTTGTATCCTTGGGAGGAGCAAGATACTTTGTATCATTTATAGATGACTTCTCCAGGAGATGTTGGGTGTATCCAATTAGAAGGAAGGCAGATGTGTTCGCGGCCTTTAAAATTTTCAAAGCGCGGGTGGAACTTGAATCTGAAAAGAAGATCAAGTGTTTGAGGACTGACAATGGAGGAGAATATACCAGTGATGAATTTGATAACTTCTGTCAACATGAAGGTATCAAAAGGCGCTTCACAACGGCATACACTCCACAACAAAATGGAGTGGCGGAGCGGATGAACAGAACTCTATTAGATAGAACAAGAGCAATGTTGAAGGCCGCAGGTCTAGAAAAGTCATTCTCGGGCGAAGCGCCAATACCGCCTTGTTATGTGATAAATCGATCTCCGTCAACCGCAATTGAGCGAAGACACCAATGGAGATGTGGACTGGAAAACCAACGGATTATTCTCGATTGCATATATTTGGAAGTCCTGTGTACGTGATGTACAATACACAAGAAGTTAGCAAGCTGGATTCAAAATCCAGAAAATGTGTATTCTTAGGATATGCCTGATGGAGTGAAGGGGTATCGCTTGTGGGATCCCACCGCCCACAAAGTAGTCATCAGCAGAGATGTCATATTTGCGAGAAGGTAAAATGCAAATGGAAGAACATAATAGCATTCTAAAGGAGACTACAAAGAGTCCAGATTGAAAATACTCGAATCATACTTCTTCCGAAGCCGCATCGAGCATGAAGAGCAAGAACAAATAGAGTCTGAAACTCCTGAAGTTCGGCGATCGACTCGTGAAAGAAGACCACCGGCTTGGCACTCAGAATATAGTACTGAGAGCAATATTGCATATTGTCTTCTAACAGAGGATGGAGAGCCATCAACTTTCCATGAGGCTATCAAAAGCACAGATGTATCTATGTGGATGACAAAGAATGCAAGAGGAGATTGAAGCTCGCACAAGAATAACACTTGGGATCTTGTTCCGCTACCACAAGGAAGAAAGGCCATTGGCAACAAATGGGTTTACAAGATAAAACGTGATGGCAATGATCAAGTGGAGCGGTATCGTGCAAGATTGGTGGTGAAAGGATATGCTCGTAAAGAAGGAATAGACTTCAATGAGATATTTTCTCCGGTGGTACGACTTACTACAATCGTAGTAGTCTTGGCAATGTGTGCTATATTTGATCTTCATCTAGAGCAGTTAGATGTGAAAACCGCATTTCTTCATGGAGAACTTGAAGAAGAAATTTATATGCTCCAACCGCAGGGTTTTGTTTGAAACAGCAAGGAGAACTTGGTTTGCGGGTTGAACAAATCTCTATACGGTCTCAAACAGCGCCGAGGTGTTGGTACAAGAGATTTGATTCCTTCATAATTAGCCTTGGGTACAACAGACTCGGTTCAGACCATTGTACGTATTACAAGAGGTTTGAAGAAGATGATGTTTTCATCATTCTCGTTGTTGTACGTGGATGACATGTTGGTGATAGGCCCCAACAAAGATCGAGTCCAAGAATTGAAGGCACAGCTTGGCTAGGGAGTTTGATATGAAGGACTTGGGACCAGCAAACAAGATTCTAGGGATGCAAATTCACCGAGACAGAAGTAAGAGGAAGATTTGGCTTTCTCAGAAGAATTATTTGAAGAAGATCTTGCGTCGCTTCAACATGCAAGATTGTAAGCCAATTTCCACCCCACTTCCTATTAACTTCAAATTATCCTCAAGTATGTCTCCTAGCAATGAAGCAGAGAGGATGGAGATGTCTCGAGTACCGTATGCATCAGCGAGTGGGAAGTTTAATGTTTGCCATGATATGTACAAGACCGGACATTGCACAAGCAAGTGGGAGCAACTAGTCGATACATGGCAAATCCTGGTAGAGAGCATTGGAATACTATTAAGAGGATCTTGAGATACATCAAGGGTACCTCGGATCTTGCATTATGTTATGGAGGATCAGAATTTACTGTCAGAGGTTATGTTGACTCAGATTTTGCTGGTGACCTTGAGAAAAGAAAATCCACTACAGGCTATGTGTTCATAATTGCAGGAGGAGCTGTGAGCTGGATCTCTAAACTTCAGACTGTTGTAGCATTATCCACAACAGAGCTGAGTACATGGCAGCTACACAAGCTTGTAAAGAAGCAATATGGATGAAGAAACTTATGGAGGAGCTCGGACACAAACAAGAGAAGATTCCTTTGTATTGTGATAGTCGAGTGCCTTGCATATTGCAAGGAATCCAAAGCGTTTCATTCAAGAACAAAACACATAGATGTTCAAGTATCACTTTGTTCGTGAAGTGGTGGAAGATGGAAGTGTGGACTTTCAAAAGATTCACACAAAGGAAAACCCAACAGATGCTTTGACCAAACCAACTCAACACTGATAAGTATATATGGTGCAGATCCTCTTATGGCCTAGCAGAAACGTAAGCAGCATGAAGATGGCAAGTATAGAAAGGATAGAAGAATCACAGATGATCAAGTGTGAAGACTTGATTAAATCATCAAAGTCTTCAAGTGGGAGAATGTAAAGCCACCACTTAATTAATTGGTGGAAGACAAAAATTAGTGGAGTAGTTGGCATAATTGGTGCCATGATTTATGGCATAATTTGTGGCATAATTGGTGCCATGATTTATGGCCTTTGTCCCCTCACTCTTGGCTATAAATAGGCAATGACTTCAAGCTTATTTGACACACCAAGTTAGAGAAGAAGAAGAGGAGAGTGAAGAGAGAGTAATCCCACAAAGTTGTGAGGTATTTGTGAGAGAGTAAGTGAGGTGTTTTCTCCCTAGTAATAGAGAGATTCTTAGTTGTTCTCCTATTACTTGAGAGAGGTTGTAATTCCCACATTACTTAGTAAAATCCTTCTATACTTGCCCGTGGACGTAGCCTAATTGGGTGAACCACGTAAATTCTTGTGTGTCTCATTTCTCATTTTATCCTATCCCTTGTCTTTTATCTTGTCGGGTTTGCATGCCAGTATCCTAACAGTACTTTTAGTTCTCTGCAGCTTAGATTTTACCATTGCGGGAGACAGGAAATTCGCATCAACTCCAGCTTTCCCTCATCGAATCACTCTTAAAACAATACAAGTATGTACAAGATCCGACAGAACTTCAGAAAAATTGATTGATAAGACCTTGACCAGGCTCATTGTAGGATTATATTTCTATTATTATTATTATTATTATTATTATTAAGATGGATGATCGGATCAGTTTATATGTATTTTAATTAATTTTATAAATTTTAAAATTAATAATTATATAAACTTTTAGTAATTATAAAATTTATAAAACTGTTTACATCTAAAAAACAAACTTTAAATATAATTAGGAAAGCTACCCTTCTTAAATATTACAACTATACTTGTTTGACTTGTTCCGTGGTTGTTACGGGTACTGATCGATAGTCTTCTCAGTCTCTTCGTCAAAGTTGGCCCTCCATTATGGAAATTTTGCGAGTCTCTCACCCTCACATACTCTTTTCCGTTGTCTTTTCAGTGGAAATATGGAAAGGGAGAAGAAATTATTGATGAACTGGAAATTACAAAGCGATACACCCACAAGTGTCTCTCACGTCAATTACAATATCTTCCATTGAATATATTGAATTAGTGATCAAATTGCTAGAAAAAACTTTCGAGATTAAAGTTTCTTTCATAGAATTCTTTGCTTTTAATTTATCACCCTTTATTTACTTTCATTGTCAATTGGTGATAAAGAAGCAATTAACCTCATCTCCTGTTGGAAATAGTTTATCTATTTCACTTTTCTGCCTGCTTGTCAAGCACGAGAATTTAGAGAAGAAGCAAAAGTGAGAAGACTTGACATTGCAGAGACCTTTATCCATTCATAGTATACACGAGGGATGGGAAGATAAGTTGTAAGCAAGGATTGTCGTTTGTGAAAGAGCACTTGCTAGCTACCAAAGCAGGACATCATTCTCATTTATTACGAGAATAATGTTTGTCTGTAGCTCTTGAGAAAAAATTAGTGTGTTACCCAGTTCAAGAGTAGAGTAAATTGCAAGTTGTAAAAGAGATATATAGCGATAAAAATAAATAAATAAAAGTTTGATAGAATTTATTTGTCCATCTTTTTTTCCCAATAAAGACCGTCTGCAAGCAAGAGATGGTACGCATCCATCGTTGATCAAAGAAAAACGTTAGCTGCCATTCATCACATCCTGAGTGCCGGGGCCATTGTTTGCCCTTTGGTTAAAAGCTCCAGTGCCCTAAAGTATCCAATCATATTTGAACTCCACGTATATATATCCTTGAGCTTTAGCTTGGCAAATAATACTCCGGCAATGCCCAGTGAGATTGTCATATGCAGAGGCCCCATAGAGGTGCCAAAGAAAGCCAGTCACTGTACGGATTAAGACAAGATCGAAGACTTCTTTTGCAGTCCAAGTTCATGAAACTAATCAACTGCGTGCTACCCCAGAACACATGTACCTCTCAAATTAACGTCAAGTCCATAGCAGTCGCATGTGCCCATGCCGGTGCACCATTAACATCTTTCAACGTAAGAATGGATAAGCTTGTGCACAATTTGGATGACAGGGACCCCAATTTTCCCAAGTTTAGAGATTCACGGTCATAGCTTCTTCTTGCTATCGCAGATTTCTATTTATAACCTCACACTGCATTTGTATCTTTGCTTTCATCGACTGGACAACAAGTCTACACATTACTGGCATTTTGGAGGGGAAAAAAAGTAATAAAAAGCAAAAATATACGATAAAAAGAAGGTTTAACATGTTGATTCCTTCACGCTCAGTTTCGGGGGAGTTTAAAAATGTAATAGTAATTATTTTTTAAATTATTTTTTTTAATATCGAAATAATATTTTTTTTTATAATTTATTTTTTACATCAATATATTAATATAATAAAAAATATATATATAAAAATAATTTCAAAAACAATATTGTTGTCCATTCACAAACTCAGTTCATTTATTCACTGTTAGTCATTTATTTAATAAGTAAAAAAATGAGAAATTACTCATCTTCTCCATTTATTTAAGACTATAATTCTCTAATGTGTCTCTACATGTAATTTGATCCTTTTCTCCATTTCATGGTCTTTTTCAATTATTTTATTTCTTTGTATGAAATAGTAAAAGGGAAAAAAAGATAAGATGGAAAATTTAATGAGAAAAAAGAGGATATCTTCTACAACAAAAAAATTCAATCAAGCAGAGTATTTAATTCATTTTACAGAGGGGTTGAAAATAATAATAAATTTATTTATTTGAATTTTATGCACTATCACTAGCCTAGTTAATTTCAACTTAATTAGAGAAGATATGTAATAATCAATGATTTAAAAAAAAAGAAAACAATTCCAATCATGTTTTCCTGCCTATAAATACCTCTCCATGGAAGAGCCTAATCTACCATAGCAAACCATATCCTATGTCTCTTGAAAACACACCATGACGACGTCCTTACTCTACCATCCAATGAATTTCCATCATTTCATTAGAAAATTCAAACCCAAAGAACACGATAACAGTCTATTGGTTGGTGAAACTTTCATTGTGGAATCGAATAAAGAAAATTGCCCTCATTCCCAAAGAACACGATGGCAGCAAGACCCACTCTACCAACCAATGAATTTCCAACTTGATGTTGCATTTTCTAATGAAATGAATTTCCATTAGAAAATTCAAACCCAAAGAACACGATAACAGTATATCCATTAATACTAAATTTGGAGTAAAGAAAGTATTTATAGAGAGCGCCCATGTGCTCCAATTTGCCTGTCTGTGACCTTTTCTGGACGGAATGTAGAATCAACAAATGAAAAACATAGACAGCTGACTGCTCCCTTCCCATTAATATTCGGAGCTAATTGTGATATATATTTGCCTCGTTTATTGAAAAAAAATAGAGTATATATATTAAAAGATTTTAAATTTTATATTAAAAAAATAAAATATTTTTTAATATTTATATAGTAAATTTTAAAAAGTGTTAATAACTAACTAAAAAAATATATAAAAAAAAAGATATAGAAAAAAAAACCATATTTAAAAAAAAGAACGGGTCACCCGGGTCATGTATCAACTGGGTTTTGTCAGGTTGTTGCACCAGCCAGTCTTTTAACAAACCCGGACCGGTCCAGCCACCGGATCAACCCACCAAGCCGGGTTTAATAACAGTGGCGGGACCCAAGAAAAAAATAATCAGAATTTCTATTTAGAAAATTTCAAGAATAGTTTAAATGTTTCTTTATAAAAAAATAAAAAAAATTTATAAAAAAATAATTAGAATTTCTGTTTAGGATACTTGAAGGATAGTTTAAATTTTTTTTATAAAAAATAAAAAAACATTTATAAAAAACTTATTTATGATACTTCAAGTCTAGTTTAAATATTTAAAAAAAAATTATAAAAACATTAACTAGCATTTCTGCCTATGATACTTGAAAGGTCGTTTAAATGTTTTTTTTATAAAAGTAGAAAACATTTATAAAAAAATTATTTATAATATTTCAAGGATAGTTTTAATATTTTTTATAGAAAAAATTATAAAAAAACATTAATTATCATTTCAGTTTATGATACTTCAAGGGTAGTTTAAATGTTTTTTTAAATAAAAAAACATTTATAAAAAAATTAATTAGCATTTTTGTTTAAAATACTTGAAGGGTAGTTTAAATGTTTTTTTAATAAAAACATTAATTAGAATTTTTGTTTAAAATACTTCAAGGGTAGTTTGCACGTAGTGTTTTTGTGGACATGAGCTCATGGAAGCTCGTGCCTCATCCTCCCCTGAAGAGCTTATGGTGCCACCAGGTCCAGAATCCTTTGCCATATATTAAGGTATTTGTTTTTGCAATTTTTTTATTTTTATTTTATTTTAAATTAATATTTTTTTGGTGTTTTATATCATTATGATACGCTGATATCAAAACTAATTTTTAAAAACTATAAAAATATTATTTTAATACATTTTTAAGTAAAAAGCATTTTAAAAAGCAACATCAACTATACTTCAAAACAGATCCTAACACATGATATCATGATTTTGATTAATTTATTAGGTGCATACACGATAATAATATAACAAAGCAAACCAATAACACATAAATATAGTTAAAGTTATGTTATTCTTTTAGAGTACTATAAATTAGAAATTCAATCCGATATAAAAATGAAAAGGGGAAGAAAATGTGTTCACATCGAGGTAAAGTATCATAACAAATATGTGTGATAAAAAATTAATTAGTATTTTTGTTTAGGATACATTAATGATAATTTTATTTTTTATATATAAAAATATTAAAAAAATTAATTAGTATTTCAGCTTAGGTTACTTCAAGAGTAGTTTAAATATATTTTTATAACAAATAGAAAAATTATAAAAATTATTAATTAGAATTTTTGTTTAGAAAACTTCAAGGATAGTTTAATTTTTTTTTATAAAAAGTAGAAAAATATTATAAAAACATTATTTAGGATATTTCAAATGTAGTTTAAATGTTTATATATATATATATAAAAAAAACATTAATTAGCATTTCTGTTTAGAATACTTTAAAGGTAGTTGAAATGTTTTTTTATAACAAAAAAAATTATAAAAAATTAATTAGAATTTATATTTAGGATTATTCAAGGATAGTTTAAATGTTTTTATAAAAAATAGAAAACATTTATAAAAAAAATTATTTAGGATACTTCAAGTGTAATTTAAGTATTTTTTTATAAGAAAAAAAATTATAAAAAAATTAATTAATATTTTTATTTAAGATACTTGAAGGGTAGGATAGAATTGTTTAAATGTTTTTTTTATAAAAATAAAATTATAATCTGTTCCTGTGGATTGATAGGAAGTTCATTTTTCTGTTCCCGTGGTTGTTACGGGTACTGATCTATAGTCTTCTCAATTTCTTATTCCAATTACAATATCTTCCATTGAATATATTGAATTACTGATCAAATACCTCTCCATGGGAGAGCCTAATCTACCATAGCAAACCATATCATATGTCTCTTGAAAAACACACCATGACGACGTCCTTACTGAACAAACCATTCTTCTCCTTCGTTCTCCACATCCTGTTTTTGCTCCTTCACATATTCAACTCTTCTTCTTTCTTTGCTTTAGCTGAACACACTTCCTCCACAACTTCACTATTTGGTAATAATAATACAGAAGCTGAGGCTCTTCTCCAATGGAAAGCCAGTCTTGACAACCAAAGCCAATCTCTCCTTTCTTCTTGGGTCGGCATCAGCCCTTGCATTAACTGGATTGGAATCACCTGTGACAATTCTGGAAGCGTCACCAATTTGACACTTGAAAGTTTTGGTTTGAGAGGTACGCTTTATGATTTCAACTTCTCGTCCTTCCGTAATCTTTTTGTTCTTGACCTTCAGAACAATTCTCTTTCTGGAACCATCCCACATGAAATTGGAAAGTTGACGTCTCTTTTCGCTATTTCATTAGCCGAAAACAATCTCACTGGTTTGATCCCCTTCTCTGTTGGAAACTTAACAAATCTATCCATACTCTATCTTTGGGGTAACAAACTCTCTTGTTCCATTCCTCAAGAAATTGGGTTGCTAGAGTCTCTCAGTCAACTTGATTTGTCAAGTAATGTTTTAACCGATAGAATCCCTTATTCCATTGGAAAATTAAGAAGTTTATCTTTCCTTGGTCTTTCTATGAACCAACTCTCTGGTCCCATCCCTTTTTCTATTGGAAACTTGACAAGCCTATTTGAGCTCTATCTTTGGGGTAACAAACTCTCTGGTTCCGTTCCTCAAGAAATTGGGTTACTAGAGTCTCTCAATCAACTTGACTTGTCAAGTAATGTTTTAACCGGTGGAATCCCTTATTCCTTTGGAAACTTGACCAACTTGTCCGTGCTTCACCTTTTTCAGAACAAACTCTTTGGTTTCATTCCTCAGGAAATTGGGTTGCTAGAATCTCTCAATCAACTTGATTTGTCAAGTAATGTTTTAACCGGTAGAATCCCTTATTCCATTGGAAAATTAAGAAGTTTATCTTTCCTTGGTCTTTCTATGAACCAACTCTCTGGTCCCATCCCTTCTTCTATTGGAAACTTGACAAGCCTATCTAAGCTCTATCTTTGGGGTAACAAACTCTCTGGTTCCATTCCTCAAGAAATTGGGTTGTTAGAGTCTCTCAATCAACTTAACTTGTCAAGTAATGTTTTAACCGGTGGAATCCCTTATTCCATTGGAAAATTAAGAAGTTTATCTTTCCTTGGTCTTTCTATGAACCAACTCTCTGGTCCCATCCCTTTTTCTATTGGAAACTTGACAAGCCTATCTGAGCTCTATCTTTTGGATAACAAACTCTCTGGTCCCATCCCTTCTTCTATTGGAAACTTGACAAGCCTATCTAAGCTCTATCTTTGGGGTAACCAACTCTCTGGTTCCATTCCTCAAGAAATTGAGTTGCTAGAGTCTCTCAATCAACTTGATTTATCAAGTAATGTTTTAACTGGTAGAATCCCTTATTCCATTGGAAAATTAAGAAATTTATCTTTCCTTAGTCTTTCCAGGAACCAACTCTCTGGTCCCATCCCTTCTTCTATTGGTAACATGACAATGCTCATTGTACTTTACCTAAATCAAAATAATTTATCTGGATGTGTTCCTTCAGAAATAGGACAACTTGAATCCCTTGTGGACTTGACATTACGTGAGAACAAATTTCAAGGCCCATTGCCCTCAGAGATGAACAATCTCACCCATTTGAATACTTTGTCTTTGGGTATCAACGAATTCACGGGTCATTTGCCAGTAGATTTATGCCATGGAGGAATATTGGAAAACTTCATTGTTGACCACAACTATTTCTCAGGTTCAATCCCGAAAAGTTTGAAAAACTGTACTGGTTTATACCGAGTAAGACTTGATTGGAATCAATTAACAGGAAATATTTCTGAGGTTTTTGGTGTCTATCCACATCTGGATTTTATTGATTTGAGTTACAATAATTTTTATGGTGAGCTTTCTTCAAAATGGGGAGATTGTCGTAACACGACAAGCCTAAAAATCTCAAACAATAATGTTTCTGGTGAGATACCACCAGAGCTTGGGAAGGCTACTCAATTGCACTTGATTGATCTGTCATCAAATCAGTTAAAAGGAGCCATCCCGAGAGATTTAGGGGGTTTGAAGTTGTTGTACAAGCTTGTTCTTAACAACAACCATCTTTCAGGCGCCATTCCCTTAGATATTAAGATGCTTTCCAATCTTCAAGTCCTTAATTTAGCATCTAATAATCTGAGTGGATTGATTCCAAAACAACTTGGGGAATGCTCGAATTTATTGTTGCTGAACCTCAGCGGTAATAAATTTAGAGAAAGCATTCCAGGTGAGCTAGGCTTTCTACTTTCTCTTCAAGATCTTGATCTTAGCTGCAATTTCCTTACTCGAGAGATACCGAGGCAACTTGGGCAACTGCAAATGTTGGAAACTCTGAAAGTCTCTCACAACATGCTTTCTGGACGGATTCCGAGCACTTTCAAAGACATGGTAAGCTTAACAACTGTGGATATATCATCCAATAAGCTACAAGGCCCCATTCCCGATATCAAAGCCTTCAACAAGGCTTCATTTGAGGCATTCAGGGATAATATGGGTATATGTGGCAACGCCAGTGGTCTAAAGCCGTGCAATCTTCCAACAAGCAGCAAAACTGTTAAGAGAAAGAGCAACAAACTTGTGGTTTTGATTGTACTCCCTCTTTTTGGAAGCTTGCTTTTAGTGTTTGCTGTGATTGGAGCTTTATTCATTCTCTGCAAAAGAGCTAGGAAGAGAAACGCTGAGCCAGAAAATGAACAAGATCGAAACATATTCACGATATTGGGCCATGATGGGAAGAAGTTGTATGAGAATATCGTTGAAGCTACAGAGGAATTCAACTCCAACTACTGCATTGGCGAAGGAGGATATGGAACTGTTTACAAAGCAGTGATGCCAACAGAACAGGTGGTTGCTGTGAAGAAACTTCACCGGTCACAAACAGAAAAGTTGTCCGATTTTAAAGCTTTTGAAAAGGAAGTTTGCGTGTTGGCAAATATTCGACATCGAAATATTGTGAAAATGTATGGATTTTGCTCACATACAAAACATTCTTTTTTGGTTTATGAGTTCATTGAAAGAGGAAGCTTGAGAAAGAATATAACCAGTGAGGAACAGGCAATTGAGTTCGATTGGATGAAAAGGCTAAACGTTGTGAAAGGGGTGGGTGGAGCTTTATCCTATCTACACCATTCTTGCTCTCCTCCGATCATTCATCGAGACATTACCAGCAATAATATCCTTCTGGACTTGGAATATGAAGCACACGTCTCCGACTTTGGCACAGCTAGACTGTTGATGCCTGACTCATCCAATTGGACCTCATTTGCAGGTACTTTTGGATATACTGCTCCAGGTGCGTAGCTTTTTTTCAACATTAAGTTTCGAATGTGTGTAATAGTGAAAATAATATGTAGTGTTTTTTTAGCTTTTATTATAAAGTCTTTTCTTTCAACTATTTGAAAAAAAACCATGCATAATCAGTTTTTTTTTTTTTTTGCAGAGCTAGCTTACACAATGAAAGTGACTGAAAAATGCGATGTCTATAGCTTCGGAGTGGTAACAATGGAGGTGATGACAGGAAGGCACCCAGGCGATCTCATTTCAGCACTCTTATCACCAGGATCTTCGTCATCATCGTCGATGCCACCGATTGCTCAACATGCACTATTGAAGGATGTGTTAGACCAGCGCATCTCGCTTCCTAAAAAAGGAGCAGCAGAGGGCGTTGTGCACATGATGAAAATTGCACTTGCATGCTTGCATCCCAATCCCCAATCTCGGCCTACAATGGAAAAAATTTCTTTCGAGCTTACAACTAAGTGGCCTCCACTGCCTAAGGCATTTTGCACAATAAGTTTGGGAGATCTCTTCTTATAGTGTTTAGCTACTTCTTTTCAATTATCAATTGGAACAATAAATTTTTGTAATATGAATTTCATCATCAAACTTTATTTCTTTCAAATTATGTTGGCACTGTTTTATGCGTTAGAATTTGTTTTTCTTTGCATGAAGGGTTTGAGAATATTTTGATTTTAAATTGAAGATCAATACACTACGGAATGAAATTTTAAGTTATCGCTGAAACAATTAAAACATTTATAAAAAAAATTAATTAACATTTTTATTTAAAAATAGTTTAAATATTTTTTTAAAATAAAAAAAAGTTAATTAGAATTTCTATTTAAGATACTTTAAGGGTAGTTTAAATATTTTTTTTATAAAAAATAAAAATATTTATAAAAAAATTAATTAACATTTCGGTTGAAGATACTTGAATGGTAGTTTAAATATTTTTTTAGAACAAATAAAAATAATTACACAAACATTAATTAGAATTTGTTTTTAGGATACTTAAAGGATAATTTAAATGTTTTTTATAAAATAAAAAATATTTAGAAAAAAAATTAATTAGCATTTTTGTTTAAGATACTTTAAGGATAGTTTAAATTTTTTTCTATAAAAAATAAAAAAAACTATAAAAAACTTAATTAGCATTTCGGTTTAGGATACTTTAAGGTTAGTTTAAATGTTTTTTTATAACAAATAAAAACATTTATAAAAAAATTAATTAGGATTTCTTTTTAGATTTATTCAATGATAGTTTAAATTTTTTTTATAAAAAATAGAAAACATTTATAAAAAAAAATATTATTTAGGATACTTCAAGTGTATTTTAAAAGTTTTTTTATAAAAAAAATATATATAAAAAGTAATTAGTATTTCTGTTTAGGATACTTGAAGAGTAGTTTAAATGTTTTTTAATAAAAAATTAATTAGCATTTTCATTTAGAATACTTCAATAGTAGTTTAAATGTATAAAAACAATTAATTAGAATTTCTGTTTAGAATGCTGCAATGATAGTTTAAATATTTTTTTATAAAAATAAAAAAAAATTAATTAGCATTTCTATTTAAGATAAAAAAAAAAATTATATAAAAAAATAGTTTTTAGGGCCTGTTTGAGAGTGTTGTTGCGGTTGCTTTTCACTTAGAAATGTATCAAAATAATATTTTTTATTTTTTAAAAATCATTTTTGAATTAGCGCATCAAAATAATCTAAAAATACCAAAAAATATTAATTTGTTGCAAAGAAAAAAATAAAAAATAAATTCAAATTTTTTTCATAAACACTTTTGAAATTCAAAAACAAACAGGACCCGCATAACTGCCTAATTCTAAAGACTTAAAACATTCTCATTACTCTTAATATATTTTAAAAAAAAATTAATATTAACCCTTTATAGAAAAGAGAACACTACACTGTAATACTAGTAACAACTCAAGGACATACGCAATGCCAATTCTTTTAGGGAAGATTTGATAGGCCACTTCGAAGAGCTGCACCCTCTCCCCTCCCCTTGCTCGACTACGTAACTGCTCTCCTTGGTACCACACATTCCCATTAGATACTTTCCATGCGAGCTGTTTTTGTATGATTTTATTACAAATCTTTCGTTTGGACATGCCCTGAAATGTTAGAAAAAAATCCATGCTGGATCACTTTTTTGGGGCTAAATCTGACGACCACCTCCTACGTATTTCTTAAGACTTGAAATTCTAAACGCTTATGCTGGACGAAATGCCCTCGGCGGTTTTGGCTCTTGTATATCCGTTGAAATTCTAAACTTTATAATAGTTGAAATTCAAAACTTTAGACACCAAAAACACATAATATTTGATAGAAAAGAGATCTTTAGTTGCTATTGCTAGTATACATCGTTAAAAAAAGAATGATGGCCCTTTAATGCACTCAAGGTAATCGCCACATTTGTGGATTACAGAATTATGGATAGTCAGAAAAAAAAAAAAAAAACAGGGCATGGGGGATGCATGTAAAAGATAAAGTGAGAACAGTTAGCAGATTGATTTGAAGGATAAGATTTAAAAGAAAAAAAAAAAAGGAATCGATCTAACAGTTTTTTCAAGTAAATATTCATTAGAAAAAAAGATCTTGTTTTTATATTATGCAATGTTTTAATCCCTAAATATTCTCAATATATATGCTCAACGGGTAAAGGAGAGAAGAAGCAACTAATATAACTCATTTTCTTTTTCTCTAAGATTTCGAAATCAATAGCCAAAACACGAAGAACTCTTCTCTCTCTATTTAGGAAAGTTTGATTCTATTTAATTTCGAATTTTCAGGTCAGCATCCAAAAAAAAATAATTCTTTTAAATGTAACAATAGAAGAGTGCTGGGTTCTCCGAGAGAGGCATGAAGAGAAGGAAAAATCAGGGTCTAAAAGAATCTCTCTACATGGTTTGCAAACGTACTGTCAATGGTTGTGACTGGGACTTTACAGAAGATCCTTACGAGAATGTCATACGGGGGTGCTGATGGGTGACATGTCATGGAATGGTTTGCAGCTATGCTGCTGCTGCTTCTGAGTTAAGTTACTATACGAGCTGGCAATTACAAGAATTTTGAAGTCCTTATCAAACACAAAAGCTTGATCGAGTTGGAAAGCCAAGAGGGTTTTGATCTCTCTTTGTGGTAAGCACAAGTATTTGCGTACGGAATAACTTTTTCAATGCTAAGCACATGAAAAGAAACAGTTCAAATTTATTGGCAAAAAACTAGACAGGAAACATGTAAAAAGCCAGTACCTAGCATTGCATTACCATAGCATGAAACTTCAAATATTATCACATACAGATCTTACAAGCTCAGGACTCGAGTACAATTTTTTATCAAAACTTTTTACTTGATTCAATTTCCTAGAGCCCTAAATGTCTGAGTGCACATCACGTAATTAAATATGATAATTCAAGTTGAAACAAACGGTATATTCGTATATTGACTAGTGTAGCTTTTGAAGTCCTTTTTGAGGAAAGGTTGATAGCTAATAGTACAAAAAAACAATTAAAAAACAAATACTATACTCCAACATGGAAGACAAGAAGAGTGCATTATTTAAATCTGTGGAGAAGTAATCTACCATTTGTACGGTTCTATAATTAAGTAGAAACTCAAATTTTCTCCACTGTGAATCACCCCAACACACTTAACCTCATGATTCAAGATGTACTTGCCGTCTCATTTCCTTTTGGCATATTTAGAGAGATTTAACACTACTTACCTTTCACACAGCAATTTAGAAACTGAAATTAATGCATATGGGGGGGAGAGACAAGCCAAAGTACATATAACAAGAAACAAAAGCGTTTAATTCTCAAATCATTGTCATGAATAATGCCAACAAGGACTCACCAATAAAGTGCAAAATTAAACAACATTATTCATATCGACTTTGTTCATGGTTTTTTTCAGTAACCTTAAGAAGAAATCAGAAAGCTGTTACCAGAAAGTTGATTCATCTTCACTTCTCTTCAGTGTTCCCTTTCTCGAAAAAGGTCTTTTTAATCCAATCAAATGGCTGGAAAAGAAACAATTAAAACTTTAAGGTTTCATGTTCATAAATTGAGGAAAAGAGACTATGGACAAAACATAGTTTGCAAAAACATTTTCTTTTTGTTGGAGTAGAGAAAGCGCATTTGCTTATGAAATTGAAGGACCACTGTTGAGATATTTAACTTTGCCTACACATAATCAACAATAATGTTTGATAAACACTTTCTCAGGTTTATTTCTCCCGATCCTTGTCTTCAGTGTTCCCATGCGGGCACGTCACTTGCTGTAAATGTGAGTTTTGTCAGACACCTAATTATGCCTTTTTACGTACTTTTGGATGTCTCTGCTTTCCTTTTCTTCGTCCTTACAATGCTCATAAGCTATACTATCACTCCACTCCGTGTGTGTTCTTAGGCTATAGTTCGTCTCATCTAGGCTATCGTTGTCTTAATTTATCGTCTGACCGCATCTACATTTCCCGTCACGTCCTTTTTTATGAACAAGTTTTTCCCTTCATTGAGTCTGTCATCCCGTCCCCATCCTCCTCTCCGCCTGTCACTGTCTCCACCCTACCCTCCCTCACCATTTTTCCATCTCAACCCGTCTCAGCCCCACCTCCCCTTCCCCTCACCATCATCTCCATCTATGTCTCTTGATCATTATGCGGTTCGGGTTACGCGGTGCCGCCTTTATCTTCATTAGATTCGCCCTCCGCCGCAGACTCTCCAGCCTCATCATCAGCATTGTCTTCTCCATCCGGGCACTCGCTCAATCCGTGCCCGGTCTGGACTTATGTGTGGATCTCTCCACCTACTCTCTTTCACAGCTGACCTCCACTGATCTGCCTTCTACTCCGCCACCCATTCGGCAGCATCCCATGGTGCTGCATCCTCGACAGCCAAAGAATGCCACCATCGCTCTATTTCTACTTCCTCTTTGCCAGTTTCCACTTCACGGATAATGTCCCCCTCTGCTCTTGAGCCTCTAAGTTTTAAGGAAGCTGACCAGTACTTGTGTCGGCATACTGCCATGAAGGATGAAATTGCAGCCTTACATGCCAATGCCACTTGGTCATTGGTGCCATTTGATCCTTCTATGAACATTGTTGGCTGCCGATGGGTGTATAAAATCAAGCGCCGAGCCGATGGGGCCATTGACCGGTACAAGGCTCACTTGGTTGCGCGGGAGTTCACCCATCAAGAAGGTATAGATTATTCGTAAAACCTTCGATCCGTTGTTAAACCAACTACTTTGTTCGGTTAGTTCTCACAATTGCAATCTCAAAAGGATGGCAGATTCGGCAACTTGATGTTCACAATGCCTTCCTCAATGGCTCACTTTGTGAGGTTGTTTACATGCAGCAACCCCCAGGCTTTGTCAACACTACTTTGCCCACTCATGTTTGTCGCCTTCACAAATCTCTCTATGGTTTAAAACAAGCACCACGGGCCTGGTACATGCAACTAAGTGATTTCCTCCTGACTATTGGTTTTCAGCCTTCAAAGGTTGATACCTCCCTATTTATTCTAAATGGTACTCCTGATATCTATTACTTATTTGTCTATGTGGATGACATCTTAATTACTGGTAATAACTCTGAATTGATTCATCGTCTCATTACCTTGCTGAGCTCGGAGTTTAAACTTCGTGACTTGGGTCATGCACATTACTTTTTGGGGATTGAAGTTGCTCCCACTAGTATGGGTCTCGTGCTTAGTCAACCCAAGTATGTTCTTGATATTTTGAATCGTGCTGGTATGTCATCGTGTAAACCTGTTGATACACCAACATCTGTTTCCAAACTTGATCTGCAGTCTACCGAGTTGTTTTTAGATACCACTCGCTTCCGCCAAATTGTTGGTGCTCTTCAGTATCTCACATTTACTCGACCTAATATCTGTTATGCTGTGAACAAGGTATGTCAATTTATGCATGCTCCTACCGAAGGCTACTGGGCCGCTGTTAAGCGTATCCTGCGATACCTAAAAGGTACATCCTCCTTTGGTCTCCACCTTACTCCACTACCAGAAAATTAATAAATACAAACGGAAATACCGAGGGAATATTTTTGTCGGTAAATTTTCAAGGGATTTTACCGACGGAAATATTCCCTCGATATATACCGAGGGAATTACCGTGGAAAAAAAATTAAAACAAAGCAAAAAAAAATAATGATGTGTCATTTTTACCAACAGAATTACCGATGGAATTTATTCTGTTGGTAATTCCATTGGTAAATCCATCAGTAAATCCATTGGTAAACTATGAACATTGCTCATCATGTCAATTACAAAGGGAATCACCGACGGAATTTTCCATCGGTATTTTCCAAAGAGCTCCAGAACTGTTCACCTTCCAATTGCACTATCAATTGTTGTTCTTTATGGACAAAATCGACGACGAATTAAAAAGTAGTCGGTGTTATTTGGTGGTTTTCTGAAAAAAATCAATTAATTTAAAATTTTCATTTAAATATTACAGACGGATTGAAAAATCGTCGGTAATTGTTGGCAGTTTCTGAAAACGTTTTACGAAATTGAAAATTTAAATTAAATATTACCGACAGAATAATTAAAAAATATTAATATTCAATTATCCGTCGATAATTCCGTCGCTAACGCGCCCCAACAAAAAGCCTGAATGCCCTTATTTCACAAGAGACAAACTCATTTCTTATAATTCTTCTTCTTCTACTTCTTCTTCTTCTACTACTACTACTTCTTCTTCTTCTTCTTCACTATATGTATAAAACATCAATATCTATTTTTTTCTCTTCTTTTCTCTCCTCATCTCCTTCTCTTTTTCTCCATGCTCGGGTATGTCTTCTTCTTCTTTCTTCTTTTATCCTCTTAGTATTTTTTTAATTAATATGCTTTACAAAAAAATATTTCTCTCCTTAGCTTCACTTGCAACTACATTAAGGTAAGATTTTTCTTTTTTCTTCTTTTTTCATGATTTTTTTCACTATATTTGTTTTTTGTTTTATTTTTTATTGTTTTTGTTCTTAATAATTGTATCAATGTTGTTGTGAGATTATTATTTTTCATATAAGACCAATTTTTAGTTGATTTATTTATAGGATTTTTAATTTTTTAGCAATTGCAACTTCATTTTTTTCATGAATTTTTTTAGTTGAATTTATTTTTTCATTTTATTTATTTGTTGCAAATTTGTTTGAGTTGATTTTCTTTTTTTTTTCCAAGCATTTTGAGTATATATTATACAATGTTGATTTATGTTAATTTAATTATTTAAAATGAATTTTTTAAAATGTTTTTCAATAATTACCAATGGAATTTCTGTCGGTATATCCGTCGGTAAATCCGTTGGTAAATCCGTTAGTAATAAAAAATTATTACTGAGGGATATGTTGACGAAATAAAGCGGGTAATTTTATTTTTTTATTACCAACGGATTTACCAATGGACAAAAAATTACCGACAAAAGATTTACCGACGGAGCATTTTTGTTGGTGATTTCGTCGGTAAATTAATTACCGACAGAAAATGTGTCTTACGCCGACGGAAAAATTCCGTCGGTAAAACTGTTAAATCTTGTAATGCTCGTGACTTTGCTTTGTCTCTTCATGGTTTTACTGATGCTGATTGGGCCGGCAGTATTGATGATCGAAAATCCACGGGTGGCTACATTGTATTTCTTGGCACCACTCCCATTTCATGGAAATCTGGCAAGCAACGCACTGCTGCTCGATCCTCCACTAAAGCAGAGTATAAGGCCATAGCTGATGGTACTGCTGAGGTTCTTTGGCTTCGCTATCTTTTGTCAGATTTATGTTTCTCTCCTAGTTCTGCTACCACTATTTGGTGTGATAATTTAGGTGCTACTTATCTGTCTGTTAATCCGATCTTTCATGCTCGTACGAAGCATGTGGAGGTCGATTATCACTTTGTTCGTGATCGAGTGACTAAGAAGGAGATTCAGATTCACTTCATCCCCTCCAAAGATCAATTAGCAGATGTTCTTACAAAGCCACTTGCTTCCTCTGCTTTTACTTCTCTACGTTCCAAGCTTCACGTGGATAACCCACCCTCAGCTTGAGGGGGGGGTATCATGGGATGTGTTGTAATATGGGAAATATTATGTTTTCTCTTGTATAGTTTTATCATGTGTAATAGGTTACACCATAACATATGTACAAGGCCCTACTTATATAAATAGTAGAGGAGTTGCCGTACTAAAGCACTCACCAAATTATAACAAATCCCTGCTTTAACTCTCAACCATCTTAAGTACGTTGGAGTTGACTTTATTACCTGTTGATTCCTCTCGTATGAGATATTTCACCCTGGTTAAGCGCCATTTAATTTTCATTTCATGCTTTTTCTTGCAGGTTTCTTTGCAATGACTGAGCGAAAAATGCATGATAACAGGTTCCAATGTAAATGGGTAATGTGCCCAACATGTCGGCAGCATACTGATTTTGGGAATATTGCTTATGCCGATGATACACGGGACAAATCTTGTAGTTCTGCTATGCTGGATGCAATTCAAGGCTGTGAAAAAACTGAAGTGTCTTTGGCTGTTCAAGGTTCATATGGAACAAAGGTTTACTTCCTAATCTAATGCCTTGAGCAAATTTAAATTCAAATTTATAGTCTTGGAACATGCACATAGTGCACTTAAGACAGCATGTTACTATTTGCATTTATATACGAGGTATTTCTCCTTTTCCCAGAGCATAAACCTTGTTTACTTCTATTTTGGCACCATAAAGGTTGAAGCAGTCACTAGAAGAATCTTGTGGATAAAGTCTTCAGATCCTAGAGCAAAGGTTCTCGTATTCTCAAGTTGGAATGATGTCCTTGATGTGTTAGAGCATGCTCTCAATGCTAATGAAATCACCTATATCCGGATGAAAGGAGGAATGTAGATAGATCTCTTGATCATCTTATTTATGTTTTTTTTATAGTTCAACTGATCTTCATGGACCTTGATGGGCCAAAAGAAAAGGGCTATGCCATCCAGGAGAATTTTCATTTTGCTTTACAGGTTTGCCAAAAGATTGTTGTTAAATTCCTCTTAATTTGGTAACTCAAACAAAATTATCAAGAAAACACATCATCCAAGAAAAGTAGTTCCTTCTGTTTTCAGCATTCTTATACAAGCAAAGTGCACAAATTAGGTTGATGAATACTAATGATATCACGAACAAAATAAAAGGAGTTTGGGGATGAAAAATAACGGCCTTGCATAATTTGTGCAAATATTGAAATCTTGTAATTTGACCTTGGGGAGGGAAGAGAGAGATCCAATAATAGTAGATCAACACTTGGTGTTCTGTAAAAATTGGTATTGTGCGAAGTTTAATAGTTTGAATGTATGCATACCTCTTTGTTTCCCAGTGCCAAAAATACTGTTAAGAAAATCTGCAAGGTACAGTGGCGTATTGTTGTGAAAGCTAGAAAAGAAGGAGGCCTCAGGTTGGGTTCTTTAATGTCAAAAAATATATCCATGCTTTTCAAATGGATATGGAGGCTAAGCTTACTAGACCATGCCTTATGGAAACAGGTAACAACCCATTTTTACTCCCCAACTTTCGAGAATGGAATCCCAAAATTGCATGGTCATATTTCCCCATTTTGGAAAGACGTTTTGTCAATCTTGGATCCAAACAAGTGTCATCGGCTTAGTATTGCGTGAAAACATTAAATTCAAGATTGGAGATGGATCCTCCATTCTTTTCTGGTCTGACGTGTGGATAGGATCAAATGCTTTACGTAGCATTTTCCCTAGGCTTTACCAAATTTCTACTTTTCGGAATGGTTTGGTTAATGAGATGGGTCAATGGGTGAATGATCAATGGCGATGGAAATTGGTTTGGCGTAGGAAGCTCTTATCTTATGAAGAGCAACAATATCATCATTTGCTCTCAATGCTGGAGCCAACGATAATTCAGATAGGAAAAGATGACAAACTTATATATATGGCCATGCAATTCTAATGGAAGCTTCTCAGTTAAATCATGTTGCACCCTAATTGATAATACCTCCTCTGCGATCGAAAGAGTCTTCGAAGCCAATGTTTGGATTAAAGGGGCCCCTCCGAAAGTTCGGGTGTTTCTCACGGTTGGCGGTATAGGACAAAGTTAGTACAAGAGCTTTTCTCCATCAACGGACCGTTTTGTCCGCCACACAAGCTTCATGTGTCTTTTACGGCTCAAATTTGGAAACCTCGGAGCATCTTTTTATACATTGTAACTTTTCTAGGAGTGTTTGGATGAAAGTTTTGGATTGGTGGGGTATCCAATGTTGTTTACCGAGAACACTTGACTTGCTGCTTTTGCAGTGGCTCGAAATGGTACATGGCAAATTCCAAAGATCAGCTTGGAGATTAATTTCAAGTAGTACTATTTGGGGTATATGGTTGCTGAGGAACAAAATTGTTTTTGAGGAGGGAACTATAAACTTGTTTGATTGTTTCTCCACTATCCTTCATCGGGTTACTATTTGGTTGCATACTCAGGATTCAAACTTCACTTATACAGGAAATGACCTCTTACGATCTTCTGATGGCATCAAATTATGGTGTAATAAGAAATCTTAGGTAGTCTTCTTGTTGTTTGCTGTAGTAGATCAGTGTTTTTCTTTTTTTCTTTTTTCTTTTTTCTTTTTTCTTTTTTATATCCCTTGTATTTCTCTTTGGCTATTCGCTTTATGGCCTTCTCAATATACTCTCGACGATTATAAAAAAAAAGAAGGTATTTTAATGTTGATCGAGTTATTTGTTGGTCTTTTGGTTGTGACTTCATAAATGCAGGAAATCACATGTTGCCATCAGTGAATTCAGAGCACAGAATAGCAGTCCCAAAAGAACTCATAGACAACAACAAGAAACAAAATCTGTTCAAGTGTTGCTGCTCTTAATCCAGCATGGAGCCAATGGACTCAATCTGTTAGAAGCACAGCATGTTGTTCTTGTGGAGCCACTGCTCAATCCAGCAGACGAGGCTCAAGCAGTCAGCCGGGTGCACCGGATTGGGCAGGAAAAGAGGACATTAGTCCATCGATTTATAGTATGCTCGTTTTCCTTTTCTTTCTTTTTTTTTTTGTTTTTTTTAAAACTAATTTTGGATGCTATACATTGCATAAAGTAGACATGCATTTGAGATACATAACCTCACCACACTGAAGATAGCATGGGGTATTTTGGGACTCTTTGTTTGAGTTCCTTTTTTAAATAAATTACATTTCTATTTAGCTCTCCATTTATCCATTCAGTTTCTATATGTAATAATCTTCATTATAACTAGCTCTGTTCTGCAATCTCCCATTCCAATGTCTGTGCTGAACAAAGATTTCTTCTCTAAACAGAATTGTCAAGATTTATGCCTTCAAGAAACCTCATTCTCATGCCATCTATCATTCGTGAAATGTCCATATCATATGGAGACCACTTGTATTGATTTTGCCAAAGACTTTCTCGTAGAGCAATTTGCACGTAGTGTTTCTGTGGACATGGGCTCATGGAAGCCCGTGCCTCATCCTCCCCTGCAGAGCTTGAGGTGCCACCGGGTCCAGAATCCTCTGGCATATGTTTAGGTGTTTGATTTTGTAAATTTTTTTATTTCTTTTAAATTAATATTTTTTTTAATGTTTTTATTTCATTTTAATACATTGATATCAAAAATAATTTTTAAAAATTAAACAAATATTATTTTAATACATTTTTAAATGAAAAACATTTTAAAATACAACACCAACTATACTTCAAAACAGATCCTAATACTTGATATTATGATTTTAATAGGTCAAGACACTATTTTATACCTAAACATAATAAATTTTATTAGAACTAAATAAAATAATAAAAAAAAAATGACCTAAAGATCATATATACATGTCATAGCCCGCATGAAAGAGTGTTAGGTATATCAGCTTAGAGTATAGACAAAAACCTATTCTTAATAACTTGCATTGGATAAGCTAATACACACACTATATATATAGTTGAAAAGATTGAAATGATAAAATGATGAGTTTTTCACAACTCAATGAATAAATAGAACAAACATACAATAAGAGACTAAGGCTGTGTTTGTTTTTCGGAAAGTGATTTTCGGAAAACTACTTTCCAAACTTTCCTCTGTTTGTTTGCTATTAGGAAAGTTGGTCAATAAAAAATACTTTCCGATCAACGAAAAACACTTTCCAGTCAAAGAAAAATTTGGCTTGGTTTCCAAGAAAGTGTTTTCCTTTTATTTTGGGCGGAAAACACTTTTCGGAAGTTGTGAAAAATTTAGAAATGTCATATTATTTGCTGATTATATCAAATTTGGTCCTCAAACTTTTGATTGCTATATATATTTTATTTTGAATATTTATTTTTCAATTTCATCCCTTAGCATTTAATTTTTATATTAATTTTGGTCCTCATTTTTATAATTGTTATTTGCTTTTCCCTTATCATTTTTTAATTGAAATTTTTTATCTATCAAATTTGATCCTCATTCTTTTGATGTTACTTATTTTATTTAAAATTATTTATAAAATGTTAATTATTATTATTTTAATTTCTTCATCTTTCAATTTTTTTATTTTTTAGATTTGATCTCTATTATTTTGATTATTATTTATTTTATTTGAGATAATTTATGAAATTATATTTTTTTTCAATTTCATTCTCATTCAACTTTTTAATTTGTAAGATTTGTTCCTCATTATTTTAATAAACTTGAAAAAAATAAAACATTAATAAGTTATTTTCCAGCTCATTTTCCATGATATAACTAAACACTGGAAAGTATTTTCCAACTTATTTTTCATTACACTACCAAATATCGGAAAATAATTCACTTTCCCGAAATTTACTTTTCAAAAGAAAACTACTTTCTAGCAAACAAACGTGGCCTAAGTTATAATGTGATTAATTTATTAGGTTCATACATGATAATAATATAACCAAGCAAACCAATAACACATAAATATAGTTAAAGTTATGTCATTTTTTTAGAAAATCAGATATAAAAATGAAAAGGGGAAGAAAATGTGTTCGCATCAAGGTAAAGTATCATAAAAAATATTTGCGATAAAAAAATAATTATCATTTCTGTTTAGGATACTTTAAGGATAGTTTAATTTTTTATAAAATTAATTAGCATTTCGGTTTAGAATATTTCAAGAGTAGTTTAGATATTTTTTTTATAACAAATGAAAAAATTATAAAAATTATTAATTAGAATTTCTTTTTAGGAAAATTCATGGATAATTTAATTTGTTTTTATAAAAAATAGAAAAATATTATAAAAAAAATATTTAGGATATTTCAAATGCAGTTTAAACTTTTTTTATATATATATAAAACATTAATTATCATTTCTTTTTAGAATAATTCAAGGGTAGTTTAAATGTTTTTTTAAAAAAATTAATTAGAATTTATTTCGGATACTTCAAGGGTAGTTTGAATTTTTTTAAAAAAAATTAATTAGAATTTTTGTTTAGGATACTTCAAGGGTAGTTTAAATTAATTATAATTTTATAAAAAAAATTAATTAGAATTTTTGTTTAGGATACTTCAAGGGTATAAAAAAAATTAATTAGAATTTTGTGGTCAAACCTGTGTTTAGATATGTTTTAAAAATAAATTTAATATAAAAAAATAATTAAATTAATATATTTTTAGTGTTATTAAAAATAAAAAATATTCAAAAAATATTTATTTTAATATATTTTTAAATAAAAAATACTTTAAAAAAAAAAACAAGAACTTCAAGCAAGAACTAGCTAGGTAAAATTTCTCCCTTGTTAAGGGAAGGTCGTATTGGAGTCATAACCCTCGTGCCAATGGCTTGGAAACTAGTCATTGTTAAAGTATGGTTAGCAGTAGTTTGAGTTCTCTGCAGCAGATAGGATATTCGCTTAAACATGGATAATTCAAAAAATAATTATCATTTCTGTTTAGATACTTTAAGGATAGTTTAATTTTTTATAAAATTAATTAGCATTTCGGTTTAGAATATTTCAAGATTAGTTTAGATATTTTTTTTATAACAAATGAAAAAATTATAAAAATTATTAATTAGAATTTCTTTTTAGGAAAATTCATGGATAATTTAATTTGTTTTTATAAAAAATAGAAAAATATTATAAAAAAAATATTTAGGATATTTCAAATGTAGTTTAAACTTTTTTTATATATATATAAAACATTAATTATCATTTATTTTTAGAATAATTCAAGGGTTGTTTAAATGTTTTTTAAAAAAATTAATTAGAATTTATTTCGGATACTTCAAGGGTAGTTTGAATTTTTTTAAAAAAATTAATTAGAATTTTTGTTTAGGATACTTCAAGGGTAGTTTAAATTAATTATAATTTTATAAAAAAATATATAAAAAAAATTAATTAGAATTTTTGTTTAGGTTACTTCAAGGGTATAAAAAAAATTAATTAGAATTTTGTGGTCAAACCTGTGTTTAGATATGTTTTAAAAATAAATTTAATTTAAAAAAATAATTAAATTAATATTTTTTTAGTGTTATTAAAAATAAAAAATATTCAAAAAATATTTATTTTAATATATTTTTAAATAAAAAATACTTAAAAAAAACAAGAACTTCAAGCAAGAACTAGCTAGGTAAAATTTCTCCCTTGTTAAGGGAAGGTCGTATTGGAGTCTTAACCCTCGTGCCAATGGCTTGGAAACTAGTCATTGTTGAAGTATGGTTAGCAATACTTTGAGTTCTCTGCAGCAGATAGGATATTCGCATCAACTCCAGCTTTTCCTCATTGAATTACTCTTAACAACAATCTAAGTCTGTATAAGATCAACAGAACATCAGAAAAATGGATTGATAGGAACTTGACCAGGCTCATTGAAGGACTGTATTTCTTTTTTATTAACATGGGTATTTATTTTTTATTGATATGGGTGTTCGACGAGGCTCTTTTTTATTTCTTTTTTATTAACCGGCAAACAAATTGGTGGTTCACTGCAAGGACAAAAAGCAAGGACCTCGGAGTCCAATATCTGTCTCGGAAACAACAGTTCCACCTTAAAACAGATATTGATGCATCTAGTGCAAAAAGAGACGAGAACAGATGCAGCAGAAAGCATTTCATGTGGCCTGTCAGGGAGGATGGGTTCGATTCTAGCAACGGGAACAGCAATTGGAATCGGGCGTATCAGTGGTAATGGAAGTTTTCCAATTCAATAAACAAGTGTGAAAGCAAACTCAACGAAGACCAGAGATACAAATTAAACCCTCTTTGCGTATATGCTTGCTGCTGCTCGTGTTTCATGATAAAAAATAAACCCTTTCACGTCAATTACGATATCTTCCATTGAATACATTGAAGTGATCAAACTGCTAGAAAAAAACTTTCGAGATTAAAGTTTCTTTCATAGAATTCTTTGCTTTTTATCACCCTTTATTCACTTTTCTGCCTGCTTGTCAAGCACGAGAATTTAGAGAAGAAGCAAAAGTGAGAAGACTTGACATTGTAGAGACCTTTATCCATTCATAGTATACACATTAGAGGCAGTGTGCATGTTAATGTCGCAAACTATGATATGGAAAGGGGAAAGAAAGTTGGGATGGAATTTTATCAGAAATTAGTAAGCCGTGTCAAGCACGAGAGCAATCATAGTTTTATTGAACAATTCAATTCACTTATTCAGTAGCTTTATTACTTATTCCTTAGGAGCGATATGTTTTAAATTTTTAAATCAGATTAATATTCTTTTGAATCGTTATATATATATATTTAAGACTTAAAAAATTCACTAATGTGTCTCTACATGTAATTTGATCTTTTTCTCCATTTCATGGTCTTTTTAAATTTATTTTATTTCTTTATATGAAATAGTAAAAGGGAAAAAAAGATAAGATGGAAAATTTAATGAGAAAAAAGGGATTGATTTATAATTTACTCTAAGAACAAATTGGGATCAATTTGGCTAAGAAAAAAAATATTAAAGACTGAATCTAAAATATTTTTTAAAAAATAATTTTTATAAAATAATTGATCAGTCACATAAAAATAAAAATATTTCTCTTTCTATTAGTTGAAAAAATGGCACAGTCCTAGGCAAACTTAATTTTTTATCTTTGTGTCTTGGGCTAATTGAATGACGAGGTCCAATTTTTTTTTATTTGAAATGACCTTTCATTATAGAAATTAGTAAATATAAGAAGAGAAAATATTTTTTTAAAAAATACAATTAAATTTAAGTAGTTCGTGTTTGAAAATAATAATAAATTTATTTATTTAAATTTCACTAGCCTAGTTAATTTCAACTTAATTAGAGAAGAGATGTAATAATCAATGATTTCAAAAAAAAAAAACAATTCCAATTAATCATGTTTTCCAACCTATAAATAATACCTCTCCATGGAAGAGCCGAATCTACCATAGCAAACCATATCCTATGTCTCTTGAAAAACACACCATGACGACGTCCTTACTAAACAAACCATTCTTCTCCTTCTTTCTCCACATCCTGTTTTTGCTCCTTCACATATTCAACTCTTCTTCTTTCTTTGCTTTAGCTGAACACACTTCCTCCACAACTTCACTATTTGGTAATAATAATACAGAAGCTGAGGCTCTTCTCCAATGGAAAGCCAGTCTTCACAACCAAAGCCAATCTCTCCTTTCTTCTTGGGTCGGCATCAGCCCTTGCATTAACTGGATTGGAATCACCTGTGACAATTCTGGAAGCGTCACCAAATTGATACTTGAAAGTTTTGGCTTGAGAGGTACGCTTTATGATTTCAACTTCTCGGCCTTCCCCAATCTTTTGTTTCTTGACCTTGCTAATAATTCTGTTTCTGGAACCATCCCACATGAAATTGGAAAATTAAGAAACTTATCTTTCCTTCATCTTTCTATGAACCAACTCTCTGGTCCCATCCCTTCTTCTATTGGAAACTTGAAAAGTCTATCTGTGCTCTATCTTTGGAGTAATAAACTCTCTGGTTCCATCCCTTTTTCTATTGGAAACATGACCATGCTCACTGGTTTAGCACTATATGGAAATAATCTCACTGGTCCCATCCCTTCTTTTATTGGAAACTTAACAAGCCTATCCGAACTCAATCTTTGGGGTAACAAACTCTCTGGTTCCATTCCTCAGGAAATTGGGTTGCTAGAGTCTCTCAATATTCTTGACTTGGCAGATAATGTTTTAACTGGTAGAATCCCTTATTCCATTGGAAAATTAAGAAATTTATTTTTCCTTGGTCTTTCTATGAACCAACTCTCTGGTCTCATCCCTTCTTCTATTAAAAACTTGACAAGTGTATCTGAGCTCTATCTTGTAAATAACAAACTCTCTAGTCCTATTCCTCAGGAAATTGGGTTGTTAGAGTCTCTCCATGTACTTGCCTTGCCAGATAACAAATTTCACGGCCCATTGCCCTCTGAGATGAACAATCTCACCCATTTGCATGGTTTGGCTTTGGATGGCAACGAATTCACGGGTCATTTGCCAGTAGATTTATGCCATGGAGGAGTATTGAAAATCTTTACTGCTTCGTACAACTACTTCTCAGGTTCAATCCCGGAAAGCTTGAAAAACTGTACTGGTTTATACCGAGTAAGGCTTGATCGTAATCAGTTAACAGGAAATATTTCTGAGGTTTTTGGTATCTATCCACATCTGGATTATATTGATTTGAGTTACAATAATTTTTATGGCGAGCTTTCTTCAAAATGGGGAGATTGTCGTAACATGACAAGCCTTCAAATCTCAAAAAATAATGTTTCTGGTGAGATACCACCAGAGCTTGGGAAGGCTACTCAATTACAATTGATTGATCTGTCATCAAATCAGTTAAAAGGAGGCATCCCAAAAGATTTAGGGGGTTTGAAGTTGTTGTACAAGCTTATTCTTAACAACAACCATCTTTCAGGTGCCATTCCCTTAGATATTAAGATGCTTTCCAATCTTCAAATCCTTAATTTAGCATCTAATAATCTGAGTGGATTGATTCCAAAACAACTTGGGGAATGCTCGAATTTATTGTTGCTGAACCTCAGCGGTAATAAATTTAGAGAAAGCATTCCAGGTGAGATAGGCTTTCTACTTTATCTTCAAGATCTTGATCTTAGCTGCAATTTCCTGACTCGAGAGATACCGAGGCAACTTGGGCAACTGCAAAGGTTGGAAACTCTGAATGTCTCTCACAACATGCTTTCTGGACGGATTCCGAGCACTTTCAAAGACATGTTAAGCTTAACAACTGTGGATATCTCATCCAATAAGCTACAAGGCCCCATTCCCGATATCAAAGCCTTCCACAACGCTTCATTTGAGGCATTAAGGGATAATATGGGTATATGTGGCAACGCCAGTGGTCTAAAGCCGTGCAATCTTCCAAGAAGCAGCAAAACTGTTAAGAGAAAGAGCAACAAACTTGTGCTTTTGATTGTACTCCCTCTTTTAGGAAGCTTGCTTTTAGTGTTTGTTGTGGTTGGAGCTTTATTCATTCTCTGCAAAAGATCTAGGAAGAGAAACGCTGAGCCAGAAAAGGAACAAGATCGAAACATATTCACGATATTGGGCCATGATGGGAAGAAGTTGTATGAGAATATCGTTGAAGCTACAGAGGAATTCAACTCCAACTACTGCATTGGCGAAGGAGGATATGGAACTGTTTATAAAGCAGTGATGCCAACAGAACAGGTGGTTGCTGTGAAGAAACTTCACCGGTCACAAACAGAAAAGTTGTCCGATTTTAAAGCTTTTGAAAAGGAAGTTTGCGTGTTGGCAAATATTCGACATCGAAATATTGTGAAAATGCATGGATTTTGCTCACATGCTAAGCATTCTTTTTTGGTTTACGAGTTTATTGAAAGAGGAAGCTTGAGAAAGATTATAACCAGTGAGGAACAAGCAACTGAGTTCGATTGGATGAAAAGGCTAAACGTTGTGAAAGGGGTGGGTGGAGCTTTATCCTATCTACACCATTCTTGCTCTCCTCCGATCATTCATCGAGACATTACCAGCAATAATATCCTTCTGGACTTGGAATATGAAGCACACGTCTCCGACTTTGGCACAGCTAAACTGTTGATGCCTGACTCATCCAATTGGACCTCATTTGCAGGTACTTTTGGATATACTGCTCCAGGTGCGTAGCTTTATTTCAACATTAAGTTACTATATAATGTGTAATAGTGAAAATAATATATACTGTTTTTTTAGCTTTTCTTATAGAGTCTTTTCTTTCAACTATTTGATAAAAAACCATGCATAATCATTTTTTTTTTTTTTGGCAGAGCTAGCTTACACAATGAAAGTGACTGAAAAATGCGATGTCTATAGCTTCGGAGTGGTAACAATGGAGGTGATGACAGGAAGGCACCCAGGCGATCTCATTTCAGCACTCTTATCACCAGGATCTTCGTCGTCATCATCGATGCCACCCATTGCTCAACATGCACTGTTGAAGGATGTGTTAGACCAACGCATCTCGCTTCCTAAAAAAGGAGCAGCAGAGGGCGTCGTCCACATGATGAAAATTACACTTGCATGCTTGCATCCCAATCCCCAATCTCGGCCTACAATGGAAAAAATTTCTTTCGAGCTTACAACTAAGTGGCCTCCACTGCCCAAGGCATTTTGCACAATAAGTTTGGGAGATCTCTTAATCTCATAGAGTATAGCTACTTCTATTCGATTATCAATTGGAACAATAATTATCATCGAACTTTTTTTCTTTCAAATTATGTTGGCACTGTTTTATGCGTTAGAATTTGTTGTTCTTTGCATGAAGGGTTTGAGAATATTTTGATTTTAAATTGAAGATCAATACACTACGGAATGAAATTTTAAGTTATAGCTGAAACAATTAAAACATTTATAAAATTAATTATCATTTCATTAGAAAATTCAAACCCAAAGAACATGATAACAGTCTATATAGACTATCGATAAAGGCTACCATTCAACCATGATGAGCAGGATTGAAGCTTCAATAATACCATTCAATGTATTATTAACCCGCTTTGGAATGCAGAACACTATAATACTCTTAATATTTTTTAAAAAAATTAATATTAACCCGTTGTAGAACGCAACGCAGAACACTATAATACGCAATGCCACTTCTTTTAGAGAAGATCTGATAGGCCACTTCGAAGAGCTGCACCCTCTCCCCTCCCCTTGCTCGAATAAGTAACTGCTCTACATGGTACCTCACATTCCCATTAGATACTTTCCATGCGAGCTGTTTTTGTATGATTTTATTACAAATCTTTCTTTCGGACATGCCCTGAAATGTTAGAAAAAATCCATGCTGGATCTCTTTTTTGGGGCTAAATCTGACGACCACCTCCTATCGAATTTCTTAAGACTTGTAGGCATACCACGTCGCATTCCAGATTATACAAATGCTTATGCTGGATGAAATGTTTCTCCAAGTCCTCCTATATTTCTTAGGGACTTCTAGGAGAGAGGCATGAAGAGAAGGAAAAATCAGGGTCTGAAAGAATCTCTCTACATGGTTTGCAAACGTACTGTCAATGGTTGTGACTGGGACTTCACAGAAGATCCTTATGAGAATGTCATACTGGGACTTCACTTGGGGCTAACTGCTGCTGCTTCAGAGTTCAGTTACTATACAAACACAAAAGCTTGATCGAGTTGGAAAGCCAAGAGGGTTTTGATCTCTCTTTGTGGTCTTTTCAGCCTTTTATTTTTCTAAAGTATTTGCGTACGGATTAACTTTTTCAATGCTAAGCACAAGAAAAGAAACATTTCAAATTTATTGGCAAAAAACCAGACAGGAAACATGTAAAAAGTCAGTACCTAGCATTGCATTACCATAGCATGAAACTTCAAATACAATCACATACAGATCTTCCAAGCTCAGGACTCAATTTTTTATCAAATTTTTTGACTTGATTCAATTTCCTAGAGCCCTAAATGTCTGACTACACATCATGTAATTAAATATGATAATTCAAGTTGAAACAAACGGTATAATCGTATACTGACTAGTGTAGCTTTTGAAGTCCTTTTTGAGGAAAGGTTGATAGCTAATAGTACAAAAACAAAACAATTAAAAAATAAATACCATACTCCAACATGGAAAACAAGAAGAGTATATAATTATATTGAAAAAGAAAATGTGAGAAAATAATTTTTCAATCTAGAAAAGAAATATAATAAAGACTTTTTATAAAGCATGAAAACAAAATTTAATAAAAAGGAACAAATTATAGTTTCTCTAAAAGCGAAGCCACTTAACAAAAATTGAATACATTGATTAATCTACCACATAGGCAAAGGATACAGCGATAAAATTTCACACCAGCATTATTTAAATCTGTGAAGAAGTAATCTACCATTTGTACGGTTCTATAATTAAGTAGAAACTCAAATTTTCTCCCCCAGCACACTTAACCTCATGATTCAAGAGGTACTTGCCGTCTCATTTCCTTTTGGCATATTTAGAGAGATCTAACACTACTTACCTTTCACACAGCAATTTAGAAGCAATGCATTGGGGGGGGGGGGGGGGGGGGGACAAGCCAAAGTACATATAACAAGAAACAAAAGCGTTTAATTCTCAAATCATTGTCATGAATAATGCCAACAAGGACTCATCAATAAAGTGCAAAATTAAACAACATTATTCATATCAACTGTGTTCATGGTTTTTCTCAGCAACCTGAAAGAAGAAATCAGAAAGCTGTTACCAGAAAGTTGATTCTTCTTCACTTCTCTTCAGTGTTTTCTTTCTCGAAAAAGGTCTTTTTAATCCAATCAAATGGCTGGAAAAGAAACAATTAAAACTTTAAGGTTTCATGTTCATAAATTGAGGAAAAGAGACACTATGGACAAAACATAGTTTGCAAAAACATTTTCTTTTTGTTGTAGTAGAGAAAGCGCATTCGCTTATGAAATTGAAGTACCACCTGTTGAGATATTTAACTTTGCCTACACATAATCAACAATAATGTTTGTTAAACAATTTCTCGGGTTTAAATCAGCAGTTAAAGCACATTTCCATCCATAATCGTCAACAAAGGTGAAACAAGAGCATTTCTATTTTATATGGGCAAGCAGACAATCAGATTAAAAACAATGAAACAAAAAATTGTGACAAACAAACAAATGACAAAGCAAACTCGATATACAAGAAACATCTCTAGATTGGGGGAGGGGGGGGGTGTTTATCCAATTGCTAGTAAATTTTACATTTTTCTCTCAATCCGTTTTCTTTCTATAGTGTATTATGGTATAGCTAATCACATGTAATGAAAAATTACAGCCAAATTATTAAAAGCATAGATTAAGAAAGGATTTCATTCTAATGCCTGAAAAGAATACACTAAAGCTTTTGAGTGTTCTCTATTTGAATAAGACCAATTTTATAGAGTATGTAACTTCTATCACAGGCTCAAGTTCTGCTAAGAAAACATGGATCAGGTTGAATTGGAACATGGAAAACTTTTACAAGCTTTCACCACCACTTTGAAAAAATTTATTATGTGTAAATATGTTAGATATCTGTAACTTCATAGGTGAAATAGTATCTTAAAAAAATATATTTTTTTCACCGCTACACAGAAAACATTTTAATTGTGAATGCATAAATCATAATTCTTGACACGGATCTTTTCAACCAAAAAAAATGACAAAACCTTTGGTCACAATAGAAAATGAAAGGAAAACAAGAAGATGATGAGTTTATAATCATTATGCATATTGACATTGACCCAACAAACCCCATTAGTATAACAACATGGAGCTGCCCATAAATGCCAAGCCAATGAATGAGGACAATCCCATTCACTATACTTTTCTTGGTTCAAAGTTTTGATCAATTCCAGAGTGTTTCTTTTCTTTTTGTTCTATGTTTTATGCATAGATTATTGTTCTTTAATTCAGAATAGTCTAAACCTGATATCTCTAATCTCCACATCAAAACCTTAGATTCATACAAAAGTTTTGAGCACAGGGTCAGTTAAGTGATGTTAAGGGCAGTAATGTATACTCCAAGTGTAATATGTTGATCAAATGGATACACACGCGCACACACTAGGAACAGCAGCTAATAGCAATCTGATGCCATGTCAGAACACAACATAACATATGGTAAAGAGACAAAGACAATGGGGTCAGAGTGCTTCCGAAATTTACTCCAAAACAGTTCCAAAAAACTCATGTTTTAAAAGCACAGAGATTCAAATTCAGTCCAAAACTGTTCCAAAGACATAAAGTAAATTGTATCTAAAGGTGTTGGAATGGATCTCTTTCCTTTCAGAAGAGAAGTACAGATAGACAATAACCAAACACTAACTAATCAAACGCAACCAGAATGAACAAAAAGAAAAACATGGCTCTACTACTCCATCATAATTCTAATCAATCTTCTATCTATAAATAATATATAATCCCAAACACCCAGTTTCCATTATTATTTCTCTAATCTTCCACTTGAAAAGAAAATCAAATTACAAATCCATAAAAAAGATCCATCTTAAATATAATTACTTTTTTGTTATTTCTCCACCAAAAATATAAAAAATAAAAAATAAAAATCAGACCTTGTTGATTTATGAAAGAAAAGAGAGAGATCGTATCGAAGTTGAGATAGATCTATACCTGGACAAGCCATAGAGCGGTGGTGCCGGCGGCGACTCCCCAAAAGGCGGCAGTTTGGATATCGGTGGATTGGAGGCGGAGTCTGGGACTCAAGAACTTGAACATTGCGTTTTCTCCTGCCATTAATTCTTCAATCAATTAAGTTTTGGAAACAAGGAATTGTTTGTCAAGTCGCTCACTGTCTGCGTCTCTTCGCTGTAGCCATGCTTTATATTCACACCGTTGGATTGCTCTGTATTTGGAAATTGATCCCAATTTGGTCACCGTATTTACATTTTGTTTCATTATGGTCCATATCATTTTTATCATTCTAGTCCTATTAGTCCTGGATTTCTTGTGACGTGAGCTTTCCCTTAATCAATTAAATTTAGTTTCGTTCTATACTTAGATTTATGGGCTCGAGCTGCACCATGGCCAAAACTTTTTTTTATTGTTAAAAATAAATGTTTAGATAATGAATACATGTTTTTAAAAAAAATAAAATTTGAGACGTAAACCTGACCAAGAAAAAAAATTAATGCATTTAAAAAAAATGAATACTAAGACTGGACAAAGTTAAAAAAGCAAAGTAACATTAATGATATAAATATTAAATGATGAAATAAAAAAAAAACATCAACTTGAAAAAAAAAAAAACACTAGCGAACTTTCTAAATATGAGATAAGGTCTTAAACTCACAATCCATTAAATCTTAAATACCAAATTTGAATCAAGAAATTCAATTCTTAAACAATTTAATGCTGATTAGCCAAAGAACAACAAATAAAACGATCCGAGAAAACCCAAATCATTTTCAAAATCAATTAAAAATCCTACAGAAAATAAATAAATAAAAATAAAAGAGCTCAATCTCCAATTGAATAAATATGAAGGATGAAACTTAAAACACATGAGCTTAAAAAAAGAAAAATCAAGCAAATTCGGATAATCTCTCAAACTTGGATTAATCTCTAAAACTCAAAGCCCATGAAATTATAGACCCGCGACTCGGTTAAAAAGTTTAATTCTCAACCAATATAATGTTAAATAATAAAATCAGGAAAAATATCAATTTAAAAAATCTATCAAAGCAAAAAAAAAAGTAATAAAAAGAACATGAACCAAATTTGACAGGGAAAAAAACTTAAGAATGATAAAATTATATAAAAAAAATTAATTAAAAAATTTGTCTTGAATAAAACAAACAGCAATAAAAAAATATGAACTAAATTCAAAAGATTAAAAAAAATAAAGGGGGATGAAATTAAAGAAAAAATTCATTTTAAAAAAAACTTATTCGAATTATTGGAGGATGAAATAAAAAATAATATAAATTTAAAGAATTAGCCAAAGAAAAACCCAACAAAGAACATCAAATAAAAAGACCCAAGATAACTGAGGTCATTTTATAGACTAACAAAAGATTTTACAAAAAGAAAATAAATAAAAAGAATGAAATTGGGTCTCTAATTGAATAAATATTAAAGGATAAAAAAAAGCTTAAACAAACGAAAATAAAAAAACCAAACAAAACAAGCATAAACCTCCTAAACCTAGTCTAATCTCTAAAACTCGGAATCCATGAAATCTTGGAATCGGGTTCAATTAAGAAGTGTAATTCTCAACCAATTTAATGTTGAAGAGTGAAATCATGAAAAAAAATATCAATTTAAAAAACTTGTCAAAATAAATAATAACAATAAAAAGAACAAGAAAAAAATTTAATAGGAAAAAAAATCTAATGAAGATGAAATTGTGAGAAAAAAATTAAAAATAATCCCAAACAAAACAGATAGCAATAAAAAAAATGAGGAGCAAATTTAAAAAATAAAAAAAATAAAAGGGGATGAAATTAAAAAATATATATAATTTTATGAATTATTCTAAATAAAAAAAATAATAATCCAAATAATATAGATTAAATATAAAATATAAAAAAAGTCTAAAATTTTTGAAGGGGTTGGTGTAGATTTTTGAGTGGAGAGAAGAAGGAAAAATTCATGGGAATACTATTCTAATGAATAGTGTCACAAGTCTAGGGGTAGAGTAATACCTCGTCCTCCCTTAGTTCTTGTTAATAATAACGAATTAACCGGTCAATTTTCAGGACAAATGATGGAGAAAAAAAATAAAAAAAGTAATTAATTTCATCAAATTGTTTTCAAGATTTTATTACAAATAAAAGCTAAAAATCACGTACTGAAATATTCGAACAATCTAATTACAATTTTGTCTCAATGTAATCGGTTATTTATTTATGTACTCTTTGATAAAATAAAATAGAAAATAAAGAAAGCTCTCTATGCTTTTCAGATTGGGACTAAACATGAATTAGTTCCTTGTAAATGAACGAGGAAGGAGACACATTATCAATTTTAAATCGTAGGCTTATATCAATCTCTTCTTTTATATAGTTAGAAATAATAATCAAAGACATTTGATTGGAAAGGACTTTGACCTAGTCAACCTAATTCTTAAATCCAAAGCCATTTGGGTTTAATGTAATTGTGTACTTTCTTGAGAATTGCGTGTAATCATTGACCAAGTTAAGAATTTAACTATGAGGCAGTAAATGGACTCATTTCATGTCTAAAATTGGAGGGTCTTACATCACAATTTTGATTTTTAATCAAGAACGAAATTTAAATCCAATTTATTTTCACATTTCAAAAATATTTTTTTAAAAAATTAATTTTTTATTTCAAATTAAATTTCTCTTAATGTTTGATTTGATGTACTAATATTAAAAATAAAATAAATGTTATTTCAATACATTTTTTTAAATAAAAATATTTTCAAAAATAATATAATCTTAATAATTCATAAAGAATGTTTTTTTAAAAATACTCTTCATTTGATAATAGCAATTGATAATAGCAACAACACTATAATAGCAAAGCCAGTGAAAGATTATATTAACTTTAAAATTTTGAAAAATCAGTCAAAACACGTGTAAACTAACATAAACACTATAATTAAAAAAAAAAAAAACATAATATGATAACATGACTTTAAAGCCAATTTATTTTTACATTAAGGCAGTAATGGACTCACATCATGTCTAAAATTATTTTTAAAACATATTTTAAAAAACAATATAATCTTAACAAGTTAAAAAGAATGTTTTTTAAAATTCTCTTAGTCTCGTCAAACTAGCAACAACACTATGACAATAAAACCACTAAAAATTTACCTAGTTGTTAACTTTAAAAATTTAAAAAATTAATCAAGGTACATATAAGCTAACACGTACACTCACAATTTAAAAAAAAAAACAAAAACACTATGACAACGTGACTTTAATTATTTTTCCTTGCCTAATAGTAGCTACGTAATTAAATAACCCCTCATCATAGTTTTCATCTTTCTTCATTCCCAAGAGATTGTGCCAATTTCTCTTTTCTTTCTCGCCTTTTTTTCCCCTCAACTCATCCTTGGTATGCTTTCAGGAAAACAAGATGGTCACTCTAAAATCCCCATACCACATCTCTTCATAGACATTTATTCATGGCGAAATGGACAAACAAAGTGCTTTTGAAGGGGAAGAGCGACAATCCACGGCAAGGGGAGAAAATATAGAAACTTTTGGAAGCAAGTTCCATCGAAATATCCATGTTATATCTCGTCTTCCACACTTGCTAAAATGTACTTGAAAGTCTTGTTTAGCATCACCGTTGTTACTATCCGGGTTTAAACGTGGGTCGGCGACCCTTATCGGGACCCCCAATAACGCCCCCAAGTTTCAAACTGCTTTTGCCGAGCTCTTGCCCTCTCCTCTTCTTCAGATTTTGATGAATGACAATAGGGACAAGAAACTGTGGAGATTTGTCTATATTTTATTGATAATAACAATACCCCACCACTTTACTTAGTGGAAGCATCATTAGTGGTTAGTGCCACAATTAGTGGCATGTTTCAAGGCTCTCCTTTCTGCTCTCCTTCCTCCTATAAATGGAGACAATTAGTGCAAGTGAAGAAAAACGAGAGAGTGGAGACATAGAGAGTGCAAGTGTGCAGAAGAAAATAATGCAACTGTGAGAGTGAAAGAGTTCAGATTTGAGAGAAACACTGAGTGTGAGAGTGAAACACTTGGGTTTTGTGGGATTGTACTTGGGTTAAGTTGAGTGTTTGTATCATTCCTCCAATAATATACAATCTGCTGCCTCCGTGGACGTACCGGTTTTGGGGAACCACGTAAATCGCTTGTTTGTGTTTTATTTGTGTTTGCTTTCGGTCCGAGTATGCGCAACAAATTAGTATCGAGCATTAGGGAAGCTTAAACACGAAAAAAACGTTTTTCAGCTCTTGTTTAAAGTTGCAGAATTTTCAAAGTTCTCGAGATCTTGCTTTTGACCAGGCTACGGAGATTCCTCTCGTCGATACGAGTCCGCGATATAAAGATCGTCTAAATCGAGTTGAAACGAGCCCTGTAGAGCTCGCCGAAGTTTCGCCGAACTCGCTTGGGAAAAACCCGATCGGTCTAGGAATTCTCGCTCGAGAAGACAGCCACATCATCCGACACGTAGGCGCTGAGTCATCATACACGTCATCAAAAAAGGGTCCACATCGCCCTGTCATCAGCCACGTCATCAGCCACGTCATCCAACAGTGGCAGAATATTCTCTTGACAGAATAAGAATATTCCGTTAACGGTAAGAGAATATTCCCGTGATGAATATTCTTTATCGAGACGTAATATTCCTTTCCCGAGTTAACTCGGTCAGATTGGTTTTTTGGCCAACTCGGTGATGTTTTGACCCGTTTTTGGCCGAGTCAAGTTGGTTCCTAGCATTTTCAACCATTCCGGACGCAACCGTGGTGTCCGTTTTGTTAAACAAAGATACCGAAGTTACTTGTTTTGGCACTTTTGAGCATAAAAGTGTGTTTTTTAAGAAGTTCGGGATTCCATTTGTAATCCAAAGACGTCCTAATGGCTGATATTCCAGAAGAAAAATCAGCGGGGAATGCTAGTATACCTCCACAATACATCCCGGTATCGAATACCAAATTTGAGGTGGAGAAGTTTGATGGGAAAGGTAATTTTGGCATGTGGAAATGTGAAGTCATGGATATGCTTGTCCAAATGAATTTGGATTTCACTCTAGAAGATAAACCGGAGGATCTGGATGATAAAAGCTGGGAAAGGATAAATCGGCTGGCTTGCGTTCCATCCGACTTTGTCTTGTAAAGGATCAGAAGTACGCCTTTTCAGAACAAAACTCTGCAAATGAATTATGGCAAGCACTGGAGGACAAGTTTATGAAGAAGAGTATAGAGAATCGTCTCTACTTGAAGAAAAGGATCTTCCGTTTTCAAGACAAGAAAGGTACTTCTATGAATGAGCATCTGAATGATTTCAATAAAATGATAGCTGATTTGAAGAATTTAGATGTGGAAATTGATGATGAAGATAAAGCTCTGCTATTATTGAATTCACTGCCTGACACATATGAACATCTCGTCACCACTTTACTGTATGGTAAAGAAAAGATTAAATTCATTGATGTGTCCAATGCTTTGGTGAACAATGAGTATCGGAAGAAGGACCAAATTGTTCACAAGGAGTCAACGTCAGAAGCATTGACTGTTAGAGGCGAACAAACCCCGAAGATTTCGAGGGCGAGGAGATCTCGCTCAAAATCCAGAGGAGAATCATCAAACAGACGATATCTTGCAAAAGATGAGTGTGCCTTTTGTCACAAAAAGGGCACTGGAAGAAAGATTGTCCAATCAAGGGCAACAAGGAAAAAGATGAACCAACTGTGAACGTTGCACGAGATGAGGATGAACAAGACTCGCATTCATGGTCTCATCACCGAGAAAACCATTCGGTGAATGGGTTCTTGATTCCGCATGTTCCTATCACATGTGCCCTAACAAGCACTTATTCTCGAGACTCGAGGAGTTCGATGGAGGAGGTGTGTTGATGGGTAATGATGATGTTAGTGAGATTAAAGGGATTGGGACTATCCATCTAAAGATGCATAATGGGGTAGTCAAGACACTAACAGATGTACGGTATGTACCGACTTGAAGAAAAATCTCTTCTCACTTGGAGTCCTAGAATCCAAGTGGTTATAAGATTATCATGCATGGTGGAGTCTTGAGAGCAATCCGTGGTGCATTAGTTGTCTTAAGAGGCACGAGGATAAGAAACTTATATTTCCTGGATGGATCTACGATTCTTGGTACATGAACATGTTTCCAAAAGTATAGAAGATGATGAAGCGGATAATTCCAGACTTTGGCACATGCGCTTAGGGCATCTTTGGTGAAAAGGCTTTGCAAGGATTAGTCAAGCAAGGTCTATTAAAAGGCGCCAAGACGGGAAGCATGGGTTCCGTGAGCATTGTGTTCTTGGAAAACAGACAAGGGTCAAGTTTGGCACTCGCGTACACAACACAAAAGGGATCCTAGATTATGTTCACACGGATGTATGGGGACCTTCAAAGAATGAATCTCTTGGAGGTAATCGTTGGTTTGTTACTTTTATTGATGATTTCTCAAGACGAGTATGGGTGTACATGATGAAACACAAGGATGAGGTCCTTGATATCTTTTTGAAATGGAAGAAAATGGTGGAGACTCAAACTGGAAGGAGGGTTAAGACTCTTCGGTCAGATAATGGTGGTGAGTACACTTCAGATCCTTTCTTTGAAGTTTGTCGAATGAAGGGATCAAGCGACATTTTACCGTTCGCAAAACACCACAATAGAATGGAGTAGCGAACGCATGAACCGCACATTGGTGGAGAAAGTCCGATGTATGCTATCACATTCGGGACTAAGCAAAGTGTTCTGGGGCGAGGCATTAAGCTATGCTCGTCATATTGTTAACCAGCTTACCTTCAAGCAGATTAAATGGAAGAACCCCCTTAGAGGTATGGTCGGGCTCTCCTGCAAATGATTATGACTCTATGCGTATATTTGGTTGCTCAAGATATTATCATGTTACTGAGTCCAAGCTAGATCCTAGAGCCAAGAAAGCTATATTTTTGGGCTTTAGTGGAGGAGTAAAAGGCTACGGACTGCGGTGTTCTCAATCAAAGAAAGTGATTTTGAGTAGAGATGTCACTTTTGATGAGTCCGACATGTTACAAAGCAAGAGAAATCACAGGAGAAGGAAAAAACAGTCCGGTGATGCACAATGGTGGAGTTGGAGACTTCAGTCATTCCTATAAAGACTGTTCGGACAATTCCTACGAAGGAGATTCGGATGAAAGTTCGATGAAGAGGATGCAACAACTCCAAAGAACCACACAACAAGAATCCATTGCAACGAGTAAACCAAAAAGGGTCATCAAGAAACCTGCTCGGGTATTGTAACATGGTGGCTTATGCACTTCCGGTGATTGATGACGGAATCCCCTACACCTACAAAGAAGCGAAGACAGAGTGTAGAAAGTGCAAAATGGAAAGAGGCAATGGATGAAGAGATGAAATCTCTCCACAAGAATCAGACTTGGGATTTGGTACAACTCCCTAAAGGAAAGAAGACAATTGGTTGCAAGTGGGTATATGCTAAGAAGGAAGGTAATCCTGGAAAAGACAACATCCGATTCAAAGCGAGATTGGTAGCAAAAGGCTATGCTCGAGAAGGAGGGGATAGATTATAATGAGGTATTCTCTCCAGTTGTTAAGCATTCATCAATCCGTATTCTGTTAGCCTTGGTTGCACAGTTTGATTTGGAGTTAGCCTAACTTGATGTGAAAACTGCCTTCCTACATGGAGATTTGGAAGAGGAAATTTACATGTCTCAGCCAGATGGTTTCAAAGTCACCGGGAAAGAGAATTGGGCTTGTAAACTGAAGAAGTCATTATACGGATTGAAACAATCTCCTCGCCGGTGGTACAAGCGATTTGATAAGTTCATGGCGAACATGGATACATACGGAGTCGGTTTGATCACGTGTATATTTTCGCAAACTTCTTGATGGTTCTTTCATCTATTTGCTCTTATATGTGGATGATATGTTGATCGCATCGAAGAGCAAGGTGGAGATTGATAGACCGAAAGCTCAACGAGAACCGAGTTTGAAATGAAGGACCTTGGAGAAGCTAAGAAGATTCTTGGCATGGAGATTCGTAGAGACAAGAAGAAGGGCACGGTCTGTTTGACACGGACCCAATACTTGAAGAAAATTCTACGAGAGATTTGGGGTAGATGGTAAGACCAAGCCTGTAAGCACACCTTTAGCTCCTCATTTTAAGCTAAGTGCTTTAATGTCTCCACGCACAGAGGAAGAGCGCAAGCATATGGCTCAAATTCCTTATGCAAATGCAATTGGTGCATTAATGTATGCGATGGTTTGTACGAGACCAGATATTTCACATGCTGTCAGTATGGTGAGCAGGTATATGCATGATCCGGAAAGGGTCATTGGCGGGCGATTAAGTGGATTCTACGGTACATTCATGGCACAACCGATATTGGTTTGAAGTTTGAGAGGGATGATAGATTCGGGCAAAATTTAGTTGGTTATGTGGACTCGGACTATGCTGGTGACTTAGACAAGCGTCGTTCCACAACGAGGCTATGTGTTTACACTTGCTAAAGGGCCCGTAAGTTGGAGGTCAACGTTACAATCAACGGTAGCTTTGTCAACAACCGAGGCGAGTACATGGCGATAACGAAGCTTTCAAGGAAGCTATTTGGTTACATGGGTTGATTGAAGATTTGGGAATTGTTCAAGAGCACGTGGATGTCCATTGTGATAGTCAAAGTGCTATTTGTCTTGCAAAGAATCGGGTTCATCATTCCCGCACCAAGCACATCGATGTTCGTTTTCATTTTGTTCGAGAAATTGTGGATGAAGGGGATATTCTGCTACAAAAGATTGGTACTGCGAGATAATCCAACCGACATGCTCACAAAATGTGTCTCGGGGATCAAGTTCCAACATTGTTTGGACTTGGTCAACATCTCTCGGTGTTGAGCACCTTCGGGGTGCAGCGCCATATGGCGCATCGAGGCGCATTGATTGATCACGAGGATTGGATGGAAAAATCTTGCCAAGGTGGAGATTTGTGGAGATTTGTCTATATTTTATTGATAATAACAATACCCCACCACTTTACTTAGTGGAAGCATCATTAGTGGTTAGTGCCACAATTAGTGGCATGTTTCAAGGCTCTCCTTTCTGCTCTCCTTCCTCCTATAAATGGAGACAATTAGTGCAAGTGAAGAAAAACGAGAGAGTGCAGGCATAGAGAGTGCAAGTGTGTGCAAGTGTGCAGAAGAAAATAATGCAACTGTGAGAGTGAAAGAGTTCAGATTTGAGAGAAACACTGAGTGTGAGAGTGAAACACTGGGTTTTGTGGGATTGTACTGGGTTAAGTTGAGTGTTTGTATCATTCCTCCAATAATATACAATCTGCTGCCTCCGTGGACGTACCCGGTTTTGGGGAACCACATAAATCTGCTTGTTTGTGTTTTATTTGTGTTTGCTTTCGGTCCAGTATGCGCAACAGAAACTCCATATTCCCACTCCGGTGCTTCCATGTCAGCATCACTAACTGGTTGCTTACATCCATAGCGAAGCTTGAAAGTTCCTTTTTCCAAACCATGCTCCACCGAGACCCGCTTGTCGAAAACAAAGCACTCACCCTCCCACAAGCTCTCTGACTTCGGAATTTCCTCAAGGTATTTCAGAATCCCACCCTCCAAATGATAAACCTGGCAAAACAATTATAATTGAAGGATCAAAATATCAAAATACCCAACCAAAAACGCTAACACTGCTCAAATACAAACAAAATGCAAAAACATCACAACAAACAAACTGAGGTCAGATAAAGGCAGGCACTTAATGCTGTTTGGCAGTGGTAATGCATTTTGTGAAGAACACAACTAGCATATATCTCAGCAGAAAACCAAAAATAGTACTAGATGTATAATTAAGTCTGAACTCTGAATCTAGAAAACGAAAGGAAATTAGCCTCTGCTATTACAGTGCATGATTTGTGGATTCATTAAAAATTAAAACCTGAACACACTATAATATTAATCAAAAGATCACCTTTAGTATGTGACCACAAGGTACAAGATCATGTTTATCAAACACCATACAATCAACCAGTAAGTTCATCAAAATGCATGGCAGAAGAAAGAATTCAAATAGAAAATCACCTCTTTGAAACCTTTATTTAGGAGAAAACTCGAAGCCTTTTCACATCGAATTCCTCCTGTGCAGTACATTGCAACTTTCTGAGGCATTTTCTTGGTTGGGCTCTTTGTTTCTTTATCAGTGCCATCAGTTTCTGCATGTTGGAACTCATCTCCCACCCAAGATGGAAATTCACGAAATGCTGAGGTACAAGGATCAACAGCTCCTTTGAACTTCCCAATTCTAGTTTCGTAGTTATTTCGCACATCAACTACCACCTATGCATAGGATCAATTACAAGATCAGACTGTAGAAAGTGGGAAAACACTATTAAATTAAACTCCAACTATGCCCTATGTATATTAACACCTCAATCTAAACAAAGAAAGAAAGGGAAAAACACCAAAACTCAATTCTAAACTTAATTTTTATGGAGCTTATCATATCCAATTTTGACAATCATATTTGATTTGATGTATTGAAAGAAGATCTGATAGGCCACTTCGAAGAGCTGCACCCTCTCCCCTCCCCTTGCTCGAATAAGCAACTGCTCTACATGGTACCACACATCCCCATTAGATACTTTCCATGCGAGCTGTTTAATTCTCAAATCATTGTCATGAATAATGCCAACAAGGACTCGTCAATAAAGTGCAAAATTATACAACATTATTCATATAGACTTTGTTCACGGTTTTTTAAGATAAGGTTTCAAAATATGATTTATATTATTCTTTAACATATCCCTTCAAGTAAAAGCTCTTTGGGCTTGAAACATGTTCAGACCCACATTACCTTGTGCTTAATTTTTAACAAATAAATGGAAATGCTGAAATTCAAACTCATGACCGCTTGGTCATCAAGGCTCTAATACAAAGAACCATCTTAACCCAAAAGCTTAAGCTATCAGGTGAGGTCCCAATATATGATTTATATTATTTTCTAACATTTACTAATTCAAAATAAAAATTATTTTCTTGGAAACACTCTTCTGTAGTTTTTTAGAAAACTGAAAATCACAAAAAAGTTGTTTTTTCAAATGCTCCTTTGGGACTTGTTTGGTTTGCTGAATTTTGTCTATTCTTTTATTGTTTCTAATGTAAGCCAACTAAGATTTTCTAATTTTGGAACATGTTTCCTTAATTTTCCATAGAGAAATGTTGTTAGGATAAATGCGAAAAACTTTTTTCTAAAAGTAAACGTGAAAACATGACCTTAGCTTCTGAAGTCTTTGTCCACATCTTTTAATTATTTAACATTTATATATAGCCATAACTATCAATTATGTCATACATTCATATATAGCCATAAAACAAAAACAAAGTCTAAAACCATTTCCTAAGGCAACTATTTGGTTCTAATTTCTCTTATTTTTCTTTTGAAATATTTTTTAGTTTTCTCGTTTTGAGAAAGAAAGAGTTTGAAGATAAAGAAATGCTTTCAGGGTTTTCAGAAACATTTTTTTTTATAGTAATCGAGAGGTTTTCAGAAACATTTGTCACTCAATTCCTTTTCTGTTACTGTATGTATATGAATAAAATATATCTTTTTCATCATTCATCTTACTATCTGATTTACTTTCAGGGTTTGGTACAATCAAAACAGAAACCAACATCTGAAAGTTCAAATAATTCCTCGTTAACTGAAGAAATGGCTGCCGTCCCAATGACAACAGAGAAGATAAGTGAATATTTGCCAAAAGATGATGAGGAAGCATGCCCTATCTGTCAAGAGAAGCTAAACAATCAAAAGATGGTTTTTCCCATGCGGGCACGTCACTTGCTGTAAATGTGAGTTTTACCTGTTTTCCATTTCATGATTCTTCAACTTCCTAAAATCCATTCATGAAATAATTATGGTGTTAGAACAACAAACATTCAGTTTACCGACTTTAGAACTGGCTCTCCCGTGTGAATTTAATACAAAAAGAAGCATATGACCCAATAGGCATCCCAAACAGAACAAACCAAACAATCCTACATATGGTGTCTGGATCCAGCTAAAACTGGGCATCCGACGTTCTAAGCCAGTAATAGTAGGTGCAAAAGCCAATGCATGATAAGAAACCATCTTATAAAAGACTACTTTTTCTCCTAATTGTCGAACAACATATTGATAATCCTGCATCATATATCTGCATTTTGTCACTTAAAAGTTAGGAGAGACCATGGCAATTTTTCTACCCTGATATGATGGGTCAACTGCATTCACAGTTGATGAATACTTTGTCCTAACATCCTTGATCCATCAGTTCCTCAGACTTCTCTCTTTCATGTGTGTGTGAGCGCGATGCACATGATTGCTTGCACCAGTTCCTCAGACTTCTCTCTTTCATGTGTGTCTGAGCACGATGCACATGATTGCTTGCATGCATGTACTCAGACATGCATGCTTGCTTGTCTCTTAGATGTCCTCAACCATCTTAAGTACGTTGGAGTTGACTTTATTACCTGTTGATTCCTCTCTTATGAGATATTTCACCCTGGTTAAGCGCCATTTAATTTTCATTTCATGCTTTTTTCTTGCAGGTTTCTTTGCAATGACTGAGCGAAAAATTCATGATAACAGGTTCCAACGTAAATGGGTAATGTGCCCAACATGTCGGCAGCATACTGATTTTGGGAATATTGCATATGCCGATGATAGACGGGACAAATTAATCTTGTAGTTCTGCTATGCTGGATGCAATTCAAGACTGTGAAAAAACTGAAGCGTCTTTGGCTGTTCAAGGTTCATATAGAACAAAGGTTTACTTCCTAATGTAATGCCTTCAGCAAATTTAAATTCAAATTTATAGTCTTGGAACATGCACATAGTGCACTTAAGACATGTTACTATTGCATTTCTATTCTCCTTTTCCCAGAGCATAAACCTTGTTTACTTCTTTTTTGGCACCATAAAGGTTGAAGCAGTCACTAGAAGAATCTTGTGGATAAATTAAGTCTTCAGATCCTAAAGCAAAGGTTCTCGTATTTTCAAGTTGGAATGATGTCCTTGATGTGTTAGAGCATGCTTTCAATGCTAATGAAATCACCTATATCCGGATGAAAGGAGGAAGGTAGATAGATCTCTTGATCATCTTATGTATGTTTTCTTTATAGTTCAACTGATCTTCATGGACCTTGATGGGCCAAAAGAAAAGGGCTATGCCATCCAGGAGAATTTTCATTTTGCTTTTCAGGTTTGCCAAAAGGTTGTTGTTAAATTCCTCTTCATTTGGTAGCTCAAACAAAATTATCAAGAAACCACATCATCCAAGAAAAGTGGTTCCTTCTGTTTTCAGCATTCTTATACCAAAGTGCACAAATTAGGTTGATGAATACTAATGATATCACAAACAAAATAAAAGGAGATTGGGGATGAAAAATAACTGCCTTGCATAATTTGTGCAAATATTGAAATCTTGTAATTTAACCTTGGGGAGGGAAGAGAGAGATCCAATTATAGTAGATCAACACTTGGTGTTCTGTAAAAATTGGTATTGTGCGAAGTTTAAAAGTTTGAATGTATGCATACCTCTTTGTTTCCCAGTGCCAAAAATACTGTTAGAAGTGCGTTTCAGGTATTTTAATGTTGATCGAGCTATTTGTAGACTTCAACTTATTTTTTATCATGTCTTTTGGTTGTGACTTCATAAATGCAGGAAATCTCATGTTGCCATCAGTGAATTCAGAGCGCAGAATAGCAGTCCCAAAAGAACTCATAGACAACAACAAGAAACAAAATCTGTTCAAGTGTTGCTGCTCTTAATCCAGCATGGAGCCAATGGACTCAATCTCTTAGAAGCACAGCATGTTGTTCTTGTGGAGCCACTGCTCAATCCAGCAGCTGAGGCTCAAGCAGTCAGCCGGGTGCACCGAATTGGGCAGGAAAAGAGGACGTTAGTCCATCGATTTATAGTATGCTCCTTTTCCTTTTCCTTTTTTTTTTAAACTAATTTTGGATGCTATACACTTGTGTTTTTTTCTCTTTTGAACATTGCATATAGTAGACATGCATTTGAGATACATAACCTCACCACACTGAAGATAGCATGGGGTATTTTGGGACTATTTGTTTGAGTTCCTTTTTTAAATAATTTACATTTCTATTTAGCTCTCCATTTATCCATGCAATTTCTATATGTAATTAGATTAGAGTACTTATAATAATCCTTATCATGTCAACCATCCGATTGTTGCTCGAATGGAGCCTTTTATATTTGTTTCAGAATTTAAATGTACACTCCCTTCTTTAGTGATTATATTAGGATTTGATGCTATGAAAAGGAGCATGCAGGAACTCTTTAAGGACTAGCGTGAGGGTTTCTATTAACAATTCTTCAATCTCATTCCTTTTTGTGTTGTGCACGTGTGTAATTCTTAAATCTCATGCTTTCTAGTTTGCTTGTTGTCCGAACTTTGAAAATTCATTTCATCTGTTAGAATTTCTGCTTTATAGTCTCTATGTGTTGTAACAAAATTTCTCCCTTTTCTTCTATGATCTTATTAGGTTAAAGACAGCGTGGAAGAGAGCATATATAAACTGAACAGAAGTAGAAGCACCAGTTCATTCATAAGTGGGAACACGAAGAATCAGGATCAGCCTTTGTTTACCCTTAAGGATGTTGAGTCTCTATTCGCAACAGTGCCGTCCACTGTACCAGAAAGTGATGGAAAGCCAACTGAAAACCTAAGACATCTGCCCCCGTCTGTGGCTGCTGCTCTAGCAGCTGAGAGGAGACTGAAGGAAAATACAGCAGGAATTTCCGTGTGATAATCATTCTTTTCTTTGAACACCAAACCTCGGAATGGAATTGCAGGGAAGCAATCTTCTGGCTATGTCACTTCCAACAGGCAGCTGTTGGTTCATCTCCAAAGGGGAGAGCATCTCCCCAGTCCGTCATAGATTGTCCAACCAGAGGTTGCATAGTCGTCTATGATTTTTTTTTGATTGCTGTACATATGAAGAATGCCATTTTTTAGCCCTCTGTCAGTTACAGAGAGTAATTTAACGAGGAATTCGTTGTAGATTAGCTCATTTAGCCATTATGTATACTCGCTGCGTAGGTTAAACAAAAATAACAGGACAAAGCTAAGAAAAGCTAGGTCCTCTTCTCCTTAGTCTCCAATGGCAGATATTAGACACCCCATTCAATCTTTGCACCATCTTTCTTTGCCTACTTTTGTTGAAAGAACTGGATCGTCAATATTTCTTCTTTTTCCGTTTTGTATAGAAACACATCGCAATAATCTTCATTACAACGAGCTCTGTTTTGCAATCTCCCATTCCAATGTCTGTGCTGTCAAGACACTATCTTATACCTAAACATAATTTTACGAGAACTAAAAAAAAAAAAAAAAACACTGACTTAAAGATCTACCATCCCTCTATATTACTACATATATACATGTCATGAAAGAGTGTTGGGTATATCAGCTTATAGTATAGACAGAAACCTACTCTTAATAACTTGCATCGCATCAGCTAATACACACACACTATATATATATATAGTTGAAAAGATTGAAATGATAAAATGATAAGTTTTTCACAATTCAATGAATAAATAGAACAAACATACAATATGAGATTAAGACTGTGTTTATTTTTCGAAAAATGATTTCAGAAAACTACTTTCCAAACTTTTCTCTGTTTGTTTGCTATTAAAAAAGTTGGTTAACAGAAAATACTTTCTGGTTAACCAAAAAAACTTTCTAGTCAAAGAAAAATTTGGCTTGGTTTCCAGGAAAGTGTTTTCCTTTTATTTTGGGCGGAAAACACTTTCTAGAAATTGTGAAAAATTTAGAAATATCATATTATTTGCTGATTATATCAAATATAATCTTCAAACTTTTAATTGCTATATATCTTGATAAAAAAGAGGCCCTAATCGGTATTGTCAGGTAGTTGAACCCTCTGTCATCTATTTGGGTGAGTGAGGTATTACTTAGTCATTTAAACCAGAAGCAGAATGCCTACGTTTCACCATGGTTCTAGTGTGCTACGTCAAAGGTGAGTATAACATTGTTACGGTTGATGACTACAACTTGATTACTGTTTTAATTTACAAAATCTATGGCACATTTATTTCATAGGAATTGATTATCATATTCTAAGGGGTGGCATAACTAGAAATTGTCTATTTTTTCTGCATTTCTTATTTGTTTTCAGTCTTTCGGTCTTAAGCAAGATTATAATTCTTTTGAAGGTTTGTAATGCATTTGGTGAGAGAAAAAATCTACATAAAGTTTGGTGGTTGGATGCTCTGAATCATGCAGAACAGAACAAGGATTCCACAGGTGAGCTGATAAGAAAGATTGAAGAGGCTGTCTCAGGAACTCTAAACAAATTCGAGATCATCAAGAATTGCATCACGGTTAGTGATTGTCTAAAATATGCGCAATGAATAAATATATCATTCTATTTAAACTTCTTTGATCATAATATGTAATTGCTTTGTATTTTTGCCAACTTATACTCCCCATTGAACTTCAAAGCTAAGTTAGAAAATGTAACAGTCCCGGCAGCACCTAAGGAAGCAAGATCAAGTTGAGGCCGGGGGAAGAAATGAAGGAGGCGTATGGGAGAAGACTTACCTGCAACAAAGAAATAAAGTGAGCAAGTGTATGGTCAAGATTGGACAAGAAGCACTTACATGGAGGGCTGAGATGATGAAGCTTCTGCAGCTGATAGCTGGCAAGGGAGTAAATTCAAAGGCAAACGGCACCGTTTGAGAGAAGAAAAGGATTCCAAAAACAGCACAGTTTGGGAGAAGAAAAAAGAGTCCAAATACAACACTGATAAATAAAATAGCTGTCAAAGGTAGTTGAAATATTTTTTTATAATAAATAAAAAAAATTAATTAGAATTTCTGTTTAGAATTATTTAAGGATAGTTTAAATTTTTTTATAAGAAATAGAAAATATTTATAAAAAAAAATATTTATAATACTTTAAATGTAATTTAAATATTTAATTAATATTTTTATTTAAGATACTTGAAGATAATATTGATAGAAACTTCAGAAAAATAGATTGATAGCAACTTTATTTGTCTGTTACGGGTACTGATCTATAGTCTTCTCAATTTCATCTTCGAAGTTTGGCCCTCCATTATATATCTCTATTCAGTGGGAAATTCGGTGAGTCTCTCTCACATACACTTTTCCATTATCTTTTCAGTGGAAAAGATGGAAATTATTGGTGAACTGGAAATTACAAAGCGATACACCCACAGTGTGTCTCACGTCAATTACAATATCTTCCATCGAATATATTGAATTAGTGATCAAATTGCTAGAAAAAAAACTATATATTTTTTAATTTATTGGAAATGACCTTTCATTATGGAGGATAAAATATTTTGTATAACAAATACAATTAATATTTTACAGAGTATGTATCTAAGTAGTTCGTGTTTGAAAATAATAATAAATTTATGCAATATCACTAGCCTAGTTAATTTCAACTTAATTAGAGAAGATATGTAATAATCAATTGGTCATAGCGATTAACGTTCTCTATCAACCTCATCTCTTGTTGGAAATAGTTTATCTATTCCACTTCTTGTCAAGCACGAGGATTTAGAGAAAAAGCAAAAGTGAGAAGACTTGACATTGCAGAGACCTTAATTTATCCATTCATAGTATACACGAGGGATGGGAAGATAAGGGTGTGAGCAAGGATAATTTAATTTGTTTTTATAAAAAATAGAAAAATATTATAAAGAAATATTTAAGATATTTCAAATGTAGTTTAAATATTTTTTTAATAAAAAACATTAATTATCATTTCTTTTTAGAATACTTCAAGGGTAGTTTGAATGTTTTTTTTTAAAAAATTAATTAGAATTTTTGTTTAGGATATTTCAAGGGTAGTTTAAATTAATTATAATTTTATAAAAAAAATATATAAAAAAATTAATTAGAATTTTTGTTTAGGATACTTTAAGGATAATTGAAATTTAAAAAAAAAAAAACTATTTATAAAATATTAATTAGCATTTCTATTTAAGATACTTTAAGGATAATTTAATTTTTTTTATAAAAAAATAAAAGCAAATTATAAAAAAATAATTAGCATTTCAGTTTAGGATACTTTAAAGGTAGTTTAAATAGTTTTTTATAACAAATAAAACAAATTAATTAGAATTTCTGTTTAGGACTATTCAATGATAGTTTAAATTTTTTTATAAAAAATAAAAAACATTAATAAAAAAATTATTTAGGATGCTTCAAGTGTAATTTAAATATTTTTTTATAAGAAATAAAAAAAAATTAATTAGCGTTTCTGTTTAAGATACTTGAAGGGTAGTTTAAATATTTTTTTATAAAAAATAGAAAAAATTTATAAAAATAAATTATTTAGAATAGGATAGTTTAAATACTTTTTTTATAAAAATAAAATTATAAAAAAAATTATTAGACATGGCCACCAGACCCAATGCTCTTGGGTCATGCTTGGCCGCCAAACCCAAGTCTCTTGAGTTTGCCTTGTGTGCCTAACCTAAGAGCTTATAAAAAATAAAAATAAATTAAAAAACAAACTGTTATTGGAAAGAATCTTTGTTAACAAAGGGTTGTTATTTTTAGTTTGTTTCATTTTATGGTCAAACCTATGTTTAGATATGTTTTAAAAATAAATTTAATATAAAAAAATAATTAAATTAATATTTTTTTATGTTATTAAAAATAAAAAATATTCAAAAAATATTTATTTTAATATATTTTTAAATAAAAAATACTTTAAAAAAAAAAACAAGAACTTCAAGCAAGAACTAGCTAGGTAAAATTTCTCCCTTGTTAAGGGAAGGTCGTATTGGAGTCATAACCCTCGTGCCAATGGCTTGGAAACTAGTCATTGTTAAAGTATGGGTAGTAGTACTTTGAGTTCTCTGCAGCAGATAGGATATTCGCATCAACTCCAGCTTTTCCTCATCGAATTACTCTTAACAACAATCTAAATCTGTACAAGATCGACAGAACATCATAAAAATAGATTGATAGGAACTTGACCAGGCTCATTGAAAGACTATTTTTTTTTTTTATTAATATGAGTGTTCGGGTCAGTTTGCGTGCATCTCAATTAATTTCACAAGTTTTAAAGTTAATGATTATATAAATCTTTAATAGCACTAAGATTTATAATACTTAAACCATTAAACTCTACATAATAAATCCAATATCTAACTAGTTAAATTGTTACGGTTGTTACGGGGACTGATCCAAAGTCCATTACAAAACTTTGGTGAGTTGGCCCTCCATTATGGAAATTTTGTGAGTCTCTCACATACACTTTTCCGTTGTCTTTTCAGTGGAAAATATGGAAAGGGTTGGTGAACTGGAAATTACAAAACGAAGTTAGTTACATGCTGTTAAGTTGGTTACAGCTGCATAAATATAACTAACTAATTACAAGTCAGAATCATTGAATAACAGAAGAAGAAGATTCAATAAGTCTCATTCCTATCATCACTCTTTCTATCTCTCTGTATCTTAAAAGCCTGTGATACACGTTAACAACAGGGAGCAGGACGACCCTGACCATCTAAAGCTTTCACAAGTGTGAAAGCAAACTCAACGAAGACCAGAGATGCGTATATTCTTGCTGCTGCTCGTGTTTCATGATACAAATTAAACCCTCTTTGCGTATATTCTTGCTGCTGCTCGTGTTTCATGATAAAAAATAAACCCTTTCACGTCAATTACGATATCTTCCATTGAATACATTGAAGTGATCAAACTGCTAGAAAAAACTTTCGAGATTAAAGTTTCTTTCATAGAATTCTTTGCTTTTCATCACCCTTTATTCACTTTTCTGCCTGCTTGTCAAAAGTGAGAAGACTTGACATTGTAGAGACCTTTATCCATTCATAGTATACACATTAGAGGCAGTGTGCATGTGAACGTAGGACTTCCCAGTTAATGTCGCAAACTATGATATGGAAAGGGGAAAGAAAGTTGAGATGGAATTTTATCCTATTGGAAATAGCTTTGAAAATAAATAATTAATCCCTATGATTTTAAAACTGTTAGTGATTTTAAATGTACACTCCCTTCTTTAGTGATTATATTAGGAAAGATTTGATGCTATGAAGAGAAGGAACATGCAGGAACTCTTTAAGGACTAGCGTGAGGGTTTTCTATTAACAAATCCTTCAATCTCATTCCTTTTTGTGAATTTGTGCACGTGTGTAATATTTACGTTGTTCAAGTAACCTGAGGTTCGGTCCTTTATTTCAAAATACTAGTTTACAAAGACCTCTCATGCTTTCTAGTTTGCTTGTTGTCCGAAACTTTGAAAATTCATGTCATCTGTTAGAATTTCTGCTTTATAGTCTCTATGTGTTCAAACAACATTTCTCCCTTTCCTTCTATGATCTTATCAGGTTAAAGACACCGTGGAAGAGAGCATATATAAACGGAACAGAAGTAGAAGCACCAGTTCATTCATAAGTGGGAACACGAAGAATCAGGATCAGCCTTTGTTAACCCTTAAGGATGTTGAGTCCCTATATGCAACAGTGCCGTCCACTGTACCAGAAAGTGATGGAAAGCCAACTGAAAACCTAAGACATCTGCCCCCGTCCGTGGCTGCTGCTCTAGCAGCTGAGAGGAGACTGAAATGATAAAATGATGAGTTTTTCACAACTCAATGAATTAATAAATAGAACCAAACATACAATAAGAGACTAAGTTGTAATGTGATTAATTTATTAGGTCCATACATGATAATAATAATATAACTAAGCAAACCAATAACACATAAATATAGTTAAAGTTATGTTATTCTTTTAGAGTGCTAAAAATTAGAAAATCAGATATAAGAATTAAAAGGGGAAGAAAATGTGTCCACATCAAGGTAAAAGTATCATAACAAACTAATATGTATGATAAAAAATTAATTAGCATTCTTATTTAGAATATTTTAAGGATAATTTAATTTTACCATTGCAGCAGACATGATATTCGCATGAACTCCAGCTTTCCCTCATCGAATTACTCTTAACAACAATCTAGCTAAGTCTGTACCAGATCCGACAGAACTTCGGAAATATTGATTTATAAGAACTTGACTAGCTTCATTGAAGGACCATACTTTTTATTATTATTATTATTATTATTATTATTAATATGGGTGTTCGGACAAGTTTATGCACACCTCAACTACTCTCACGGGTTCTGAAATTAACGATTATGTAAGTTTTCAGTTGCCTTAAAATTTATGGGACTCAAACTGATAATTTCTAAAAAATAAATTCAAAATCTAATCAATTGAGTTACACTCCTTACTATTTCACACCATACTTGTTTAACTTGTTCCGTGGTTGTTACGGGTACTGATCCATAGTCTTCTCAGTCTCTCTTCGTCAAAGTTGGCCCTCCATTATGGAAATTTGGTGTGTCTCTCACTCTCACAAACACTGGAAATTACAAAGCGATACACCCACGAGTGTGTCTCACGTCAATTACAATATATTGAATTAGTGATCAAATTGCTAGAAAGAACTTTCGAGATTAAAGTTTCTTTCATAGAATTCTTTGCTTTTTATCACCCTTTATTTACTTTCATTGTCAATTGGTCATAAAGAAGCAATTAACCTCATCTCCTGTTGGAAATAGTTTATCTATTTCACTTTCCTGCCTGCTTGCCAAGCACGAGAATTTAAAGAAAAAGCAAAAGTGAGAAGACTTGACATTGGAGAGACCTGTATCCTAGTATACACTGTTTGAGAATAATATAAATTATATCATGAGACTTCACCTAACAGTTTAAATTATTGGGTTAAAATAGTTCTTTAACATGATATCAAAGCCTTAATGACTAAGCGGTCTCGAGTTCGAATCTCACCATCCTTATTTATTTGATAAAAAAAATTAAGCATAAGGTAATGTGGACATGTGCAAGTTTCAAACTAAAAGAGCTTTCAATTAAGGGTGTATGTTAAAAAATAATATAAATTATATTTTATAACCTCACCTAACAGTTTAAGTTATTGGGTTGAGTTAGGTTGAGAGGAAAGATAAGAGTTGTAAGCAAGGATTGTCGTTTGAGAAAAAATTAGTGTGTTACACAGTTCAAGAGTAGAGTAAATTGCAAGTTGTAAAAGAGATAGCGATAAAAATAAATAAATAAAAGTTTGATAGAATTTATTTGTCCATCTTTTTTTCCCAATAAAGACCGTCTACAAGCAAGAGATGGTACGCATCCATCGTTGATCAAAGAAAAACGTTAGCTGCCATTCATCACATCCTAAGAGAGTGTAAAATATATGAATTTTTTTTAATATGAAAAAGAATAGTATAAATTATATATTAAAATTTATATATTATATTCTGAAATTTTATTTAACAGTTTAAATTATAGGGTTGAGATGATTTTTTAACATGGTATCAGAGTTTTGATGATCAAACGGTCACGAATTTGAATCTTATCATCCATATTTATTTAATAAAAATTAAGTGCAAGGTAATGTGAACATGTGCAAATTTCAAACTCAAATTTTTTTACTTGAGAGGATGTGTTAGAGAATAATATAAATCATATATAGAGACTTCACCTAACAGTTTAAGTTATTGAGTTGAGATGGTTTTTTGATATTATGATTATAGATATTAAATATGTTTGATAATCGTTGACTCGAAATCTAATCCTAGCCAGTTTTTTTTCAAATAACTTAATCAAATCTAGATGAGACGAGTTCGAGTTAACTTCAAAGATTTCTTTTATTTTTTTTATCTAAAATAATGTTGCTTCGGCTGCAACCTAGGTATTGAATCAAGCTAAACCACTATTGAACCTTAACATAGGATTGGTTTAGTTCCGGTCCAACTAATCGATGACACTATTTTATACCTAAACATAATAAATTTTATTAGAACTAAATAAAATAATAAAAAAAAAACTGACCTAAAGATCATATATACATGTCATAGCCCGCATGAAAGAGTGTTGGGTATATCAGCTTAGAGTATAGACAGAAACCTACTCTTAATAACTTGCATTGGATCAGCTAATACACACTATATATATAGTTGAAAAGATTGAAAAGATAAAATGATGAGTTTTTCACAACTCAATGAATAAATAGAACAAACATACAATAAGAGACTAAGGTTGTGTTTGTTTTTCAGAAAGTGGTTTCCGAGAAACTACTTTCCAAACTTTCCTCTATTTGTTTGCTATTAGGAAAGTTGGCCAACAGAAAATACTTTCCGGTCAACGAAAAACACTTTTCAGTCAAAGGAAAATTTGGTTTGGTTTCCAGGAAAGTGTTTTCCTTTTTATTTTGGGCGGAAAACACTTTCCGGAAGTTGTGAAAAATTTAGAAATATCATATTATTTGCTGATTATATCAAATTTGGTCCTCAAACTTTTGATTGCTATATATATTTTGTTTTGAATATTTATTTTTCAATTTCATCCCTTAGAATTTAATTTTTATATTAATTTTGGTCCTCATTTTTATAATTGTTATTAATTTGCGTTTCCCTATCATTTTGTAATTGAAATTTTTTACCTATCAAATTTGATCCTCATTCTTTTGATTGTTACTTATTTTATTTAAAATTATTTATAAAATGTTAATTATTATTATTTTAATTTCTTCATCTTTCAATTTTTTTTTTAGATTTGATCTCTATTATTTTTATTATTATTTATTTTATTTGAGATAATTTATGAAATTTTATATTTTTTTCAATTTCATTCTCATTCAACTTTTTAATTTGTAAGATTTGTTCATTATTTTAATAAAGTTGAAAAAAATAAAACATTAATAAGTTATTTCAGCTCATTTTCCATGATATAACTAAACACTGGAAAGTATTTTTTAACTTATTTTTCATTACAATACCAAACATCGAAAAATAATTTACTTTCCTGAAATTTACTTTTCAAAAGAAAACTACTTTCCAAAGAAACAAACGGGGCCTAAGTTATAACATGATTAATTTATTAGGTTCATACATGATAATAATATAACTAAGCAAACCAATAACACATAAATATAGTTAAAGTTATGCCATTTTTTTAGAAAATCAGATATAAAAATGAAAAGGGGAAGAAAATGTGTTCGCATCAAGGTAAAGTATCATAACAAATATTTGCGATAAAAAAATAATTATCATTTCTATTTAGGATAGTTTAAGGATAGTTTAATTTTTTATATAAAAATATTAAAAAAAATTAATTAGCATTTCGGTTTAGGATATTTCAAGAGTAGTTTAGATATTTTTTTATAACAAATAAAAAATTATAAAAATTATTAATTAGAATTTCTTTTAGGAAAATTCATGGATAATTTAATTTGTTTTTATAAAAAATAGAAAAATATTATAAAAAACTATTTAGGATATTTCAAATGTAGTTTAAACGTTTTTTTTTATAAAAAACATTAATTATCATTTCTTTTTAGAATACTTCAAGGGTAGTTTAAATTGTTTTAAAAACAATTAATTAGAATTTATTTAGGATACTTCAAGGGTAGTTTGAATGTTTTTGTTTTAAAAAAAATTAAATAGAATATTTATTTAGCATACTTCAAGGGTAGTTTAAATTAATTATAATTTTATAAAAATATATATAAAAAAATTAATTAGAATTTTTGTTTAGAATACTTCAAGGGTAATTGAAATGTTTTTTTTATAAAAATAAAAACTATTTATAAAAAATTAATTAGAATTTTTGTTTAGAATACTTCAAGGGTAATTGAAATGTTTTTTTTATAAAAATAAAAACTATTTATAAAAAATTAATTAGCATTTCTATTTAAGATACTTTAAGGATAATTTAATTTTGTTTATAAAAAATAAAAGCAAATTATAAAAAAATAATTAGCATTTCAGTTTAGGATACTTTAAAGGTAGTTTAAATAGTTTTTTTTAATAACAAATAAAACAAATTAATTAGAATTTATGTTTAGGATTATTCAATGATAGTTTAAATTTTTTTATAAAAAATAAAAAACATTTATAAAATAATTATTTAGGATGCTTCAAGTGTAATTTAAATATTTTTTATAAGAAATAAAAAAATAATTAGCGTTTCTGTTTAAGATATTTGAAGGGTAGTTTAAATATTTTTTTTATAAAAAGAAATTATTGATGAACTGGAAATTACAAAGCATACACCCACAAGTGTGTCTCACGTCAATTACAATATCTTCCTTTGAATACATTTAAGTGATCAAATTGCTAGAAAAAAACTTTCGAGATTAAAGTTTCCTTTGAATACATTCACTTTTCTGCCTTCCATAGACTTGACATTGTAGAGACCTTAAATTATCCATTCATAGTATACACATTAGAGGCAGTGTGCATGTGAACGTAGGACTTTCCAGTTAACGTCGCAAACTATGATATGGAAAGGGGAAAGAAAGTTGACATCAGAATTTGATCCTATTGGAAATAGCTTTGAAAATAAATAATAAATCCCTATGAATTTAAATCTATTTGTAATTTCTCCATTTCGTGGTCTTTTTCAAATTTTTTAATTTCTTTATATGAAATAGTAAAAGGGAAAAAAAAAGATAAGATGGAAAATTTAATGTGAAAAAAGAGGATATCTTCTATAACAAAAAAAAATCAATCAAGCATAGTCAACATTGGTCAAGTGATTAATTAATTATTTTAAAGCCAGGGTGAGTATTTAATTCATTTTACAGAGGGATTGAAAATAATAATAAATTTATTTATTTAAATTTTATGCACTATCACTAGCCTAGTTAATTTCAACTTAACTAGAGAAGAGATATAATAATCAATGATTTAAAAAAAAAAAAACAATTCCAATCATGTTTTCCCACCTATAAATACCTCTCCATGGGAGAGCCTAATCTACCATAGCAAACCATATCCTATATCTCTTGAAAAAACACACCATGACGACGTCCTTAATAAACAAACCATTCTTCTCCTTCTTTCTCCACATCCTGTTTTTGCTCCTTCCCATATTCAGCTCTTCTTCTTTCTTTGCTTTAGCTGAACATACTTCCTCCACAACTTCACTATTTGGTAATAATAATACAGAAGCTGAGGCTCTTCTCCAATGGAAAGCCAGTCTTGACAACCAAAGCCAATCTCTCCTTTCTTCTTGGGTCGGCATCAGCCCATGCATTAACTGGATTGGAATCACCTGTGACAATTCTGGAAGCGTCACCAATTTGACACTTGAAAGTTTTGGTTTGAGAGGTACGCTTTATGATTTCAACTTCTCATCCTTCCCCAATCTTTTTTGGCTTGACCTTGCTGATAATTCTCTTTCTGGAACCATTCCACATGAAATTGGAAAATTAAGAAACTTATCTGTTCTAGGTCTTTCTAGCAACCAACTCTCTGGTCCCATCCCTTCTTTTACTGGAAACTTCACAAGCCTATCCAAGCTCTATCTTCATAGTAACAAACTCTCTGGTTTCATTCCTCAAGAAATTGGGTTGTTAGAGTCTCTTAATGAACTTGACTTGTCAAATAATGTTTTAACCAGTAGAATCCCTTATTCCATTGGAAAATTAAGAAATTTATCTGCACTTGGTCTTGCTAAGAACCAACTCTCTGGTCCTATCCCTTCTTCTATTGAAAACTTGACAAGCCTATCTGAGCTCTATCTTTTGGATAACAAACTCTCTGGTCCCATCCCTTCTTCTATTGGAAACTTGACAAGCCTATTCAAACTTGTTCTTTGGGGTAACAAACTCTCTGGTCCCATCCCTTCTATTGGTAACATGAAAATGCTCACTATACTTGACCTAGGAGATAATAATTTATCTGGATGTGTTCCTTCAGAAATAGGACAACTTAAATCCCTTGTGGACTTGGCATTACATACGAACAAATTTCACGGCCCATTGCCCTCAGAGATGAACAATCTCACCCATTTGAAGTTATTGTCTTTGGGTATCAACGAATTCACGGGTCATTTGCCACTAGATTTATGCCATGGAGGAGTATTGGAAAACTTTACTGCTTGCTACAACTACTTCTCAGGTTCAATCCCGAAAAGCTTGAAAAACTGTACTCGTTTATACCGAGTAAGGCTTGAGTGGAATCAATTAACAGGAAATATTTCTGAGGTTTTTGGTGTCTATCCACATCTGGATTATATTGATTTGAGTTACAATAATTTTTATGGTGAGCTTTCTTCAAAATGGGGAGATTGTCGTAACATGACAAGCCTTAAAATCTCAAACAATAATGTTTCTAGTGAGATACCACCAGAGCTTGGGAAGGCTACTCAACTACGCTTGATTGATCTGTCGTCAAATCAGTTGAAAGGGACCATCCCAAAAGATTTGGGGGGTTTGAAGTTGTTGTACAAGCTTCTCCTTAACAACAACCATCTTTCAGGTGCCATTCCCTTAGATATTAAGATGCTTTCCAATCTTCAAATCCTCAATTTAGCATCTAATAATCTGAGTGGATTGATTCCAAAACAACTTGGGGAATGCTCGAATTTATTGTTGCTGAACCTCAGCGGTAATAAATTTAGAGAAAGCATTCCAGGTGAGATAGGCTTTCTACTTTATCTTCAAGATCTTGATCTTAGCTGCAATTTCCTGACTCGAGAGATACCGAGGCAACTTGGGCAACTGCAAAGGTTGGAAACTCTGAATGTCTCTCACAACATGCTTTCTGGACGGATTCCGAGCACTTTCAAAGACATGTTAAGCTTAACAACTGTGGATATCTCATCCAATAAGCTACAAGGCCCCATTCCCGATATCAAAGCCTTCCACAACGCTTCATTTGAGGCATTAAGGGATAATATGGGTATATGTGGCAACGCCAGTGGTCTAAAGCCGTGCAATCTTCCAAGAAGCAGCAAAACTGTTAAGAGAAAGAGCAACAAACTTGTGCTTTTGATTGCACTCCCTCTTTTAGGAAGCTTGCTTTTAGTGTTTGTTGTGATTGGAGCTTTATACATTCTCAGCAAAAGAGCTAGGAAGAGAAACGCTGAGCCAGAAAATGAACAAGATCGAAACATATTCACGATATTGAGCCATGATGGGAAGAAGTTGTATGAGAATATCGTTGAAGCTACAGAGGAATTCAACTCCAACTACTGCATTGGCGAAGGAGGATATGGAACTGTTTATAAAGCAGTGATGCCAACAGAACAGGTGGTTGCTGTGAAGAAACTTCACCAGTCACAAACAGAAAAGTTGTCCGATTTTAAAGCTTTTGAAAAGGAAGTTTGCGTGTTGGCAAATATTCGACATCGAAATATTGTGAAAATGCATGGATTTTGCTCACATGCAAAGCATTCTTTTTTGGTTTATGAGTTCGTTGAAAGAGGAAGCTTGAGAAAGATTATAACCAGTGAGGAACAAGCAATTAAGTTCGATTGGATGAGAAGGCTAAACGCTGTGAAAGGGATGGGTGGAGCTTTATCCTATCTACACCATTCTTGCTCTCCTCCGATCATTCATCGAGACATTACCAGCAATAATATCCTTCTGGACTTGGAATATGAAGCACACGTCTCCGACTTTGGCACAGCTAGACTGTTGATGCCTGACTCATCCAATTGGACCTCATTTGCAGGTACTTTTGGATATATTGCTCCAGGTGCGTAGCTTCATTTCAACATTAAGTTACTACTGTGTAATAGTGAAGATAATATATAGTGTTCTTTTACCTATAGTGTTTTCTTTCAACTATTTGATAAAAAACCATGTGTAATCAGTTTTTTTTTTTTTGGCAGAGCTAGGTTACACAATGAAAGTGACTGAAAAGTGCGATGTCTATAGCTTCGGAGTGGTAACAATGGAGGTGATGACAGGAAGGCACCCAGGCGATCTCATTTCAGCACTCTTATCACCAGGATCTTCGTCATCATCGTCGATGCCACCGATTGCTCATCATACACCATTGAAGGATGTGTTAGACCACCGCATATCGCTTCCTGAAAAAGCAGCAGCAGAGGGCGTTGTCCACATGATAAAAATTGCACTTGCATGCTTGCATCCCAATCCCCAATCTCGGCCTACAATGGAAAAAATTTCTTTCGAGCTTACAGCTAAGTGGCCTCCACTGCCAAAGGCATTTTGCACAATAAGTTTGGGAGATCTTTTTATCTCATAGTATATAGCTTGCTACTTCTATTCGATTATCAATTGGAACAATAATTTTTTGTAACATGAATTTTATCATAGAACTTTTTTTCTTTCATATTATGTTTTATGCGTTAGAATTTATTTTTCTTTGCATGAAGGGTTTGAGCTTACACTACGGAATGAAATTTTAAGTTATCGCCGACACAATAATACCATTCAATGTATTTTTTTTTTAAAAAAAAATACATTGAATAAAAATAGAAAAATAAATAAAATAATATAAAATCAAATCAAATATAAAATAAATTAATTAAATTAATATAAAAAATACATTCAAATACATTAAATCTAAAATAAAGGCAGCATTGGAGGAGCAGGAGGAGGGTAGTCATCGCCAAGACCCAAGAAAAAAATAATCAAAATTTCTGTTTAGAATATTTTAAGGATAGTTTAAATATTTTTTAATAAAAAATAAAACTAATTTAGAAAAAAATAATTAGAATTTCTGTTTAGGATATTTCAAGGATAGTTTAAATTTTTTTATAAAAAAACTTATATAGAATACTTCAAGTCTAGTTTAAATATTTAAAAAATATATATAAAACAATTACTAGCATTTCTGTTTAGGATACTTAAATGGTAGTTTAATTTTTTTTTAATAAAAAGTAGAAAATATTTATGATATTTTAAGGATAGTTTTAATATTTTTTTATAGAAAACATTATTAAAAAAATTAATTAGCATTTTTGTTTATGATACTTCAAGCGTAGTTTAAATGTTATTTTTTTTTGAAAAAATAAAAAACATTTATAAAAACAATTAATAAGCATTTTTGTTTAAAATACTCCAAGGGTAGTTTAAATAGTTTTGTAAAATAAAAAAATTATTAGAATTTCTATTTAAGATACTTTAAGGGTAGTTTAAATATTTTTTTAAACAAAAAATTAATTGAAATTTCTGTTTAAGATACTTCAAAGGTAGTTTAAATATATTTTTATAAGAAATAAAAAACAATTATAGAAAAAATTAATTAGTATTTCGATTTAAGATACTTGAATGGTAATTTAAATAATATTTTATAACAAATAAAAATAATTACAAAAAAAATTAATTAGAATTTTTGTTTAGGATATTAAAGGATAGTTTAAATGTTTTTTTATAAAAATAAAAACCATTTATAAAAAATTAATTAGCATTTCTATTTAAGATACTTTAAGGATTTTTTTAAATAAAAAAATTAATTAGCATTTCGATTTCGAATACTTCAAAGATAGTTTAAATATTTTTTATAACAAATAAAAATATTTATAAAAAAATAATTAGTATTTCCGTTTAGATTTATACAAGGATAGTTTAATTTTTTTTATAAAAAATAAAAAATATTTATATAAAAAAATTATATAAGATAATTCTCCAAGTATAGATTAAATAGAAAACATTTATAACCCGCTATAGAACCGTGAACACTTATACGCAATGCCAATTCTTTTAGAGAAGATTTGATAGGCCACTTCGAAGAGCTGCACCCTCTCCCCTCCCATTAGATACTTTCCATGCGAGCTGTTTTTGTATGATTTTATTGCAAATCTTTGGTTCGGACATGCCCTGAAATGTTAGAAAAAATCCATGCTGGATCACTTTTTTGGGGCTAAATCTGACGACCACCTCCTACGTATTTCTTAAGACTTGTAGGCATACCACGTCGCATTCCAGATCATTCAAATGCTTATGCTGGATGAAATGTTTTCTCCAAGTCCTCCTATGTATTTCTTAGGACTTCTAGGAGAGAGGCATGAAGAAAAGGAAAAAACAGGGTCTAAAAGAATCTCTCTACATGGTTTGCAAACGTACTGTCAATGGTTGTGACTGGGACTTTACAGAAGATCCTTATGAGAATGTTAAAATTTTTAAATTTTGAATAGTCTTTGGAAATTGTTTCCAAGTAAAACTCTATATCTATTTAAGAGTATTCTGAAATCAATAAAATGCTATTCCTATGCTTCTTTATTTTAGCTATTCTTCTTTATTTGTGCTCTGCAACTAAAGAATTAAAACCAACAAAACAAAATTTAATAAAAAGGAACAAATTATAGTTTCTCTAAAAGCGAAGCCACTTAACAAAAATTGAATGCATTGATTAATCCACCACATAGGCAGAGGATACTGCGATCTACCATTTGTACGGTTGTACAATTAAGTAGAAACTCAAATTCTCTCCACTGTGAATCACCCCAACACACTTAACCTCATGGTTCAAGAGGTACTTGCCGTCTCATTTCCTTGTGGCATATTTAGAGAGATTTAACTCTACTTACCTTTCACACAGCAATTTAGAAACTGAAAGCAATGCATATGGGGGGGAGAGACAAGCCAAATTAAGTACATATAACAAGAAACAAAAGCGTTTAATTCTCAAATCATTGTCATGAATAATGCCAACAAGGACTCTTCAATAAAGTGCAAAATTACATGGGCAAGCAGACAATCAGATTAAAAACAACCATGCACCAAATTGTGACAAACAAACAAATGACAAAGCAAACTCGACATACACGAAACATTTCTAGATGGGGGGGGGGTGTTTATCCAATTGCTAGTAAATTTTACATTTTTCTCCTGATCCTTTTTCTTCTGTAGTATATTATGGTATAGCTAATCACATGTAATGACAAATTATTAAAAGCATAGATTAAGAAAGTGTTGGAAAGTATATTGACAGTCTATCTTGATATAATTAGAAAAGATATGTTAGAATATACTGTATTAATTTACATTCAATTATATTAGCTATCATTCTTTATTAGTCTCCTAATTTATGGGAGAACCCTAAGGCACCCTGTAAATATGATGAACGTAATCAATACAATGAATCATTCCGCTTGAATATCTTTTCTTATATGGTATCAGAGCAGGTTACGTCCTAACCTTATTTCTTCAACGCATCTACTATCTGCTGCGTTTCTACCTTGTCTTTGATTTTCCCTTTCAACATCATGGCGGAAAACGATATTGAGTTCTTCAATTCTGGCGATTCATCCCCTGTTCTTTCCAGTTCCCTTGGTCATCCTTTATTTCTCCAACACTCAGATCATCCTGGTTTGCTCCTTGTTTCAAAGCGATTAAACGGTGAGAACTACAACTCTTGGCACTGTGCTATGAAAATTTCTCTGAGTACCAAGAATAAGACAGGTTTCATTACCGGCAAATCAAAGAACCCCATGAGGCTTCAAATCCTGAAGAGCATGCCCTTTGCCAGCCGTTGCAATGACATGGCTTTCATGGATCATAAATTCCCTAGAACAAGAATTAGTGGATTCTGTCCTTTCATGCAACACTTGTGACTCAATTTTTAACTCCTTCTATTTTATTAAAAAAAAAAAATGTGTGAAATGATAAAAATAAGGAATAAATTGAAATTTGGGTCAAAACAAAATAAATAGAAAGTTTAGGTACTTAATTGAACTTGAAATTGTTTGATTAATGAAACCAGGGACCCAATTGTTAAATTTCAAAAGTTCAGGGTCCAAAATAAGAATGTCCTCTGCTGAAACGGCACCGTTGCTGGAACAGTCATGCTCGTCTTCTTCATCCCGATTCAACAGGGGAGCTGGAAAAGTTGCAGTGATTTCGGTCCGAATCGTGGACCACGTCCCTTTCCCACGATCCCTCTCGCGGATTGATTAAACAGTACTGCAAATGGAGGACTGTAAAGGGGATGGGTTTTGTTTTGCAAGCTCTCTGGCCCTATAAAAAGCCAGAGAAGAACAGAGAAAGGGGGCCAAGAACCAGAGAAAAAAAAGGAGGAGCACGAACCGAAACAGAAAAAAAACACAGGGACAAAAACAGGGGACAGACACACGGACGGAGAGAGAGTAGAGAGAGTCAAGAGAACAGGAGAAAAAAAACAGACAGAGAGAGTGTAGAAAGACAGAGGACGCTCGAAGAGAGAAAACCAGAGGCAGAGTGAAACAGAGGAGAGGGACGGTAGAACTCCTTCATAACTCCAGCAACCAGGAAAATAAAGAAAGCAAGAACCAGAGGAGTAGACGAAAAGCAGAAACAGAGAGGAGTAACACTGGCCATTCATCATTTTCGCCTCCGGCAGCACCTGAACCAGGTAAGTCTCTTCTGCTCTCCTTTGCATTATAATTCACAGCTACAGTAGCTGTGAATTATAATTCGCTTGCTACAGTAGCAAGTGAATTAAAATTCACGCTACCGTAGCTATGAATTATAATTCACTTGCTACTGTAGCAAGTGAATTATAATTCACCTGATTCTTGTTTCTGTAGCAGGCGTGTGTGACGCACGCCTGCTACCCAGCCGGGTCACTGGTTTAGGCCAGTGACCAGGCTGGGTCCAATCCAATCTATGGGCTGAGTTAGACCCAACTCAGCCTAAAAAAATTAAAAAATTTATAAAAAAATAAGAAAATATGTATGTATAAATAAAAAATAATATAAATTTATTGGTTTATTAAATGACGTCTAAGTCGGGAATAAAAATACTTATTTAAATTTATTTTATTTTATAGCTATGTAATATTTACCAACGCCAGAGTTAGAAATATCCGTAGTTGAATATTTACTGGTGCTAGAGTCAGGAATATTTTAAGCAAATCATCGTAGCATAAACTAATAAACATTTAATAATTTAAGACAAAACCAGCAATGCAGTCTACCTCAGGTAGAATGTTTAAGGGGTGATAATATATTTCCTTTTACATAACCAGTCTCGTACCATAGAATCTCTATTGACCAGTTAGGGTTCTCAGTGACCATAATACTAGGTAATGACTTTGTAAACAAAACCATTCCCCATAAAAGAATAGGATGTCGAGTGTTACACCCCTCATGTCATTTGGGAAGATCTTCGTGAACGGTTTTCTTTGGGGAACACTCCTCGTATATTCCATGTTCAGTGGGACATCTACAAGATTGAGCAAGGTCAGATGTATGTCTGTTGCGGTGTATAACACAAAATTGAAGGGTTTATGGGATGAGCTTGCTTCTTTTAATTCAATAACCTGTACTTGTGGTGCGCAGAATGATCGCACCAAGCTTATGCGGTTTCTCATGGAACTTAACGAGTCATATTCAGGTGCAAGAGGTCAGATTTTACTAATGAATCATTTACCCTCAGTTCGTCAAGCTTATGCCTCTGTTGTGCAAGTAGAAAAAAAGCAAGAGTTAAGATCTGCTATCACTATGCTGTCAAATATAGCAGCCATAGTTGTGCGTGGAAATTATAATGTGCTTGGGGGTCGGCAAAAAAATCAAGTTCATGGGAATCAATCCAACAATTCACACAATAAGAAGCCTTTTCAGTGTACTTATTGTGGTGATATGTACCGCAGGAAGGCAACCTGCTACAAGTTAATTGGCTACCCTCCTGGTCACCCCAAGAGTAGAGAAAAGGCACGACACCAATGTCAAGGCAATGACAAACATTGCTCAAACTTGGCATCTGGTAACCCTTCTGCAAATCAAGTGGATTTCAATCCTACTTTTCAGGAACTTCAAGTCTCTCTGCCTAACTTAACTAAGGATCAATACGTTCAGATACTCAGTGCCTTAACCTCCAAGCCAGTCACTCCACAGGCTAATGTTGCTGCTACCTCAGTCTTCAAACATATTTCAGGTTTATTACCGGTTGCTCACAATTGTTGGATACTTGATAGTGGGGCAACCCATCATATTACTTCTTCTCTTACATCATTAATGAATGTCGACAAGAATCCTTTTTTGGCACCAGTTTCCTTACCTAGCAGAGATATGGCTAGAATTACTATGACTGGCTCAATTCAATTTAACAATTTCTTTCAATTGAATAATGTCCTGTGTACCAAGTTCTAGAGTTGATCTTATGTCTGTTGAAAAGACAACCAATGATTTACATTGCTTAGTGACATTTTTTCCATCTTGGTGTATTTTGCAGGACTTGCTACGAGGATGATGATTGGTGTGGGTAAGCGACGTGGTGACCTATACTACCTTGTGGCGTTGGCTTCAACTTCTTCTTCTCATTTTGCTTGCAATTTGATCATCTCATCAGATCTTTGGCATCGCCGATTAGGACACCCTTCTTGTACTCGTTTATAATTTTTAGCTGATAATTTGCTTAAATTCAATTTTGATTCTAGTCATAAATGTGACATTTGTCCATTGGCAAAACAAACTCGTCACCCTTTTCTTTCTAGTTCAATTTCAACTTCGAAGTGTTTTTCTCTTATTCATTGTGATATTTGGAGTCGTTATAAAACCCCTTATTTTTCTGGTGCTTTTTATTTCTTGACTATTGTGGATGATTTTTCTCGATTTACATGGGTTTTCTTAATGTGTCATAAGAGTGAGACACAAACTCTACTCCGTCAGTTTTTTCATTATGTTAACACTCAATTCAATACAAAAGTTCAACAATTTGTTCTGATAAAGAGACTTAATTTCTTTCATTACAAAAATTTCTCCTTGAGGAAGGCATTCTTTTTCAACACTCTTGTGTATACACACCTCAGCAAAATGGCGTTGTTAAGCGGAAACATAAACACCTCCTTGAAACTGCTTGAGCTCTTCGCTATCAATCTCATTTACCCATTACTTTCTGGGGAGAATGTATTCTTACTGCTGTACATGTCATTAATCGCCTTCCTACCTTGTTGCTTCACAAGAAAACACCCTTTGAGATTCTTTACAATAAACTTCCTGATTATTCTCATATGTGAGTTTTTGGCTGTATTGCTTTTGCAACTGTAGTCAATCCATCTTCCAAATTTTCTCCTAGTGCCACCAAATGTATTTTTCTTGGTTATCCCTATAGGACAAAAAGCTTACAAACTTTACGATATTGCGACAAAGAAAATTTTTACTAATTAAGATGTAATTTTTCTTGAGGATACTTTTTATCATTCATCACAAGTCAACCCCACAACACAAAATCCACCAACCTTGCCCATTCCTCTTCCTATCGTGTCTGATTTTTTTCCCAATCCTCTTCCTTCAGCAGAAATCACTAACCCTTTCGACTCACCCACTACCAAATCCGTGTCCCCTTCGCCTCTGCCAAATGACCCAGTACCCTCTCTTCCTGAACCGCCTCCCTCTACTCCACTCTTCCACCGGCTGCACACCAACTAGATGTTCAGGCAAACGACCCTGTCTTTCCTGATCCTCTTCCGATCATTCCCGATCAAGCACTTCGTCGTTCTGCCTTAAGGATTGTGATTGCTCGCAGGTGATTCTGCCTCCACACCAATTGTTCTCGGCCTCGTCCTCATCTACACCAGGTATGAAATATCCTTTATATCACTTTATCTCTTATAATCAGTATTCCCCTTCACATCTCTATTATGTTGCTAATGTTAATCGTGACGAGGAACCTACTTCGTATGATATTGCTGCTGTTGATCCTAAGTGGCAGGAAGCTATGAATTCTGAGCTTCAAGCTCTTATTGATAATCAGACATCGAGTCTCGTCCCTTTACCTCCTAGCAAACACCCGATTAGTTGTAAATGGGTGTATCGCATCAAGCGCAAGGCCGATGGGTTTGTTGAGCGCTATAAGGCTCGCTTTATTGCTCAAGGCTTTACATAGACTGCTGGCATCGATTATCACGACACTTTTTCTCCCACCGCCAAAATGGTAACTGTCCGCTGCCTTCTTGCTATTGCTGCCAATCTGAATTGGTCTTTACATCAACGGGAAGTTAATAATGCTTTCTTAAATGGTGATTTGTTGGAAGAAATCTATATGTCTCCTCCTCCTGGTCTTCGGTGACAGGGGGAGAACATTGTGTGCCGCCCTTACATGTCGTTGTATAGCCTTAAACAAGCCTCTCGATAGTGGTTTTCTAAGTTCACAGAGGTTGTTCTTGCTGCTAGTTTTTCACAATCCAAAGCCGACTATTCCTTGTTTATTCAAAAAGACGGCACATCTCTTACTATCCTATTGATTTATGTGGATGAAATTTTGATAACCGGAAACAACATTGAGTCCATCAAGGCTGTAAAGCAGTTTATTCATACTCGTTTCCGCATCAAAGACCTTGGTGATCTGAAATTTTTCTTAGGCATTGAAATAGCCCATTCCAAGAAAGGGATTTACATTTCCTAAAGCAATTCTGCCTTGGAAATTATCAAAGACAGTGGATACTTGGGTGCTAAGCCGGTTTAATTTCCTATGGAAGAATGCAGACTTTCAAATAAGGGAGAATTGCTTAAGGACCCTTATGCATACTAGCGTCTAGTTGGTCGATTGAATTACTTAACTATCACTAGACCTGACATCACATATTCAGTTCACATCCTCAGCCGATTTATGCATGAACCACGTCAACCTCACATGGCTGCTGCTCTTCGAGTTGTTTGTTATTTAAAATCAACTCCCGGTCAAGGTTTGCTCCTTCATTCCCATAACTCATTAAATTTAAGGGCATTTTGTGACTCTGATTGGGCGGGTTGTCCTATCACAATCCGTTCCACGACTGGTTATTGTGTATTCCTTGGAAATTCCTTAATTTCATGGAGGACCAAGAGGCAAAAGACCGTTTCTTTATCGAGTGCGGAAGCTGAATATAGAGCAATGGCATGTAAATGTTGTGAGCTTACTTGGTTGCGACATTTATTAACAAATTTGCATATGCATGTTTCATGCCTTGTTACTTTGCATTGTGATAATCAAGTTGCCTTACACATTATAAAGAATCTTGTGTTTCATGAGAGAACTCGGCATATTGAAATGGATTGCCACTGTATTTGGGACAAAATTTTATGAGGTGAAGTTGTTACTCAATATGTGTTTTCTTCACAACAATTAGCAAATGTGTTTACAAAAGCTTTGGGTAAAGAGAAGTTCAAACAACTCATGTGCAAGTTGGGAGTTATTGATATTCACTCTCTAACTCGAGGGGGAGTGTTGAAAAGTATATTGACAGAGTATTTTGATATAATTAGGAAAGATGTGTCAGAATATAATTTACATTCAATTATATTAGTCTCCTAATTTATAGGAGAACCCTAAGGCACCCTGTAATATGATGAACGTAATCAATACAAGGAATCATTCCGCTTGAATATCTTTTCTTATAGAAAGGATGTCATTCTAATGCCCGAAAAGAATACACTAAAGCTTTTGTGTGTTCTTTATTTGAATAAGACCAATTTTATAGAGTATGTAACTTCTATCACAGGCTCAAGTTCTGCTAAGAAAAAATGGATCGGGTTGAATTGGAACATGGAAAACTTCTTACAAGCTTTCACCACCACTTTGAAAAAATTTATTATGTGTAAATATGTTGTATATCTGTAACTTCATAGGTGAAATAGTATCTTAAAAAAAAGAATGTTTTTTTCACCGCTACACAGAAAATATTTTGATTATCAATGCATAAATCATAATTCTTGACACGGATCTTTTCAACCAAAACAAATGACGAAACCTTTGGTCACAATGGAAAATGAAGTGATGAGTTTATAATCATTATGCATATTGACATTGACCCAACAAGCCCCATTAGCCTAACAACATGGAGTTGCCCATAAATGCCAAGCCAGTGAATGAGGACAATCCCATTCACAATATTTTTCTTTGTTCAAAGTTTTGATCAATTCCAGAGTGTTTCTTTTCTTTTTTTTCTATGTTTTATGCATAGATTATTGTTCTTTAATTCAGAATAGTCTAAACCTGATATCTCAAATCTCCACATCAAAACCTTAGATTCATACAAAAGTTTTGAGCATAAGGTCAATTCAGTGATGTTAAGGGCAGTAATGTATACTCGAATTTTAATATGTTGATCAAATGGATACACTAGGAACAGCAGCAAATACCAATCTGATGGCATGTCAGAACATAACATCACATATGGTAAAGAGACAGACAATGGGGATTCTTGCTGGTAAGTCCATTGCTATAACTTTACCTACATATATCAAATCTTTTATAATACGCTTGTGATCTTTTTTTCCCTACATTTTATTCTGAGTCTAGTCAACTTCTTGTTAGATTGATCCTTCCTGAATGAGGACCATGAATCTTTCAAGGGTGGAGAATTACATGAGCTCCCTTTTCACTAGTTTCTACTCTTCTTGAAGTGTTTTTTCCAAAATAATAAAGCTTACACTGGCTTTCCTAGAGAGAGAGGTTTAGGAAAGAATATTCTAAAGAATGGTTTCTGCAAAGATTATGCTAAAGATTGGTTTCTGCTTGAGCATTTTCTTCCTAATTCTTGCTGAGGTGTAATTAACCCAAATATTACAATTGTTATTATTTGAAAATGTGACAACGATCCTTCTAGAAACAAAACTGACAACAATATATTGTCAAGCTAAGACTTATGCTCAACATCATTAGAAGAAAAGGAAATGAAACAGATTTCTAAGAATCATGTCAGCACTTGCATGATATGATGTTAGTCTATTGACTTTGATCATTTTTATTGCACTGGCTGCCAAATTCTTAGCTTAATATATATATGGATGTGAGCTTTTATTCTTCTTTTTTCATTCATTATTTCACCATAATTTCCTTGGACTGAGGAAGAAATAGAAATATCAGGCTTACTAATCACAATGACAATGCAAGCGATCATTTTTCAACATGAAGGGGTGTACTGACTTTTTGGCACTCTTGAGCTTGTGACATGATTTTTCCTTGCTATTATCTATATGTTAATGGCATTTCAACCTTGAACCAAGTGCCACATTAATCCCAGGGTCCCATTAGAAAATAGAACTTGAATATCTATTAGCTACAGATTTACTGAGACATGTAAATCCAGTGCTGGTCATTGTTGGTGGGAGGAACCACTGGTGGTGGCTTTGAAACACTCGAGGGGATAAAACACAAAGTTTTATTTCAAGAACAAAAGCTTACAGAAGCAAAAATAAACACAAAAGCTTAATACACGCCCTCTCTCTCTCTTTCTAGTGTTTCTCTCTAATCTCCCACACTTAATAGCATAAGCTCAGCTTGCTATTTATACACGAATTCAAAACAAGAAAATTCAACCTTCAAGTGTGAAGGCGGCTGTGGACGGTGGTGTGAAGGCGGCCGGGCGGCCGCGGGCTGGTGGCTGCGGCTGGTCGGTCCAGCCGGTGGGCTGGCCGGTGGTTGCCTTCCTTGACCTTCTAGATTGAGTTTAGTATTCAACAAATCTCCCTTTAAACTCAATCGAGGGATGTCATGCCAAGCATGAACTTCATTCGATAAATGTTTCCCTCTTCAATGGCTTTGTATTTTTGCACTTTTTCTTTTGCATTCTTCTTTGTCTTATAGACCCCTTTGACACCTATTGCTTTCTTGCTTTCCGGTGGATAAGCCAGCTTCCGGTATCATTCTTTTCAATGGCATGTATTTCTTCATCCATTGCTTCTATCTTCTCTCTCGTGATAGCTTTGTTGAAGCTAAGTGGGTCATTATCTCGCAAAGAAACAAAATAGAGTTGTATCTTCGATGACTGCGTGACATCGTACAACTCGTCAAGATTTCTCATCCTTCTTGGTCCTTCGACGATGAGGATGTTGTCTGGTGTTGATGATGATGCTCCTGGTGTGTTCCTCCTGTTGAATACGGGAATCGTGTACCGGACTTTGTGGTTCAGCTTTGGCATAATCACCGGACTTTGTGGTTCAAATTGGCTGGCACAATCGGTTCTTCGATAAGTCTTGTTGGTACTTCTTCACCTTCAAGGATCAAATCAAAGTTGATCCATCTTTGACTTCTTCATCATCGGTCCATTCCCAAGATTTATCTTCTTCAAAGATAACATCTCTACTCATGATTACCTTCTTTGTGATGGGATTATACAGCTTGTATCCCATCCTTCTTTCACCATATCCCACAAAGATGCATCTCTCGCTTTTATCATCGAGCTTTCTCCTTCTTGCATCCGGGATCTTTGCATATGCCACACAACCAAATACTCGTAGATGAGTAACACTTGGTTTGTGACCACTCCATGCTTCTTCGGAGTGACAGATTACGGACTTCGGGTGGGGCGACGATTCAATAGATACACTTGCACATGATACGGCTTCGCCCAGATTGCTTGGGCAACTTCTTTGCTTTGAGCGAGACTTCTTGCCATGTCAAGAATCGTGCGATTCTTCCTTTCAGCTACACCATTCAGGTGTGGTGTATAAGCGGCGTTGTCGATGTCCGATGCCTTGTTGTGTACAATAGGCTTCAAAGTCATTTGTTTGTATATTCTCCACCTTGATCGAATCTCACGGTTCGATCATGTAGCCACTTTGCTTCTCCACAATTGCTTTAAAATCTTTAAAACAATTGAATACTTCGACTTCCTCTTCGAAAGTATATCCACGTCTTTCTACTAAAATCATCAATAAAAGTGAGGAAGTACCTATTCATCCCGGTCGACATAGGCGTAATTGGGCCACACACATCTGTGTGTACTAACTCCAATGGCCTCTTTGCTCTCCAGTTGACTTCTTTAGCAAAACTGGATCTGTGATGTTTGCTTGAGGACACAACTCTCACGGACTTCATCTGGATGATCAATGTGAGGCATACCTTTGACCATCTTCTTGCTTGCTAGCATCTTCAAGCTCGTGAAATTCGAGATGTCCAAGCCTCGGTGCCAAAGCCATTCTTCACCGTTGGTGATGGCACTCAAACACCTTGCTTGCATCATACTTGGATGTTCAAAGGAAACATCCTATTCTTGGACATTTTCACATAGGCCATTAATCTCCAATTGTTGTCTCTAATTGTCGGATGACAATTCTTCGAGTAAAAAGTATACCCTCTCTCCAAAAGTTGACCTAAGCCGATCGGGTTCCGCTTTATGGTCGGGACATAATAAACATTGGCGATGTAGCTGGAATCGCCGTTCTTCAACTTAATTGGGATGCTGCCTTTACCTTTGAATGGAACCTTTGTGGTATCTCCAAAAGTAACTAGACCTTGCTTGGTCTCATCTAGATCACTAAATAACTCTCGGTAGCCGCACATGTGATTGCTGGCTCCAGTATCTAGATACCATATATTTTCCCCGTTTCTCGCCAATTTCTTGTTGGACAAGAAATGCGGCTTCATCTCTCGTCATCCTTCTCCGCATAGTTGGCTTGCTCACGTATCTCCAACGGAGCTTTCATTCTCGCATTCGGTGCTATAGTGCCCAAATTGATTGCAACTATAACATTGGATATTCCTCTTGTCACGGTTATTGTAACCGCCTCCTCTTCCTCTAGGAGTGAATGCTTGTTGTCCTCGACCTCCTCTCGGTGGTGTTTCTTCCACCTCTTCCTCTGAAGCTTGTATTCCAAGAACCTCTTCCTTGGAATCTCTGGAATCCTCCTCTGGATTGTTGACTTCCTCCTTGGGTGGTATATCCACTTGTTGAAGTCTCCCCTTGCTCATATCTGTCCTTGAGAGACAGCTTTGCTTGTAAGGCATGCTCGATGGCCTTATCTCCATTTCGCTTTACAATCTTCTGCTCATGAGCTTGCAAAGAACTCATAAGTTCATCCACTTTGTCAACTTGTCCACTTCCTTGGACTCTTCAATGGCGACAACAACAAAATCAAATTTTGGATCTAGGGATCTCAAAATTTTCTCGATGATCGAGAATCGACGATGGCTTCTCCATTTCTCCTCATCGATTGACTATCACCATAATCCTTGTGTGATAATCGAAATAGATTCGAGGACTTCATTTGTAATAACTCAAATTCACCTCGCAAAGATTGAAGACGAATCTTCTTGATTCCGTCGGCACCTTTGTACTTTTGCTTTGGAGAGCCTCCCATATATCATGTGATGTTTCGGCGGAAGCTATGATCTCGAATGTATCTTCATCAAGACCTTGGTAGATGATGGTCTTCGCTTTGTTGTCCTTCTTTCGTTGACTTTCGGGGCTTGCTTCGTGCCTCTTGTAAAGCATCTTCTTCTTCTTTGGACTCGGTTCATCATAACCATAGTGTACAATCTCCAAACACTCTTGTGAACCAAGGAATGCCTTTAATCGATGCACCAACTATCATAGTTGTCTTTGGTCGGCTTCGGAATGAGTGTATGTACATTTTCTGTAGTCATTTTGCTCTTGGAATGACTATATCACCTTCGGGAGTTGAATTTGGCCAAACGGACACTTGTATATCGATCCGGAATGGTCGAAATAGTCGGGAACCGTCGACTTTGTAGAAATCAGGTCCGAAAATGGGTGAACCGGTCAAAAAACCAATTACGGGCGTCGGGCGGTTCATTGGTTGAACCGGGAATATTCTGGAATATTCTATCGGCTCGGCTTCGGCTAAGAGCGGCTCGGCTTAGCGGCTCGGCTTGAGAAGGGAATATTCTCGGGAATATTCTTCGGCTCGGCTGGAGGCTCGGCTGTAGGCACGGCTTGCGGCTCGGCTCGGCTCGGCTTAACGGCTCAAATATGGCGCGCGTGTGGCTCGGTCGTCGTCTACCTCGGGCGCGTGGGATGCGCGTGGGCACACGGTGCGGGAATCTTCGGGTGGCGCGTGTGGGCTACCTCCGTCTCCGATCAAGCTGATTTTTGCGGCGGTGAGTTCGTATGGATGAGCTCTACACGGTGGAATGATCAAAACTTGTTTTTGACAACTTTGAAAATTCGGCTATCCCGAGAAAATACTTCGTTTTCGACGAACGGGGCTCGATACCAATTGTTGGTGGGAGGAACCACTTGGTGGTGGCTTTGAAACACTCGGAGGGGATAAAACACAAAGTTTTATTTCAAGAACAAAAGCTTACATAAGCAAAAATAAACACAAAAGCTTAATACACGCCCTCTCTCTCTCTTTCTAGTGTTTCTCTCTAATCTCCCACACTTAATAGCATAAGCTCGGCTTGCTATTTATACACGAATTCAAAACAAGAAAATTCAACCTTCAAGTGTGAAGGCGGCGTAGACGGTGGTGTGAAGGCGGTGGCGGCCGCGGGGCGGTGGCTAGCGGGTCGGTCACACTGGTGGTGGTCGGGCGGCGGTGGTTGCCTTCCTTGACCTTCTAGATTGAGTTTAGTATTCAACAGTCATGAGCTGTAGTTATGAGATTTTTTAAATTTTAAACAAAAGATTTAACTCTGTCCCTATGGTAGTCTAACCTCTGAGTGTGTTTTTGCCTTCAAGTACATAAGTGCACATTTAAGTCAGACTAGTAGACAAACTTTACAATGTCTGGATTCACAAACTTGTGTATTAACATCTGATTCAAGATTGGAATCTAAATTGATAGCTATGGGCTGCGTGTTACGTATTTTATAAACAGTTCACTTCTTTTATGTGAAGACTCAAGAATACTGTTACCTCTTGCATATGGAGTGAATATTTGATGCAGAAATTTTCATTTTCATTTGGAAATTTATTGAATTGTGGTCTTGTACATTTTTTTTTCGATGCGGCAAGATTGTAGGACCGACTAGGTAATTGTTATCCATTTTTAGGCATACACGTCCAGGTTCCTTAAAAACTAATGTGTTTGAAGGCGTGCGAGATACATCTCTTCCAAATACATTTGTAGTAGATATTGGTCAACTTGTCAATGCTGACATTGTATGGACAACATATGATGTGCTTAAAGAGGACCTCTCGCATGACTCTGATAGGCATGAAGGCGATAGGCACATCCTGAGATTCCAGAAGAGGTTCTTACAGCAACTTACACTGCAATATTATTGTAATACAACTCACACAATTTCCATTCATTTCTTGTAATCTTTATATAGCCCCGAGAACTTAATTTCGGGGATTCAAATGTGTGTAACGGAAAAATATTTACAATCAGAATCAATAGCAATATTTGCAGGAATAATAGATTGATCCTATAGTTATGGAGAGCACAAAATCTGGCATTTCTCATGGTGACAGCTGCGCTTGGATTGGCAATGATTTGAATTCATCAATTTCCCTGATACACCCCCGCAATAACGGGCTACCATCGGATAGGCCAATCTTTTCATGTAGGAAATATGTTCTTTGCCTGGAGAGAGGCTTGGTGAGCAGATCAACTAGCTGGTTAGTTGTGTGGACATGTTGAACAATGAGAATATTTTTCGCAACCAAATCTCGCACAAAGTGAATATCAATCTGCATATGTTTCATCCTGGAATGCTGGACAGGATTAAAACTCAGTTGTGTTGCACCTAAATTATCACATAAGAGGAGAGGTGGCTGTGACAGACTAAACTTCAGTTCTTGGAGCAAGGATAGCAGCCACACAGACTCTGCGGTAGCCGTTGCCAAGGCCCTATATTCGGCTTCAGTTGATGATATGCAATTGCACGCTGCTTTTTAGAACTCCAGGAAATTGGTGTGTTGCCAAGGAATAACAAATATGCTGAAGTGGATTTCCTATCGTCCAAACTACCAGCTCAATTAGCATCCGAGAAACAAGTCAATGTGGTGCTGGATGTTTTGCTGATAGTAACACCATGAAAAATTATGTTCTTCAAGTAGCGCAACAATCTTTTTGTTGCTGTCCAGTGAGTCTGCGTGGGATGATGCATAAACTGGGAGAGTTTATTGACATCAAAGCTGATAGCAGGTCTTGTAAGGGATAGGTATTGCAAAGCGCCAATAACTTGACAATATTCGGTGGAGTCAACAGAGGAGGAACCATCATCCAGTTGTAAGGAAACCGATGTGGAGAGAGGCGTAGTGACATCCCTAACATCGTCCATACTGGTCTTGGCAAGTAAATCTCTGATATACTTGTGCTGAGTTAGAAACAAGACGGTTGCAGTAGGAATAACCTCAACACCAAGAAAAAAAAAACAGTGACCCCAAGTCTTTGATGGAAAATTTCTGGCCAAGATGATCAATAATGCTTGCAACAAAAACTGAATTATTGCCAGTGATAATCAAATCATCAACATACACTAGGCAGTAGGCAATAGTGGAACCAGTATGAAACACAAATAGAGATGAGTCGGATTTAGAATTAATGAAATCAAACTCTGTCAATGCATGTTTAAGTGTAGAGTACCAAGCACGAGGTGCTTGTTTTAGGTCATAGATGGCCTTGGTTAGACAGCAGACATAATCAGGATGTTCAGGATTCCCAAAGCCAAGAGGTTGCTTCATATACACTGTTTCGGTGAGATGCCCATGAAAGAATGCATTATTAACATCCAACTGTCTCAAAGACCAACCCTGCATCACAGCAATAGTTAAGACAGTTTGTATGGTGATTGATTTAACAACAGGACTGAATGTTTCTTTGTAATCCAGTCCAGGTTGTTGATTGAACCCTTTGGCCACTAGCCTGACTTTGAACCGATCAACAGATCCATTAGCATGCCTTTTCACCCGAAACACCCATTTACAGCCAACAATATTACAATTAGTTGGAGGGGGTACCAATTGCCAAGTATTATGACGCATTAAAGTAGTTAATTCTGAGGACATGGCTTCACGCCATCTGGAATCAGCGAGTGCTACAGTAACACTCGAGGGTTCCGAGGAAGAGGGGAGAGGATGTTTGGTAACAAGGAAGGATTTTTTTGGTTTATAAATGTCATTCATGGACCTAGTAGTCATGCGATGGACTCGCACCTCAGTGTTTTCAGAGACAGTAGGAGCAGGCAATTCTATTGAAGTATTTGGATTTAAAAGCAAGGGAGAAGAGGGAGTACTTACCTGGAGAGGAGTCGGTGCAGAGGGTGACCCATGCTCAGATGATGGCAAGACTGCAGTACCCACATTCGGAGAAGTGTTGGGACTAGGTGAAGCAAAAGAGAGCTTTGGTAACGAGATCATCACAGAAGAACGTTGTTGTAACTTAGCTGATGGAGAAGGAAGGGCACTATTATGATCGGGTTGATGAAAAGGGAAGGACCCTTCATGAAAAATTACGTGTCGAGAGGTGATTGTTCTTCTGGTAGATGGCTCAAAACATAAATATGCATTTTGGGATAGGTTGTAACCCATGAATGTGCATGCTTTGGATTTCGGCTCAAGTTTGTGTTTATTATATAGTCGAGTTAATGGATAACGAGATACAACCAAATTGTTTGAGCTTGAGATAGTTGGGTCTTTGATTGAATAATTTTTCAAACGGAGATTGATTATTCAAGGTAGCGATGGGCATGCGATTGATAAGATAGGTCGCAGTTTGAAATGCATAGGGCCAATAAGAAAGAGGCATATGAGCATCAGTGAGCAAGGTAAGACCAATTTCAACTAGGTGGCGATGTCGCCTTTCAGACATACCATTTTGTTGGGAGTGTGGGGAGCGGTAGTGTAGTGGCTAATTCCATGGACAGAAAGATAAGTTTTGAGACCAACATATTCCCCACCATTATCAGAATAAAGACTTTTAATTTTTGTGTTGAATCGATTTTCCACAAGATTACGAAGTTTGAACATTTGATTTATGAGTCATGGGATAGAGCCAAATATATTTGGTATAATAGAGCCAAATATATTTGGTATAATGGTCAACAAAAATAACATAATATTTGGATCCATTAATTCCAAAATCATGAGATGGGCCCCAAACATCCATGTAAATCAGTTCAATTGGAGTAGTGCTGGTGAGTCCATGAGTACTAAATGTTTGACAATGAGCTTTGTTTTGAGAACATGAAGTACACAGAGAGGAATGACCATTTTTATTGGTAGTTAAAGAAAAGGCATGAATGAGATGATTAACCAATTTGGACGATGGATGACCAAAACATTGGTGCCACCCATCAGGTGTAGTACATTCATGAACATAGGCAATAATATTTTGCTTGGTGGATGGTAGATGCTCCGGAAATGGGTACACTCCATCTTCACATTCGCCTTTGAGCAGTATCGCCCCCGTGATCCGATCCTTCACCAAAAAATAAGTAGGATGAAATTCAATGTAAACATTGTTATGCTTGGTAAAATGGTGAACAAAGATAAGATTTTTATGAATGGTTGGAACACAAAGAGTGTCACATTAATGAAAGACATGATTGGACGATTTAAGAGACAAAGACCCAATATGAGACACATGCAAACCTAATCCATCACCAATTACCACTTCATCAGTACCATCATATTCAGAATTAATCATCAGATTAGAGAGATCAATGGTTATATTGTGAGATGCTGTTGAGTCAACTAGCCACTTATGATTTTTTTGTTGAGAAGAAGCTGCACAATTTACAGTGAAATCAGAAGTAGATATTTTTGGACATTGTTTTGTTGTATGACCCAGTTAATCACACCATTGGCATTTCAATTTAAACCTCCTGTGACCCGAATTGAATGACCCATTTCGGTGAGCCCCATTCTGTCCACGAGTGTTATGAGAAGCAACAGGGAGGCGCCATTTAGGCTGTTTGGAATTGGAAGAAAACTGAGGGCTCCATCGATTAGAGTAATTAGCGGTTGGTACAAACAGGGTTGCAGATTGTTGCTCCAGTCGTCGAAGATAACTCTTATGATTGACAAGAAGATCATGAATTTCTTCAAATTTCAGAGAGGTCTCACAGGCACGAATGGGTGCTATAATTTCTCTGAATTCAATACCAAATCCATTGAGTATGTATAGAGTTAAATCATCGTATGAAACGGGATGATCATTGATTGCTAGTTCATCAGTAATCACTTTGATTCCTTGAAGGAATTCGATGGCAATCGGCGAGACCCACGATTGCTCAAGGTGAAGTCTTCTTTGAGCTGCATCACACGCGTTCTTGATTTGCCCGCATATAAATGGGTAAGTGTTGTCCAAGCCTCATGGGATGTTTTGTAGGCAGAAAGAAGGGGGTAATGGTGGTGGAGGTGGAGGCGAGGATGGCAGGTAGGATGAGCTTGTCTTGGCGAATCCAGTGGGAATTCGCAGCTTTGGAGGCAGTGGAATTCAGTGCATTAATGGCAGGGCATTTTTGTATACCCGTTACAAAATCAATAAGATCATAGCCAATGAGCAAGGCTTCAAATTGAGCCCTCCACCGAGGAAAAGTAGAGGGGATGAGTTTTTCGTTAATGGTTGTGGCAGCATTGATTGTGATAATGGGTGAGTTTGGTGAGTTGGTTGTAGATGCAGAGATGGTTGCCATTTGCAGGAAGCAGAAGGAAAAACAAGAAGGATGAATACTTGTTAGAGATTTTCAGGCTCTGATACTATATAGCAACTTAGACTGCAATATTATTGTAATACAACTCACACAATTTCCATTCATTTCTTGTAATCTTTATACAGCCCTGAGAACTTAATTTCAGGGATTCAAATGTGTGTAACAGACAAATATTTACAATCAGAATCAGTAGCAATATTTGCAGGAATAACAGACTGATCCTATAGTTATGGAGAGCACAAAATCTGGCATTTCTCATGGTGACAGCTGTGCTTGAATTGGCAATGATTTGAATTCATTAGTTTCCTTGATAGTTCTTACAAACTCTGTAGTTGTTGTTTTAGAAAGGGGTGATTTTGCAGAAATGTTTTAGAGCTTAGATTATATCTTTCTACAAAATTTTTATCTGTAACTTGCAGTTGTGGTTGAAGTTTAGTTGTTAAACATGTCTTACAAACAGTATTTACGTCCCCTATGGTATTGCTAGATTCATTTCGTTTTTTAATAGTCTATTGAAGTTTTAAAGATTTGAACTTTCTTCAATGCTTCATTTCAGGGGGGTGGGGGTGCTCTTGGTAGGTAAGAGCTGTGCTTTCTGGACTGAGTATATGAGTATGACTACTTGCCATATTGTTGTAGGTACCCTGTTACCCCAACTCTTCTAACAAGGATATTTTGGTGGAGGGTTTGCTGCAGCTGCCACTGAAATGGCTCTTTGACTGTCAACTAAACATCGTTGGTGTATTACTGGGACTCCTATACAACGTAAACTTGATGACTTATATGGACTTCTAAGATTCTTGAAAGCAAGTCCCTTCAATGTTTCTAGGTGGTGGATTGATGTTACAAGGGATCCATATGAGGTATGAGATTCTTGAAAATCAAGTGCTTGCTAGTGACTTTATGGTTGTGAGTATTAAGACATGCCCTTTTTTGCATTATTTAACATCTAAGAAAACATGCGGATGAGAAATCAAACATTTCTTTCTCGAAGTCTCATCCCCATCTTACTACTCGCTGTTGATTCTTTAACTCCATGAGCTTCTTTGATTGTAGTCCTTGGGTTGTTGTAACAAGTCTACTTTGAGTTGCAGATATCTTTGTTTTGAGTGATCTTCTTAATTTTGCATCTTCATATTTAAAGAGGAGAGATGCAGATGCTATGGAATTTACACATAAATTCTTCAAACCAATCATGTGGCGCTCCTCTAAAATACATGTTGCTGATGAGTTGCAACTACCACCGCAGGAAGAGTGTGTCTCTTGGCTCACCTTTTCAGCAATTGAAAAACACTTTTACCAGATGCAACATGAAACCTGTGTGAGTTATGCTCGAGAAGTTATTGGAAGTTTTAAAGATGATATTGTCAAGAGAAAGGTCCCAGGTTGTTAATGGTCATCCTGCATCTTCATCTTGAAATCACTTAGAAGCACATAGTATTAATAATATCATATGTATAATATCTTCATGCTTATTTCATCCAGGTTGTGTATCATCTGATGGCTCAACAGATCCTTTGATCACCCATGCAGAAGCTGCGAAGCTAATCAACTCGCTCTTGAAGCTTCGCCAAGCTTGCTGCCACCCGCAAGTAGGAAGTTCCGGGCTTCGCTCCCTGCAACAATCCCCCACGACTATGGAGGAAATATTGATGGTGGTTTAAATACTAAAAAGAGTTCATCAAATTTCCAACAACTTTTAGTGGTTGTTTTTTCTCGTTCATTTTTATTATTCATAGAGACCTTCTATAGGTTCTTGTAGGTAAGATGAAGATAGAGGGGGAGGAAGCTTTGAGGAAGTTAGTTGTTGCTTTAAAAGGCCTTGCGGGGATAGCAATACTTGAGCAAAACTTTCCTCAAGCAGTATCGTTGTACAAAGAAGCGCTGGCGCTATCTCAAGAACACCGTGAAGAGTTCCGCCTAGATCCTTTGTTGAATATTCACATCCATCACAACCTTGCTGATATACTTGCATTGGTTATGGACCACTCAACAGAAGTCCCATCAAATGGACAACAGTTGCATGGAAACTCTGAAAAGGCTTCCAAGATAAACAAATCTGAAACATGTGATCTAAATAATGCCTTTTCACCTTCACATTCCACACAGACATCGCCAGCTCAGGCATTTCTTGGACAACTCATTTAGTCCAATCTATGGCACCATAGGTTAGGACATCCCACAAATTCTGTTGTCTCCCTTATGCTGAATAAAGCTCATATTCGTGTTCCCAAAACTTCTCCCCCTATGTTGTGTCATCTCTGTCTTGCAGGGAAAGCTAGCAAATTGCCTTTTCCACAGCAACATCATAAATTTACTTCTTTCTTTGCCACTATCCATACTAATTTGTGGGGACACCATGTATATCAGTGGATGGTTATAGATATTATACTATCTTTGTTGATGAATGTGCATGTTATTGCTGGCTTTTTCCCCTAATCAATAAGTTTGATTTGTTCTCTACATTTGTTGCTTTTCATTCCTTTTTTGTTACACAATTTTCTGCTACTGTTAAAACTCTTCAGACTGATTGGGGGGGGGGGGGGTATACCTACAATCGTTTGAAACAATTTCTTCTTGACAAAGGCATTGCACATCATCTCTCTTGTACACACACTCCCGAACAAAATGAGGTAGCTGAGAGCAAGGTTGTTAAAATCGCGATTCAACTCGTAAAATCATATGTTTTTACGAGTCAATATAGGCTTTACGTGCTAAATCGTTTACAAAACTCGAAAATGAGTAAAATCGGGTCAAAATCGGGTAAAATCGTTAAAATCGGGTGAAATCGCTTAAAATCGCGATTTCACTGCCGATTCAACGAGTTTGCCCGCAGGAGATAAAACAGCAATGTTGATGACAGGTGTCAACCGCCTATTGGCTTTAACCGAGCAAAAGTGACAAATTGACAATTGCAAATTCATCGAGGATGCACTATGCGGTCTTCTCTTCACATTTCTGATTTCACCATTCACGTTCGAACAGAAAAAATCCCTAAATTGAAATCCATAAGCATACCATCAAGCCATGAAGTTTGGAAAAGAATTCAAGACCCACTAGAAGAAACCCTTCCTGAGTGGAGGGACAAGTTTCTCTACTACAAGCCCCTCAAGAAACTCCTCAAACAATTACCTCCCACCGTTGATTCTCCATAATTTCTTCACTCTCTGATCATGGAAGCAGACGACTTGTTAGTCCTTCACAAATCACTCTTCGAAGACAAACTCTCTGCCACCGATCTCTTCTTACAAAAACTCCGTTCGATACTTCCATCAAGTCGGCCCTCCAACGATTCTACTCGATTCTAAAACGCGGCGTTTCACCGATCGATGATGATGCTAATAATAGTGAATGCAAGTTAGGGTTTCAATTATGGACCGATTCGCAAATTCAATCTGTCGTTTCACTCGCTATCGCCATCGTTTCGTCTTCTAGATCTCTCGGAGTTGTCTTTTTACTCGATTTCCACTTTTATTTATTGATAATTTCTTTTAATTCATTTTTACGTATGGTTGAATTTTAAATAGCGGTTCAAGTAGTTAACTTGCTAATAATTTCGATTTTCTTTTATTTATTGATAATTTTTTAATTCGCTTTTTTTTGTATGGTTGAATTTTAATTAGCAGTTTAGTAGTTAACTTGTTCAGTTCTTTTTTTTTAATTTTTTCTAAATATTAATTTTCAACTCCATCCACACCCTCCTCCGCTCACTTGGTGATGTTCATGGTAATACGAATAGGCCTTTGGTGGATTTGCAAGAATGGTTTGTTAGAATTCTTAGTGAAGAGCTTGACAAGTTCAATGATTTCTATGTTGATAAAGAAGAAGACTTTGTTATACGCCTTCAGGTTTCTTTCTTGATTTTTCTTTTCTTTCTTTGTTTTACATGTTTATAGCTTTGTGCATATGGGTTTTTAATTTCGAGGCTTTTGTTTATTATAGCTCTGGGAATTTAAGGTATTATGGTTTGATGGTGGCTTTTAAGGTTTTTTCTATATGCATGTCTTGTAAATCCGAACTCATAGGTCTGGTTTAAGGGTTCTGTAAGTTTTTGAATAATCAGGAGAGGAGTAGAATGGAGAAGACATCGTGACTTCATTGGAACAGGAGAATAGTGGGATGTCAAGGAAAAAAGACGCATAAAAGTGGCTTTCCTTTCCCCGGTAGTGCTTTGGGTGGTGTTGTCGATAGTATGTGAAGAGGAGATTGTCGATGGGATTGGAGGGGCTTGATAAAGTTAAGAATAACTTTTCCAGTTTGTGGAACTTGGTTTGAAATAGAGCGAGTATTTTGTAGTATAGTTATAAGGCCAACCATCATCAATTATAGCTGACAATGGGATTGTTGGAAATCAGTTGAGGGAATTGAGGGTGCTGAAATGAGGATATTGAAATGATATGCCAGGTCATCAATATATGAGAATTCTTGGGTTGTAACTTATGATGAATGGATTCTGTCTATTATTTGTAATTTGGATGAATGGATTCGACGAATGGATTCTGGCTATTATTTGTAATTTGGATGAATGGATTCTGTCTATTATTTTCTGATTAGATAATAATATAGAAGATGGGCTGTTATGTATTATGTTTTTTTTTAACAAAAATTTAATTATAATTATAAAATGTTTGGATTGATTACAAGGTTGATTTGAATTGATTCTTGAATTTTTATTTGAAGCATGAATTTTTTTAATGTATTTTAAAATTCCTTACGATTTTACGATTTTACGATCCGAGTTTGTTTTGTATTTTCCGTGCTGTGTTAAAATCACGATTTTAACAACCTTGGCTGAGAGGAAACATAGACATAGTATAGAAACCACAATCACTCTATTGTACACAACCAAATTACCATCTCAATTCTGGTCCTATGCATGTTTAACACCTACATACCTTATAAACCATATGCCAACCCCTGTCCTTCTTCACAAGTCTCCTTTTGAGATGTTATTTGGGTCTTCTCCAGATCTTAATCACCTTAGAATATTTGACTGAGCCTGTTTTCCTCTCCTTCGCCTTTATAATCATAACAAATTGCAGCCCAAAACTACCAAATGTGTGTTTCTTGGGTATGGCATCAAGTACAAAGGTTATTTGTGCTATCATGTGCCTACACTGCGAGTGTTTATTTCGAGACATGTTATATTTGATGAACATCAATTTCCCTATCCTGAATTCCTACATGTCTCCTCGCCCACAGTTCTACCACCACCATCCTATTCCTTCTCCACATGTCCTATGATTCTTGTTAATACAGAGAACACAGTTATTCCTTCCATCCCAGGTTCTTCTTCCCACCATACACCTGCTTTATCTATAGCTTCTCCTAGTTCTCGGTCCATTACTGCTTCCATTCAAACCTCTTCTCCTACTCCTGTGGCGCCTAATATCAGTATCAGTTCCACTGATTTTAATCCTGACAACTTACAAGTGGTATTATCCATTCCTTCTCTAAACTTTCATCCAATGCAAACCAGAAGCAAGAGTGACATTCATAAACTGAAGGCTTTCTTAGCCAGTATTCAGGATTCTAGCGCAGTTGATATGTCTTTGATAGAACCAGCTACTTATAAATCTGCCATCAAAGCTCTTGTGTGGTTACAGGCCATGCAAGATGAAATTCATGCATTATATACTCAAGGCACCTGGAGTCTTGTTCCCTTACCAGCAGAGAGGAACTTGGTGGGATGCAAGTGGCTTTTTAAGATTAAACGTCATTCAGATGGGTCTATTGCTAGACACAAAGCACGGTTGGTAGCTAAAGGGTTCAGTCAGGAACCTGGTTTGGATTATGGTGACACTTTTAGTCCTGTGGTGAAACCTGCCACAGTCCGACTAGTTCTTGCCCTTGCTGTTCATTTCAATTGGCCCCTCAGACAATTAGATGTAAAAAATGCATTCCTGCATGGCATTCTTCAAGAAGAGGTCTACATGTCCCAGCCCCCTGGATTTGAAGATTTACTGCATCCTCATCTCGTGTGCAAACTCCATAAATCCAGGGCCTGGAATGATCGATTTACTCAGTTTCTGCCTTCCTTGGGTTTTGCCACCACATACTCTGATTCGTCCTTGTTTGTCAAGCATGTTGGTCATAAGATTGTGGTGCTGCTACTCTATGTGGATGATATTATTCTAATAGGAAATTCATATACTGCAATTCTACATGTTATCAAAGCTCTTACTACTAAGTTTGATATCAAAGATTTAGGATCACTTTATTATTTCTTGGGCATGCAGATCACTCAAACTTCCACTTAGTTGTTTCTGTCACAATCTAAATATGTTGAGGATTTGTTGCTTAAATCTGAGGTGTTTAATGCTAAACCATGTGATACTCCATGTCTTCCTTATCATCACATGCTTAAAGAGGATGGGGAACCGTATTCTAATCCTAAAGTGTATTGCAACATTGTAGGGGCTCTGCAGTACTTATCATTTACACAACCTGACATTGCGTTTTCTATGCATCAAGTTTCCCAATTTATGCAGAATCCTATGGTGTCTCATTTCACTGCTGTGAAATGAATTTTACGCTATCTCAAGGGCACACTACAAGTTGGTATTTCTTATACTAAAGGAGATTTGCAGTTAAAAGCTTTTAGTGATGCTGATTGGGCAGGGGACCCTAATGACAGACACTCTACTACTGGTTTGGTGATCTTTTTGGGAAACAATCCTATATCGTGGTCCTCCAAGAAGCAACAAACCGTGTCCAGTCCAGATCATCAACAGAAGCTGAATATCGTGCTTTATCCTTTACTTCAGCTTTTTTGCATATTCCATTACCTCATGCAGATATTAGCTTTTTTGCATATTCCATTACCTCATGTTCCTGTTCTTTTCTGTGATAATCTCTCTGCCATTGCATCATTTAATCCTGTTCAGCATCAATGGACCAAACACACAAAGGGGTTAAGTGCTTCTCTATTTCGCACTCATTACTGCAACCTCAGGCTTAGTTCCTCACGAGCCTGATCTTGAGGGGGATGTTAGAGTACAGTGCATCAGATTATGACAAGTGTCATAATCTTAATAAATCAGTTAGTTAGTTAGTTAAAAAAGTTAGTTACATGTAGATAAGTTGTTACAGTTGCATGTGTGTGTGTGTGTGTGTGTGTTAGATGATTTAAGAAATTGAATAACAGAAAGAAGAAGATTAATAAGTTTCATTTATCTCATCTCTCACTCGATCTCTCTGTATATTACAACTTAATATACACGTTAACACAATTAGCTCATGCAGCACCAAACCTCCATGACTAGCCTCGTGCTGGATTATATTGCAGCCATTCCAAATCTGTATAATTAGCCAAAGTGAAGGGAACTGTATTTGTTTCAGTATAGATATATACAACTTCAGGAACCTCACCCTACTCACAAATTTCATTAGCAGAAACCTGTGCTAATTGGACTTCATCAAGATGTAGAAGTTCTCTACGTTTTTGGTCAGTAGGAATTGTTTTCTACTAGTTCTCACTTTCTCTGCCCACAAACACTACTCTGATTCCAGATGGTTCCTACACAAATTAGACACTGATATAGGAGAAGCAAATCTTTAACAGCCTGCTTTTATGATCCCTTAAAGAATCCCACCTCAAACCCATTCCCCTTCAAAGAGAATAATAGGAATTCCCTTTCATGATGGTATATCATGATTCAGTGTTTAGGATTCTAACTCAAACCCATTCTGTTTGCCATTGTCTTCGAGGTTTTCTTGCATGCTAGTATTTTCTCACACAAAAAGAGGCCCTAATCGGTATTTTCAGGTAGTTGAACCCTCTGTCATCTATTTGGGTGAGTGAGGTATTACTTAGTCATTTAAACCAGAAGCAGAATGCCTACGTTTCACTATGGTTCTAGTGTGCTATGTCAAAGGTGAGTATAACATTGTTACGGTTGATGACTACAACTTGATTACTGTTTTAATTTACAAAATCTAAAACAAAGATGGCACATTTATTTCATAGGAATTGATTATCATATTCTAAGGGGTGGCATAACTAGAAATTGTCTATTTTTTCTGCATTTCTTATTTGTTTTCAGTCTTTCGTTCTTAAGCAAGATTATAATTCTTTTAAAGGATTGTAATGCATTTGGTGAGAGAAAAAATCTACATACATTTTTGTGGTTGGATGCTCTCAATCATGCAGAACAGAACAAGGATTCCACAGGTGAGCTGATAAGAAAGATTGAAGAGGCTGTCTCAGGAACTCTAAACAATTCGAGATCGTCAAGAATTGCATCACGGTTAGTGATTGTCTAAAATATGCACAATGAATAAATATATCATTCTATTTCAACTTCTTTGATCATAATATGTAATTGCTTTGTATTTTTGCTAACTTATACTCCCCATTGAACTTCAAAGCTAAGTTAGAAAACCTTTGACTAACTATGGATGCCTAATCAGTCCCTCATAATTGTTAAAATGAGGAATGGGCAGTGTAATCCAGCAACTGATCTTTGTTGCCAGTCTGTCTTTATTACAAAGTCCAACCCAGAGCTTTAAGCTAATGGATGGAAAGGATATTCTAGTACATTCCACGCTCCTAATCACATTTACTAAAACTGATGCTCACAAATGGGCTGCAGAATCATGTCATATATAGTGGACATATGGGTTCAATAGTATGCGCTACTTCTATGTCAACACAATTAGATTTTACACATATGGGGCAGCTGATAATCTTAGTTTTCAGTGCAAGAACTTCAGGAATTAGTATGGTCAAATTCTATTGCAGGAAAATAACGTGATGCTGAAACAAGCACAAATAATTACTATATATTCCCTTGTTGTTGGTAGGTTTCAAAATCACCATCTTGGAGTTATAAAGAGCTATTGCAAGGCCCAGTTAGAAAATGAAGCTGTGTCTGCTGCCAGCCTGCAGATACACATTCTTGAGGCATGCTTGATTGATTCTTTTTTTCTTTTTCTTTTTCTTTTTTGTTGTGGAAACTTCTACACTATTGAATGAACAAATCATTACTAATATTGAATGCAAGCATTTTAAAACTGGCATTCTTTCCATTTCATCAAGGGAATGAGGAAGGAGTATGGGAATGAGATTTTCCATTAATATATTTTACCTACTACTACTACTCCACACACATGTATTCATTTGTAAATCCATCATTTCTCATCTCGGAAGAAACTTACAAAATAACGAATAAAAAATGTATCATGTTTATTTGTGGAACATTTTTCAGTTTTCTGGAAAAAAAAATTGTTTTCTAATTCAAAATAAAAATTATTTTCTTGGAAAACTGAAAAACACAAAAAAGTTGTTTTCCAAATGATCCTTTATGTCTGTTCTTTTATTGTTTCTAATGTAAGCCAAATAAGACTTTCTAATTTTTGTACATGTTTCCTTAATTTTCCATAGAGAAATGCTGTTAGGATAAATGCGAAGAACTAGATCATATGGGAACCATAAAACTATTTTCTACAAGTAAACGTGAAAACATGACCTTAGCTTCTGAAGTCTTAATTTGTCCACATCTTTCAATTATTTAACATTCAGTTACTATTTGCTGAAAAAACTGAAGTGTCTTTGGCTGTTCAAGGTTCATATGGAACAAAGGTTTACTTCCTAATCTAATGCCTTGAGCAAATTTAAATTCAAATTTATAGTCTTGGAACATGCACATAGTGCACTTAAGACAGCATGTTACTATTTGCATTTATATACGAGGTATTTCTCCTTTTCCCAGAGCATAAACCTTGTTCACTTCTTTTTTGGCACCATAAAGGTTGAAGCAAGTCACTAGAAGAATCTTGTGGATGAAGTCTTCAGATCCTTAAGCAAAGGTTCTCGTCTTCTCAAGTTGGAATGATGTCCTTGATGTGTTAGAGCATGCTCTCAATGCTAATGAAATCACCTATATCCGGATGAAAGGAGGAATGTAGATAGATCTCTTGATCATCTTATTTATGTTTTTTTTATAGTTCAACTGATCTTCATGGACCTTGATGGGCCAAAAGAAAAGGCTATGCCATCCAGGAGAATTTTTGTTTTGCTTTTCAGGTTTGCCAAAAGATTGATGTTAAATTCCTCTTAATTTGGTAACTCAAACAAAATTATCAAGAAACCACATCATCCAAGAAAAGTGGTTCCTTCTGTCGCACGTGTCGACGTAGCGGCGATCGTCCACCCTCAAATGTATGGATATATATCTGGTAAATGTGGGGAGACAAGGAATTCTTTGTCTCTTAGCGGTGAGAAAATGGAATGGGAGTCGCCACCTAGTATTTTGGTCACTAGGAACCCTAACTGGTCTCAGAGATCGGGTACGAGACCGATTGCGTAAAGGGAAGGTATTAGCACCCCAAATACGCCCTACCTAAGGTAAGCTTGCATTGTTTTATTGTCCGATGAAAATCTAAGGTCTTTATCATGTTGGTCCGTCTATGGTTCAAGAAAAGCCCTCCTTAGTAAGGAGGTTCTTATCTTATGGGGGTGAAACTTAACCGATCTAATGTCTATAAAAGAACTACCTTTTTTTATATCAGGAATACGTTTTACGTATAAATTCATAATCCCAGTTATTAAAACAAAACAAAAATATTTTTTTGATTTTTTTGAAATATTGGCCAAGTTCTCATGACTTTAATAAACTGGTTATTAAAGCCAAAATGCATGCTAAAATAACATATATTTTTTTTTGTTTTCTTTGTTGTATAAAAATATAATTTTTTTAGTTTTGAGAGACTTGGCCGTATGCATGAAAACAAAAGTTTTTTGTTTTTTTTTTGAAAACCAGGTATTTTTAATACCGGATTTGTATTTTTAAGATATAAAAATACAGACCAATATTAGTCGAAATGACGTAGAAAAATCGGTGGGAAAATCACAATTTTCAAAAAATATATATAAAAAAAACACAAAAAAAACAAAAAGGAGAAAAGAAATAAAATGAAATGGACCGGGTCAGGCCTGTATTGGCCCGGCCACAAAGGCTGGACTCGGCCCGGCCGCGTGGGCCGGGCGATGTTCCACTGCGAAAAACGGGGGCTAGACTCGGCCCGGCCCGCGCGGGCCGATGTTCCAGCTCAAAGAAAAAAGGGCCTGGACTCAGCCCAGCCGTGTGGGCTGGGCTGATGTTCCAGCCCACCGAAGAAACAAAAAAACCATGACTGGTTACTGTGCATGAGCACAGTAACCAGTGAATTAATTAGCTTCTTCTTGCATGCAGAACGTGCACAGTGCACGTTCTGCAAGCAAGAAGATGACTAATGACCGGCGGCTATGGAGGGGAAGGGAATTTACCTGAGGCGATGATCTCGGATGGCTGAGTTGACGGTGGTGCTGGCGACTGTTCTTGGTGGCGCTGCGGTGGCGGTTACTGGAGAAGCCCGCTGACCGCGGCTATTCTTCTGCTCCACGGCGTAGGGACACCGGGCGGTGTCTTCTGTTCCTTCTGTCTTGTGTTCTTCCTTCTTCGCGTCTGTCTCTCCGCATGGCTTCTCTTTCTTCTTTCTTTTTCCTTTCTTCCTCCTCCTCTGTTCTCCCCTGTTTTTTTTTCGTCTCTCTCTCTCTCTCGGTCGCCCTCCCTTTTTTCTGCCGTTTTTCTCCCCCTTTTTCTCTTGCGTTCGGGTGGTATTTATAGAGGCAGGGGGAGCAGGGTCGACCCTGCCCCATCCCATCGCCGCCTACGCATGGGGTGCACGTCGCCTGCTCTGCCACGGCCCCGACAGCGGTGGCCAATGGAGGCGTTGCTTGCGGGATACGGCTGCTTCTCGGCATCTCATCATGAGATGGGTGGCGTCCGACTTCGGCTCTAAGGCACGTGGGAGGAAGAGACAAGGGGAAGAAAACAAAACTTTTCTTCCCCGCCGCACGTCCCGGAAGGAAGAAGAAGAAGAAACAGTGCCGCCTCAAAACGGCACCGTTTTGTTCTTTTTTTTTTGAAAGCCGCATGAAACGGCGTCGTTTTGCTTAAAACGCGTCGTTTCATTTAAATGAAAATCGGCGCCAAAGCGCCCGGACTACAAGTCGATCCTTCAATTTGCGCGCGTTTTGCATTTTGGTCCTTGGTCTCGGATTTCTTCAATTAAGTCCCTAATTGGCCATCAAACTTCAATATTTATGCAATTAAGCCCCTGATTTGACCAAATTAACTCTAAAAAATTATAATTTGACCCTAGAACTTTAATTTCTTCCAATTAAAGCCCAAATTAACTCCAAAATCAATTTTTCTTACAATCAAACCCTCCATAAATTCAATTAAACCTTCAATATAATTTAATTGAGTCCACCAACATCTAATTTTGGCATTTTCTTTCTTAAATTGAATTTTCTTTGTCAACGGGGCTATCATCAGTCAATGAAATACTGTCAAATTTTAATTTTTGTATTTTAAAACCTCCCCAACCAAATTTTGACTATTTTCTGAGCGTTGTGGCATCCTCTTTTAACTGTTATATTTTTTTTTGTATTTTTAATTTTTTTTATTTTTTTTAAGAGAGAGGAAAAAATGTGAATTTGGGAATAACCCAAAAATGGGTTATGACAGTTGCACCCCTCTTTACAATGCTTACAAAGCAAAGATTTTGCGTAGTAAGTTTTGTAAAGAAGAAAAAAAAGAAAAAAAGAGAATGATCGCATTATCTTGGGCAACTTTGCCCCTTTTGAAGAAAAATGGTCTATTTTCACGGGCGACCAGCCCACACACTCACACTTACCCTGGTCTATTTTCATGAGCGACCTACCCACACATATTCAAAGTGGTCCATTTTCAGGGGCGACCTGCCCACACACTCACACCGGTCTATTTTCACGGGCGACCCGCCCACACATACTCACTTTGGTCTATTTTCAGGGCGACCCGCCCACACACTCACACCGGGTCGTGGTCTATTTTCATGGGTGACCTGCCCAAGCATACTCAAAGTGGTCTATTTTTAGGGGCGACCAGCCCACACACTCACGCTTACCCTGGTCAATTTTCATGGGCGACCTGCCCAAGTGGAAAAAAAGGAAGAGTGGTCTCATTGTAATGGGTGACCTACCCAGGTGGAAGAATGGCTTCATTGTAATGGGTGACCTACCCAGAAAAAAAAACATGGAGAATTGGTCGTGTTGTAATGGGTGACCTACCCAAAAATGGGAAAAAGGAAGAGTGGTCATGTTGTAATGGGTGACCTACCTAAGTGGAGGAATGGTCTCATTGTAATGGGTGACCTACCCAAGTGGAAGAATGGCCTCATTGTAATGGGTGACCTACCCAGATAAAAAAAAACATGAAGAATTGGTCGCATTGTAATGGGTGACCTACCTAGAATGGAAAAAAGAAAGAGCGGTCGTATTGTAATGGGTGACCTACCCAAGTGGAGGAATGGTCTCATTGTAATGGGTGACCTACCCAGATAAAAAAAACATGGAGAATGGTCGAGTTGTAATGGGTGACCTACCCAAAAATAGAAAAAAGGAAGAGTGGTCGTGTTGTAATGGGTGACCTACCCAGGTGGAAGAACGATCTCATTGTAATGGGTGACCAACCCAGATAAAAAAACATGGAGAATTGGTCGCGTTGTAATGGGTGACCTACCCAGAAAAAATGTTGGTCTCATTGTAATGGATGACCTACCCAAGGAAAAAGAAAAGAGTGGTCTTATTGTAATGGGTGACCTACCCAGGTGGAAGATTGGCCTCATTGTAATGGGTGACCTACCCAGATAAAAAAACATGGAGAATTGGTCGCGTTGTAAGGGGTGACCTACGCAAAAAAATATTGGTGAGGGCTCAAAGGCGCACTCGAAAGGAAGTAGGGTTAGAAAACGCACTACCCAAGATATGGTGGCTCAAACGCGCACTCAGAAGGAGGTAGGGTTAGAAAACGCACTACCTGAGAAATGGTGGCTCAAAGGCGCACTCGGAAGGAGATGAGGGCTCGAAGGCGCACTCGAAAGGAGATAGGGTTAGAAAACGCACTACACGAGAAGTGAGGGCTCAAAGGCGCACTCAAAAGGAGGTAGGGTTAGAAAACGCACTACCTAAAGGATGGTGGCACAAAGGCGCACTCGAAATGAGGTGAGGGCACAAAGGCGCACTCGAAATGAGGTAGGGTTAGAAAACGCAATACCCAAAAGGTGATGATGAAACACATATCTGACAATGTTGAAAGCAATGCATTATGATCAATATGCATGTATACTTACCTGAGAAATATAGGTCCCCATTTCTTCATGGTGTCTTTCCTTTCTCAAAAGTTGGAGTGTTGGCAATAGACTTCGATGGCTTTTTCGCTCTTGCTTACTCGAGTCATCTCTTGTGACCTTGACCTCTAGGAAAGACTTGATATCATCATACTTCTTTGTCCTCTGCCCCTTTATCTCAAGGGTTGCCAATTTTGCCCGACATTTTCCTTAGGAAGGGAATCATGGAGCCAACCCTACCATGCATTTTTTATTGTCCCCCAGCTTGATCATGCTCCCAAGTATTTAATTCGGGTTTGGGGATGAGGCTATATGAAGGAAGATTTGGTTTTTGACAAGGAGTTGTTTTCATGCAGAATTTTTGGAATTTCAAAGCTATTCCGGATACGGAAATCATTTTGATATCGATTCAAAGCAAACTCATTCCGAAGAAATTCAAGTGATTCCTATGGAGAGGTTTTCAGATGTGATGAAAACTTTTTGTTTTGCTTTTGACGAAAATGTGAAGTGACATTTGGTTGGTCAAAAAAATGGTTCAAAATTCAATATGAGGGTTTCAACGAACCAGTGTTCAAAGCATTCATTTTATTTGCATGAATAATGATTTGGTTTGCATGAGAAAGCAATGCCAACCGATCCAAATTTCTTGCCTTTGATCAGAAAGGGCTTGATTAGGCACGTAATGTAGGCTTGGGCTCTTGGTTACGAAGAAAAGGATATTTGTAGGCTCAAAAGGTGTTTAAGGGATTTCAAGACTAAGGATCACTTGTGCTTGCTTCTTGACCTTTTGTCATTTTTATTTTTGAAATGGTCTATCATGCCCCCCAGTGTCGGGCTTGGGCTCTTTCTCTTCATTCCTCACTTGGTCGAGCATCATCATATCAGTTATTATTATTATTTTTTGAAGCTCAGATCTTTTGGATTTTTCTTCATGCCCCCCAGTTTTGTTTGGGCACTTTCAAACATTGAGATATATATATATTTATTTTGCTTTGTCTCTCGCACTTGCCCCCCAGGTGGGGTGTGATCCTAGCCAAGGTTATTTATCTCAAGAAAAGCATTAGGCTCAAAAGGGGACTGCAAATGATATATTTTAGCCTCGTGAACGGATTATCAAAAAAATTGCCTTTCCTCATCTCAAACACGTGCACTTTGGATCGGTAAGCTTTGCTTTCATGCGAGTATGCCAAGTGATTTCTCATTATTCATTTAAATAAAACTCAGCTTTGGAGTCACCTCATGGGTTTTTTTTTTTTTTGGTGTATGGTTAGCTTTCTAAGGAATCACTTGAATTTTCAGAACTTTGTTTTTTTGGACAAACACCAACATGATTTCGTAGTACTAAACTTTGAATTCCCAAAAAAAACTTTATGAACATGTGAGATTATGCATAATTTTGAAGGGAAAAAGGGAAACACATTAGTGGTTTCGTGGGTGTCGCACGTCGGAAAACACCCGCGCGCGGCGTCGTCCCGTCCTGGCGATGGCGGTTTTTTGCTCTCTGTTATTGGAATTGATTTTGTTTGGAGTCGCCACCTAGTATTTAATTGAGGGTTACTAGGAAACCCAAGTTGACTTGGTCTTGTCGAGATTCGCGGGTAAGGGACCGATTGTGGTTAGGGAAGGTATTAGCACCCCTAACGCACCCTACCTGAAGTAAGCTGCTTCGTGGATGTGATGTGTTAAAGAAGTTTTAAAAATTTTGTCTTCTCATCGGAATTTAGAAATACAACTTCCGTACAAGTTTGTACTTAGACACCGCGATCCAATCAAAATATTAAATCCTTCTTTATTCTTTTGCCGTCTCATCATGAAAGGATCCCTGAAATAAATACAAACATGCATTTTTTATCTTTTTGTTTTTCTTTTTTTTTGTCTTTTTGCTTTTTTTTATTTTTTTATAATTCAATAACATAAATAAAAAAAGCACACAAACACATATTTTTTATTATATTATATTCTTTTGTTTTCTTTCTTTCCTTTTTTTTTTTCCTTTTTTTTTTCTTTTCTTCTTACATCCACAATACAAATTATAACAATTCAAAACTAAGTAACAATTACATTAAATAATCCACAATTTACAAAATGGTCCCCAAAACTCCGAAATTGCAAGGGAACCCTCCGCCCGACTGAATGGTGTGCGAGAACAGGTGGCGCGTGTTCCAACGCGCCACCGCCACTGGCGATGCGTGGGTCCACACGCCGCCGCGGGCACAACAGCCTCAGAGATGGTGGATCTGAGTAGTTTTCTCCTCCTCTCCTCTTCTGCACCGCCTGTGGGAAGTAACGCCACCTGCAAAGCCAAGAAAACACAACATGCAATGATTTTTATTTCATTTTCTCCTTCTCGGTGGGTGCTGGCTTTTGGTTTCAAAGGGAGAAGGAGATCGGCCGCTCCCGTGGTGGGCTCCGTTCGTTGAAGGTTGAAGACGCTCGGGGAAGGCAAGATGAGGGAAGGAGCGGCTCTCGGCCAAGGAAGCGCAAGAGAGAGCTTAGTTTTCGTCTTTGCGGAGGGCGCGGCTTGTTGGGCGAGAGTGAGAGGGCGAGGTGTGGAGGCGGTGAAGGGAGACGCCGTTGTGGCTTAGTTTTACGGTGAAGGGAGAGAAGACCCGTGGAAGGTCAAGAGGGGAACCAACAAGGAAGGGTTCGAGGCTATGCTTGGCTAAGGAAAGGGGAGTTGTGAAACCGGCTGAGAGGGAGAGGTTGGTTTGTGTGCAGCTGCTGTGAAGGGGGCAGAAAATTCTCAACCGGGGGGCGGCGGCTACAGGAAGAAGAAGATTAAGTGATGGGTTTAGGTTTTTTTTTTGGTTTAGGGTTTTTTGTATTTCTTTCTTTTGTTGTCAAAAATGCCCCCCCTTGGTTAGCTGAAATTGTAGGCTATTTATAGGCAAAATATTTTTTTCGGGCTTCAAAATTGGTCCCTCAAGTTTTGTGTTTGGCCCCGATTTCAATTGATTCACTTGGTAAAAATTAAATTGGGTCTCTTAAAATTCTGATTTTTCAATTAAGTCCAAATTAAGCTCCCAAACTTAATTTTCACCAATTAAGCCCTCCAATTAATTTTGACCCGCTTAAAGTATAATTAAGTCCTTGCACTTAATTAAATCCTTCAATTAGACCCAAATTAATTCTTGAACATAATTAAAATTCAATTTGGCCCATGATTAAATCAAATTGGCCCATTAAAAATTTAATTATGTCATTGGACTTAATTTTTATGCAAATTCGTCCAATACTCATTTAATTTGACCTTTGAATTTGCATTTTTCTATCTTTGGGCATAACGGGGTACAATTAGGCCTCCGAAAATTGCAGCTTGATTTTTGCCTATTTTTGCAGCCTTTCTTGGTCGGCTTTCTCCGCATTGCCAGCCTTTTATTTTATTCATTTTTTATTTTGATTTTTTGGAAAAAAATGAATTTTGGGGAATCATCCAAAATTGGGTGATGACAGTTGCCCCCCTCTTTACAATGCTTACGGTAGAAAGTCTCGTAAGAGACTTTAGATAGTAAGCATTGTAAAGAAGAAAACAAGGATGAGATATGATTGACTCATCTTGTTGAGGAATGATGAATCCTCTTCGGGGTTAGAAAGCGCACTCGAAAGGAGGTAGGGTTAGAAAGACACACTACCTAAAAGGTCAGGACTCGAAGGAGCTCTTAAAAAGAGGCAGGGTTGGACAACGCACTACCTAAGAGGTGAGGGCTCGAAGGCACATTCAAAAGAGGAGGTATGGTTAGAAAACTCACTACCTAAGACGGTTGATGGCTCGAAGGCACATTAAAAAGGAGGTATGGTTGGAAACACACTACCTAAGGTGCGAGGGCTCGAAGGCACATTAAAAGAGGAGGCAGGGTTGGAAAACACACTACCTAAGGTGTGATGGCTTGAAGGCACATTAAAAAGGAGGTATGGTTGGAAAACACACTACCTAAGGTGTGATGGCTTGAAGGCACACTAAAAAGGAGGCAGGGTTGGAAAACACACTACCTAAAGTGGTCGGTGGCTCTAAGGCGCACTAAAAAGGAGGCAGGGTTGGAAAACACACTACCTAAAGTGGTCGGTGGCTCGAAGGCACACTAAAAGGAGGCAAGGTTGGAAAACACACTACCTAAGGTGATCGTTGGCTCTAAGGTGCACTTAAAAGAGGAGGTATGGTTAGAAAACTCACTACCTAAGATGGTTGATGGCTCGAAGGCACATTAAAAAGGAGGTATGGTTGGAAAACACACTACCTAAGGTGCGAGGGCTCGAAGGCACATTAAAAAGGAGGTAGGGTTGGAAAACACGCTACCTAAGGTGTGATGGCTCGAAGGAGCATTAAAAAGGAGGTATGGTTGGAAAACACACTACCTAAGGTGGTTGATGGCTCGAAGGCACATTAAAAAGGAGGTATGGTTGGAAAACACACTACCTAAGGTGATTGTTGGCTCTAAGGCACACTTAAAAGAGGAGGTATGGTTAGAAAACACACTACCTAAGGTGGTTGGTGGCTCGAAGGCACACTAAAAGGAGGCAGGGTTGGAAAACACGCTACCTAAGGTGTGATGGCTCTAAGGCGCACTAAAAAGGAGGCAGGGTTGGAAAACACGCTACCTAAGGTGTGATGGCTCTAAGGCGCACTAAAAAAGGAGGCATGGTTGGAAAACACACTACCTAAGATGTGAGGGCTCGAAAGCCCACTCAAAAAGGAGGTATGGTTGGAAAACACACTACCTAAGATGTGAGGGCTCGAAAGCCCACTCAAAAAGGAGAAGGCAGAGTTAGGAAACACACTACCTAAAATGTGGTTGGTGGCTCGAAGGCACACTAAAAAAGGAGGCGGGGTTGGAAAACACACTACCTAAGGTGTGATGGCTCGAAGGCACATTAAAAGGAGGCAGGGTTGGAAAACACGCTACCTAAGGTGTGATGGCTCTAAGGCGCACTTAAAAAGAGGCAAGGTTGGAAAACACACTACCTAAGGTGATTGTTGGCTCTAAGGCGCACTTAAAAGAGGAGGTATGGTTAGAAAACTCACTACCTAAGATGGTTGATGGCTCGAAGGCACATTAAAAAGGAGGTAGGGTTAAAGAACACACTACCTAAGATGTGAGGGCTCGAAAGCCCACTCGAAAAAGGAAGTAGGGTTAGAAAACACACTACCTAAGGTGTGAGGGCACGAAGGCCCATTTAAAAATGGAGACAAGGTTAGAAAACACACTACCTAAGGTGTGAGGGCTCGAAGGCCCACTAAAAAGGAGGCATAGTTGGAAAACACACTACCTAAGATGTGAGGGCTCGAAAGCCCGCTAAAAAGGAGGTAGTGTTAAAGAACACACTACCTAAGATGTGAGGGCTCGAAAGCCCACTCGAAAAAGGAAGTAGGGTTAGAAAACACACTACCTAAGGTGTGAGGGCACGAAGGCCCACTTAAAAAAGGAAGCAAGGTTAGAAAACACACTACCTAAGGTGTGAGGGCTCGAAGGCCCACTCAAAAGGGAGGTATGGTTAGAAAACACATTACCTAAGGTGTGAGGGCTCGAAGGCCCACTCAAAAAAGGAGGCAGGGTTAGAAAACACACTACCTAAGGTGTGAGGGCTCGAAGGCCCACTCAAAAGAGGAGGCAGGGTTAGAAAACACACTACCTAAGGTGTGAGGGCTCGAAGGCCCATTCAAAAGGGAGGTATGGTTAGAAAACACAATACCTAAGGTGTGAGGGCTCGAAAGCCCACTCAACAAGAGGTGGATAGTAAGACACTGATCTGTCAAGATGAAGGTTATGCATCATGATCAATATGCATGTATACTTACCTGAGAAATGTAGGTCCCCTTTTCTTCATGGAGTTTTCTTTTCTACATGGAGTTCTCTTTTCTTCATGGAGTTCTCATTTTCTCAAAAGTTTGAATCTCTGATAGTAAGCTTCGATGGCTCTTTTCGCTCTTGCTTACTCGAGTCATCTCTTGTGATATTGACCCCTAGGAAAGACTTGATATCATCATACTTCTTTGTCCTCCGCCTTTTTATCTCAAGGGTTGCCAATTTTGCCCGATGTTTTTCTTAGAAAGGGAATCATGGAGCCAGCCCTACCAGATGTTTTTGATTGCCCTCCAGCTTGATCATGCCCCCCAAGTATTCAATTCAGGTTTGGGGATGAGGCTATATGAAAGAAGGTTTGGTTATTTACAAGGAATTGTTTTCATGATGAATTTTTGGAATTTCAAAGCTATTCCAGACACAGAAATCATTTTGACATCGATTCAAAGCAGAACTCATTCTGACAAAATTCAAGTGATTCCTATGGAGAGGTTTTCAGATGTGATGAAAACTTTTTGCTTTTGAAGAAAATGTGAAGATCACGAAGTGACATTTGGTTGGTCACGAAAGGTTGAAATATCAATTTGAGGGTTATTGAGAACCGTTTTTAAAGCATTCATTTTATTTGCATGAATAATGATTTTGCTTTGCATGAGAAAGCACTGCCTACCAATCCAAATTGCTTGCCTTTGATCAGAAAGGGCTTGATTAGGCACGTAACGTAGGCTTGGGCTCTTGGCTATGAAGAAAAGGATATTTGTAGGCTCAAAAGGTGTTTAAGGGATTTTAAGACTAAGGATCACAAGTGCTTATATCCCAACCTTTTTTGTTCATACATTTCGGACCTTAGAATTGATTTGTAAAATGGTCCACGGTGCCCCCCCAGTGTTGGGCTTGGGCTCTTTCTCATTTTTTTCTTCATTTGATTTTGAGCATCATTGCATTTGCTTTTTTTTTGCTCAAAATTTTTTTTTTGATCCTTTGGATTTTTCTTATGCCCCCCTAGCTTTGTATGGGCACCTTCGATTGATTGAGAATTTTCTTTTATGCCCCCCAGTATTGTTTGGGCACTTTCAATCATTGAGGACTTTTTCATGCCCCTAAGAGTTATTTGGGCACTTTCAATCATTGAGGATTTTTTTGGCACTTGCCCCCCAGTGTGGGTGTGATCCTAGCCAAGGTTATTTCAAGAAAAATGCATTAGGCTCAAAAGGGGACTTCAAAGGATATATTTTAGCCTTGTGAAAGGATTATCAAAGATGGCCTTTCTTCATCTCAAATGCATGCATTTAGGATCGGTAAGCCTTGCTTTCATGCGAATATGCGAGTGATTTCTCATTATTCATGCAACCAAAACTCGGCTTTTGGAGTCACTTCATGGTTTTTTTTTTTTTTTGGTTTTCTAGGTGTATGGTTACCTCTCTAAGGAATCACCCGAATTTTCGGAACTCGTTTGTTTCGGACAAACATCAACATGATTTCTGTCATGTACTAAACTTTGATTTTCCAAAAATCCTTGTGAAAACATGGGGTCATGCTTGGTTTTGGGAAAAAGGGAAAAACACCAAAGAATTCTTGGTGCAATGGTTTTGTAAGTACAAAGGTGTGCTTAGTATGTTATTTGCATGAACACATCATAAACACAAAAAAACACATGATTTTATTCACGGAAAGGCTCATTGGACGGGGAAAACCTAGTGGAATTTTGAGCCAAATTACCGACAAAAAAGCTGGAATAGGTTGAAAAAAACAAGAAATTTTTGCGGGGCATGATCAAGCGGGAGTAGCTTTTTTTTTTTTTTTTTTGAGCGGAGACAAGAACTGGCTCCATTCTCGGTGCAATTCCTCTTCGGATTGTGTTGAGGCTTTTGATCATGTTTGCCCCCGTTTCTTTGGGTTGAGTTGTTGTTGGGGTTTGAACAAAGATGTCGAGGCCAATTGGAAGGAATCGGTTTTTGCTCGAGTAAGCTAGAGGCGAGTCAAGCTTTTGTTCAGAGACTCCAACTCTTTTTGAAAATGGGTGCTAAGGCGAGCACGTTCTTTATCTCCAATGTTTTTTGCTCAAAATTGGGTGTTGCAGACTCGTAGGGGACCCACTTTTTATTCGGTGCATGCATGAAAAAATGTATGAACATGCAATCTATATGATGAACTTGCCCTTCGAGGGGTGACATATGATCATCACTTTTGTATGATGAAACAAGAATCTTGATTCTTGCCCAAACTCTACAATGAAAATTTTCAGAGTGACGATCATTCTGTCACCCACAAGTCTTGAATTCAAGATGTTTCAAGAAGGGTTCGCCCCAATGCAAATAAATGATAGCACATACAATCTCAGGACAGGTTCTATTCATTATGTGAACATGGATAGGTTTTCTACCTAGTCTCAAAAGGGTCTATGAACCGCCCAAGTGACCACCTTGCGTGAAGGCGGTATAGGGGTTTACAAGGAATGGTTAGGGCACCCTGTGACCGCCATTACCGAGTAAACACTCAGCTCATAGTTGGATGTTTCACAAATCGAACCCCGACTGAAAGTCATGAGGCAGACCGCTACTCCCCTCCTAACTTAAAGGCTTGTGTGTGCTTTCAAAAATAAATACAAATGATGCATGAAACAATTCTAAAAATGCATGGATAAAATAAAAAGGACAAAAATTACAAATTTTAAACACATCAAATGCACAAAGCTTAGTCCAATATTGTTAGAAACAGTACCTCCCAGTGGAGTCGCCATTCTGTCGCACGTCGAAAAAACACCCGCGCGCGGCGTCGTCCCGTCCTGGCGATGGCGGTTTTTTGCTCTCTGTTATTGGAATTGATTTTGTTTGGAGTCGCCACCTAGTATTTAATTGAGGGTTACTAGGAAACCCAAGTTGACTGGTCTTGTCAGAGATTCGCGGGTAAGGGGCCGATTGTGGTTAGGGAAGGTATTAGCACCCCTAACGCACCCTACCCGAAGTAAGCGCCGTGGATGTGATGTGTTAAAGAAGTTTTAAAAATTTTGTCTTCTCATCGGAATTTAGAAATACAACTTCCGTACAAGTTTGTACTTAGACACCGCGATCCAATCAAAATATTAAATCCTTCTTTATTCTTTTGCCGTCTCATCATGAAAGGATCCCTCGAAATAAATACAAACATGCATTTTTTATCTTTTTGTTTTTCCTTTTTTTTGTCTTTTTGCTTTTTTTTATTTTTTTATAATTCAATAACATAAATAAAAAAAGCACACAAACACATATTTTTTATTATATTATATTCTTTTGTTTTCTTTCTTTCCTTTTTTTTTTTTTTTTTTTTTTTTTTTTTCTTTTCTTCTTACATCCACAATACAAATTATAACAATTCAAAACTAAGTAACAATTACATTAAATAATCCACAATTTACAAAATGGTCCCCAAAACTCCAGAAATTGCAAGGGAACCCTCTGCCAGCCGGAATGGTGTGCAGGAACAGTGGCGGCGCGTGTTCCAACGCGCCACCGCCACCGCGATGCGTGGGTCCACGCGCCGCCGCGGGCACAACAGCCTCAGAGATGGTGGATCTGAGTAGTTTTCTCCTCCTCTCCTCTTCTGCACCGGCTGTGGGAAGTAACGCCACCTGCAAAGCCAAGAAAACACAACATGCAATGATTTTTATTTCATTTTCTCCTTCTCGGATCTGCTCCCGGTCTTCTTTTCCCCTTTTAGTTTTACGTTGTCCTTCTTCGGATAGCGGACACAGCGGTGAGGAGGAAGGAGCGCGGAGGCCGAGCCGGGTGCGGCCGTGCGTGGGGGAGGAGCCGGAGACGGTGCCTGCTTTGGTTGCTACAGTGAGACCGAAAGTGAGAACAAAGGCCGCGATGGGGAAGGAGACGCTGGCTGGCGGCCTACTGGTTGAAGATCTCGTGAGATGGCCGATGGAAGGGAACAAGCTGGGATGGAGAGGGATGCCGCTGCTGTTGTTCGGTGGGTGCTGGCTTTTGGTTTCAAAGGGAGAAGGAGATCGGCTGCTCCTGTGGTGGGCTCCGTTCGTTGAAGGTTGAAGACGCTGGGGAAGGCAAGATGAGGGAAGGAGCTGGCTCTCGGCCAAGGAAGCGCAAGAGAGAGCTTAGTTTTCGTCTGTTTGGCAGAGGGCAGCGGCTTGTTGGCTGAGAGTGAGAGGGCGAGGTGTGGAGGCAGTGAAGGGAGACGCTGTTGTGGCTTAGTTTTCTGGTGAAGGGAGAGAAGACCCGTGGAAGGCTGAAGAGGGGAACCAACAAGGAAGGGTTCGAGTCTATGCTTGGCTAAGGAAAGGGGAGTTGTGAAACCGGTTGAGAGGGAGAGGTTGGTTTGTGTGCGGGCATTCTTGTGAAGGGGCGAGAAAATTCTCAACCCAGGGGCGGCGAGCTGCGGGAAGAAGAAGATTAAGTGATGGGTTTAGGTTTTTTTTTTTTTGGTTTAGGGTTTTTTGTATTTCTTTCTTTTGTTGTCAAAAATGCCCCCCCTTGGTTAGCTAAAATTGTAGGCTATTTATAGGCAAAATATTTTTTTCGGGCTTCAAAATTGGTCCCTCAAGTTTTGTGTTTGGCCCCTGATTTCAATTGATTCACTTGGTAAAAATTAAATTGGGTCTCTTAAAATTCTGATTTTTCAATTAAGTCCAAATTAAGCTCCCAAACTTAATTTTCACCAATTAAGCCCTCCAATTAATTTTGACCCGCTTAAAGTATAATTAAGTCCTTGCACTTAATTAAATCCTTCAATTAGACCCAAATTAATTCTTGAACATAATTAAAATTCAATTTGGCCCATGATTAAATCAAATTGGCCCATTAAAAATTTAATTATGTCATTGGACTTAATTTTTATGCAAATTCGTCCAATACTCATTTAATTTGACCTTTGAATTTGCATTTTTCTATCTTTGGGCATAACGGGTACAATTAGGCCTCCAGAAAATTGCAGCTTGATTTTTGCCTATTTTTGCGGCCTTTCTTGGTCGGCTTTCTCCGCATTGCCGACCTTTTATTTTATTCATTTTTTATTTTGATTTTTTTGATTTTTTGGAAAAAAATGAATTTTGGGGAATCACCCAAAATTGGGTGATGATAGTGGGTGAAGGTTATGCTTAGTGTGTTATTTGCATGAAATGGCAACAAAAATAAAGGTACGTTATGAGAGCACAAGAAAACACATGGTCTTATTTAACAAGAAAGGCTCATTTGACAGAGAAAATCTTGTGGCATTATGAGCCAAATTACCAACAAGACTGAAACAAGTTAAAACAGACATGATCAAACAAAAGACAATAATAGGGCAGGCTTCATCCTTTCATTTTGGCAAATCTCCTCTTAGGTTAACTTCCCCACAACAACTCTTGTAGAGGACTCCTTGATGATATGGACAAAAACTATGGTCGAAATCCGAGACCTTCAAAATTTATCTTTGCCTCTTTGACACCCCACCTAAATCGTCGGTGCTTCCCGATTTCCGAACATTCCACCACTAGTGCATTTCGATCTACCACTTCAAGCATGATTAGGTAGAGGGTTCATGTTCACATTAGAAGTGTCTTCCAATTCTATCCACCTCCGCCTTGATTAATTGCAAAAGCTTTCTCTTGAAGGCGTTGCAAGTATGGATACTATGTCCAGCAATACCAGCATGGTATTCGCAAGTGAGCTCTGGCTTGTACCAGCTGGGATAACGTGGTTGCACCGGCGTCGAGGGTTCGGGAGCTACTTGCCCGATGCTTAATAACTTCACGGTACATTTCATTCGGGCGGCGGTAATGGAGGTAGTTGTTCTTGGACCCTTTGGTAATTTCCAATTTGGCTTTTAGCTTGAAAGGGCTCGGGTTTTTTGATGTTGGCAATTTGGGATAGAGTGTGGTAGTTTTGGGATGAGTTTTTCCTACCCTTGTAGCCATCTTCAACATGGTTGACCTCCTTCCTTTCAAAGCCTCTTTTCTCGATGGGTGTAGAAATTCTACCACTCTTGACACCTTGCTCTATGCGTTCGCACACTACCACAGCATCAGTGAATTGTTGAGCCGAACTACCCATCACATGCTCGTAATATGGCGCTTTAAGTGTGTCGGCAAATAAAGTGACCATCTCTTTATCCAAAAGTGGCGGATGAACTTGAGCAGCTGATTCTCGCCATCTTTGAGCATATTCCCTTATGCTTTCTTTGTCCTTTTTCCCTAGATTGGACAAGCTAGTTCTATCAGGAGCAATGTCCATGTTGTACTTGTATTGCTTGACAAAAGCCTCAACAAGATCTTTCCATCTCTGGATCTTTGTGTTGTCCAATCTCATGTACCAGCTTAATGCTGCCCCACTTAAGCTATCCTGAAAAAAATGCATCAGTAATTTTTCATCATGTACTACTTCTGCCATTTTATTGCAATAAGACTTGAGGTGAGTCATGGGGCATTGTGTTCCACTATATTTGATAAACTCAGGAACACGAAACTTTTTCGGGACAACCACATTTGGGACTAGACACATCTCCGCTGCCCGTACTGGATCATATAAGTCTACCCCTTCAATGACTTTGATTCGGGCTTCCAGCGCCGCTATCATTTCTTGATCAAGGCTATCAGATAACTTGGCCTGGTGGGATTTGTGAGCAAATGCATCCATGACTGCCGGGGCTGGTGCATGTGTTGTTGACTGCACAAACGCTGGATTATGTTGAGGCTCTTGACCATGCTCACTCATTCTTTCTTCGGGCTGAGCTGTTATTGGAGTCTGATTAAAGGTGACCGGTCGGTTAGAAAGACCTTCACCAGAGGCATTTCTCAGTGTTTTCTCGAGTAAGCTAGTAAGGCGAGCCACGCTTGTCTTCAGAGACTCCAACTCTTCTTGAAAATGGGCATCACGGTGAGCGCGTTCTTCGTCTTCCATGTTTCTCGCTCGAAGTCGGGTGTTATAGACTCGTTGGGGACCTATATTCCAACCTGTTGTATGTATGTATGTTATTTACAAATGAATGGATGTATGCATATGGGTGCAAATGTATATACATGCATATTAGGGAGTTCAGACTCTAGCGATAGGTTTCGGGCCATTACAGGATGGGTGGCTTTCTACCTGGTCTTAAAAGGGTCTCTTGATGTCCCAGTGATTGCCCTCGTGGAGGCAATATGGGGGCTTGTAGGCAATGAGATGGTCACGTGTACCAAATGTTACCGGTCTAAGCACTCGGCGAAGAGTTGGGGTTTACACAAACTTAAACCTTGACTAAAAGTCGTAAGGTAAGTACTAGTCCCCCACTTAACTTAAAGTTTTTCGGTACAAACTCTCATATAAAATGAATGATGCATGACACAATTTATATAATGCATGAACAAATATGTACAAATTTAAAGCATATGAGCAAATAACTAAAGGAAATTCATCTTAAAAATAACACACATAAAACCAAAGAAAAAAACCAGACAAAACAATGCTTAGTCCACAAAGTCCCCAGTGGAGTCGCCATTCTGTCGCACGTGTCGACGTAGCGGCGATCGTCCACCCTCAAATGTATGGATATATATATCTCTGTAAATGTGGGGAGACAAGGAATTCTTTGTCTCTTAGCGGTGAGAAAATGGAATGGGAGTCGCCACCTAGTATTTTGGTCACTAGGAACCCTAACTGGTCTCAAAGATCGGGTACGGAGACTGATTGCGTAAAGGGAAGGTATTAGCACCCCAAATACGCCCTACCTAAGGTAAGCTGCATTGTTTTATTGTCTGATGAAAATCTAAGGTCTTTATCATGTTGGTCCGTCTATGGTTCAAGAAAAGCCCTCCTTAGTAAGGAGGTTCTTATCTTATGGGGGTGAAACTTAACCGATCTAATGTTTATAAAAGAACTACCTTTTTTTATATCAGGAATACGTTTTACGTATAATTCGTAATCCTAGTTATTAAAACAAAACAAAAATATTTTTTTGATTTTTTTGAAATATTGGCCAAGTTCTCATGACTTTAATAAACTGGTTATTAAAGCCAAAATGCATGCTAAAATAACATATATTTTTTTTGTTTTCTTTGTTGTATAAAAATATAAATTTTTTAGTTTTGAGAGACTTGGCCGTATGCATGAAAACAAAAGTTTTTTGTTTTTTTTTTTAAAACCGGGTATTTTTAATACCGGATTTGTATTTTTAAGATATAAAAATACAGACCAATATTAGTCGAAATGACGTAGAAAAATCGGTGGGAAAATCACAATTTTCAAAAAATATATATAAAAAAACACAAAAAAAACAAAAAGGAGAAAAGAAATAAAATGAAATGGACTGGGCTGGGCCTGTATTGGCCCAGCCACAAGGCTGGACTCAGCCCAGCCGCGTGGGCTGGGTTGATGTTCCAGCCTGCAGAAAACAGGGCTGGACTCAGCCCAGCCGCGGGGCTGGGCGATGTTCCATAACAAAGAAAAAAAGTGGGACTCAGCCCGGCCGTGTGGGTCACTGATGTTCCACCCACCAAAGAAAAAAAAAAACCATGACCGGTTACTGTGCATGAGCACGGTAACCGATGAATAATTAGCTTCTTCTTGCATGCGAACGTGCACGGTGCACGTTCGCAAGCAAGAAGATGACTAATGACCGGCAGCTATGGAGGGGAAGGGAATTTACCTGAGGCGATGATCTCGGATGGCTGAGTTGACGGTGGTGCGGCGACTGTTCTTGGTGGCGCTGCGGTGGCGGTTACTGGACCGCGGCTGTTCTTCTTCTCCACGGCGTAGGGACACCGGGCAGTGTCTTCTTCCCCGCCGATTTTCTCTTTCTGTCTTGTGTTCTTCCTTCTTCGCGTCTGTCTCTCCGCACGGCTTCTCTTTCTTCTTTCTTTTTCCTTTCTTCCTCCTCCTCTGTTCTCCCCTGTTTTTTTTTCGTTTCTGTCTCTCTCTCTCTCGGTCGCCCTCCCTTTTTTCTGCCGTTTTTCTCCCCCTTTTTCTCTTGCGTTCGGGTGGTATTTATAGAGGCGGGGGGAGGCGGGGTCGACCCTGCCCCATCCCATCGCCGCCTACGTATGGGGTGCATGTCGCCTGCTCTGCCACGGCGCCGACAGCGGTGGCCAATGGAGGCGTTGCTTGCGGGATACGGCTGCTCTGGCATCTCATCATGAGATGGGTGGCGTCTGACTTCGCTCTAAGGCACGTGGGAGGAAGAGACAAGGGGAAGAAAACAAAACTTTTCTTCCCCCGCTGCACGTCCGGAGGAAGAAGAAGAAGAAACGATGCCGCCTCAAAACGGCACCGTTTCGTTCTTTTTTTTTTTTTTTTTTGAAAGCCGCATGAAACGGCGTTGTTTTGCTTAAAACGCGCCGTTTCATTTAAATGAAAACTGGCGCCAAAGCGCCAGACTACAAGTCGATCCTTCAATTTGCGCGCGTTTTGCATTTTGGTCCTTGGTCTCGGATTTCTTCAATTAAGTCCCTAATTGGCCATCAAACTTCAATATTTATGCAATTAACCCCCGATTTGACCAAATTAACTCTAAAAAATTATAATTTGACCCTAGAACTTTAATTTCTTCCAATTAAAGCCCAAATTAACTCCAAAATCAATTTTGCTTACAATCAAACCCTCCATAAATTCAATTAAACCTTCAATATAATTTAATTGAGTCCACCAACATCTAATTTTGGCATTTTCTTTCTTAAATTGAATTTTCTTTGTCAACGGGGCTATCATCGATCAATGAAATACTGTCAAATTTTAATTTTTGTATTTTAAAACCTCCCCAACCAAATTTTGACTATTTTCTGAGCGTTGTGGCATCCTCTTTTAACTGTTATATTTTTTTTTGTTATTTTTTTTTTTTTTTTTTTTTTAAGAGAGAGGAAAAAATGTGAATTTGGGAATAACCCAAAAATGGGTTATGACACCTTCTGTTTTCAGCATTCTTATACAAGCAAAGTGCACAAATTAGGTTGATGAATACTAATGATAACACGAACAAAATAAAAGGAGATTGGGGATGAAAAATAACTGCCTTGCATAATTTGTGCAAATATTGAAATCTTGTAATTTAACCTTGGGGAGGGAAGAGAGAGATCCAATTATAGTAGATCAACACTTGGTGTTCTGTAAAAATTGGTATTGTGCGAAGTTTAATAGTTTGAATGTATGCATACCTCTTTGTTTCCCAGTGCCAAAAATACTGTTAGAAGTGCGTTTCAGGTATTTTAATGTTGATCGAGTTATTTTTATTTTTTTTTGTTAATAGTCAAAATTTTATTAAAAAAATGACTACAAAGATAATAGCCTAACTTACATCGGATGAACAAGTAGAAGAAAGAAAAGCACAAAACTAATGCATGAAACAAGGGAGAGCAACAAAAGGGGAAACAAACAAATCATAAGAAACCAACTCCTCCGGACTAAATATTCTTTATATTAAGCTCTAAAGAGTTGGAATCAAGCCTCAGCCATAAAGCAATACTTTGGCGCACCATGGAGAAACAGATTTGAAACAGATTTGATCGAGTTATTTGTTGGTCTTTTGGTTGTGACTTCATAAATGCAGGAAATCACATGTTGCCATCAGTGAATTCAGAGCACAGAATAGCAGTAGAAAAGATTTGAAACAGATTTAAATGTACACTCCCTTCTTTAGTGATTATATTAGAAAAGATTTGATGCTATGAAAAGGAGGAGCATGCAGGAATTCCTTAAGGACTAGCGTGAGGGTTTTCTCTTAACAAATGCTTCAATCTCATTCCTTTTTGTGAATTTGTGCACGTGTGTAATTCTTCAATCTCATGCTTTCTAGTTTGCTTGTTGTCCGAAACTTTGAAAATTCATTTCATCTGTTAGAATTTCTGCTTTATAGTCTCTATGTGTTCTAACAAAATTTCTCCCTTTTCTTCTATGATCTTATTAGGTTAAAGACTCCGTGGAAGAGAGTAGAAGTAGAAGCACCAGTTCATTCATAAGTGGGAACACGAAGAATCAGGATCAGCCTTTGTTAACCCTTAAGGATGTTGAGTCCCTATTCGCAACAGTGCCATCCACTGTACCAGAAAGTGATGGAAAGCCAACTGAAAACCTAAGACATCTGCCCCCGTCAGTGGCTGCTGCTCTAGCAGCTGAGAGGAGACTGAAGGAAAATACAGCAGGAATTTCCGTGTGATAATCGTTCTTCTCTTTGAACACCAAACCTCAGAATGGAATTGCAGTAAAGCAATCTTCTGGCTATGTCACTTCCAACAGACAGCTGTTGTTTCATCTCCAAAGGGGAGAGCGTCTCCCCGGTCCGTCATAGATTATCTAACCAGAGGTTGCATAGTCGTGTATGATTTTTTTTTTTCAAGTTTATTAAAATAATAAGGAACAAATCTTACAAATTAAAAGGGTGAATGAGAATGAAATTGAAAAAATATATATAATTTCATAAATTATCTCAAATAAAATAAATAATAATTAAAAGAATAGAGATCAAATCTAAAAAACAAAAAAATTAATATAATAATAATTACCATTTTATAAATTATTTCAAATAAAATAAGTAACAATCAAAAGAATGAGGACCAAATTTGATAGATAAAAATTTTCAATTAAAAAATGATATGCGAAAAGCAAATAATAATTATAAAAATAAGGACCAAAATTAATATAAAAATTAAATTCTAAGGGATGAAATTGAAAAAAAAATATTCAAAAAAAAATAATAATATATATATATATATATAGCAATCAAAAGTTGAGGACCAAATTTGATATAATTAGCAAATAATATAACATTTCTAAATTTTTCACAACTTTCAGAAAGTGTTTTCCACCTAAAATAAAAAGAAAAACACTTTCCTGGAAACCGAACCAAATTTTCTTTTGACTGGAAAGTGTTTTTCGTTAACCAACTTTCCTAATGGCAAACAAACACAGGAAAATTTGGAAAATAGTTTCCTGAAAACTACTTTCCAGAAAACAAACGCACCCTTAATTGCTTATTTCTTTCCTTCTTTTCACGATTACCGTCCAGAAGCACCCCATCTCCCTCTCTCCCTCCACTACCAGAAAATTGATAAATACAAACAGAAATACCGATGGAATATTTCCGTCGGTAAATTTCCGAGGGATTTTACCGACCGAAATATTCCCTCGGTATATACCGAGGGAATTACCATGGGAAAAAAATTAAAACAAAGCAAAAAAAATTGATGACGTGTCATTTTTACCAACGGAATTACCAACAGAATTACCGACGGAATTTATTCCGTCGGTAAATTTGTTGGTAAACTGTGAACAATGTTCATCATGTTAATTACAAAGAGAATCACCGATGGAATTTTCCGTCGGTATTTTCCAGAGCTCCAGAACTGTTCACTTTCCACTTGCACTGTTAATTGTTGTTCTTTACGGACAAAATCACCGATGGATTGAAAAGTCGTCGGTGTTATTTGGCGGTTTTCTGAAAAAATTCAATTAATTTAAAATTTTCATTTAAATATTACAGACGGAATCACCGACGGATTGAAAAATCATCGGTAATTTTTTGGCGGTTTCGAAAAATTTTACGAAATTGAAAATTTAAATTAAATATTACCGATGGAATTACTGACGGAATAATTAAAAAATATTAATATTTAATTATCCGTCGGTAAATCCGTCGGTGTAAGATACTTGAAGAGTAGTTTAAATATTTTTTTTATAACAAATAAAAAAAATTATAAAAATTATTAATTAGAATTTCTGTTTAGAAAACTTCAAGGATAATTTAATTTGTTTTTATAAAAAATAGAAAAATATTATAAAAAAATTATTTAGGATATTTCAAATGTAGTTTAAATGTTTATTTTGTATATAAAAAACATTAATTAGCATTTCTGTTTAGAATACTTCATGGTAGTTAAAATATTTTTTTATAACAAATAAAAAAAATATAAAAAAATTAATTAGAATTTATGTTTAGGATTATTCAAGAATAGTTTAAATTTTTTTTATAAAAAATAGAAAACATTTATAAAAAAAATATTTAGAATACTTCAAGTGTAATTTAAATATTTTTTTATAAAAAATAAAAACAATTATAAAAAAATAATTAGTATTTTTATTTTAGATATTAAAAGGATAGAATAGAATAGTTTAAATGTTTTTTTATAAAAATAAAATTATAATCGGTTCACGTGGATTGATAGGAACTTCAGAAAAATGGATTGATAGGAACTTCATTTTTCTGTTCCCGTGGTTGTTACGGGTACTGATCTATATTAATGGTACCATTAATAATCTATAGTCTTCTCAATTTCTTCTTCGAAGTTTGGCCCTACATTAGCTCTATTGAGTGGGAAATTTGGTGACTCTCTCATCACATACACTTTTCCATTATCTTTTCATTGGAAAATATGGAAATTATTTAATATATCATTGGAAAACTGTATTATTGAATATATAAGAGACCATTAATGTTTTCCATTGAATATATTGAATTAGTGATCAAATTGCTAGAAAAAAAAAACATCTAATCTTAGATGAACTGGAAATTATTGATGAATACACCCACAAGTGTGTCTCACGTCAATTACAATATCTTCCATTGAATATATTGAATTAGTGATCAAATTGCTAGAAAAAAAAAAAGCTTTTTATTTTTATTGGAAATTACCTTTCATTATAGAGGATAAAATATTTTGTATAAAAAAAATACAATTAAATTTTACAGAGTATGTATCTAAGTAGTTCGTGTTTGAAAATAATAATAAATTTATTTATTTAGATTTTATGCACTGTCACTAGCCTACTTAATTTCAACTTAATTAGAGAAGATATGTAATAATCAATGATTTAAAAAACAAAAAAAAAAAAAACAATTCCAATCATGTTTTCCTGCCTATAAATAATACCTCTCCATGGAGGAGCCGAATCTACCATAGCAAACCATATCCTATGTCTCTTGAAAAACACACCATGACGGCGTCCTTACTAAACAAACCATTCTTCTCCTTCTTTCTCCACATCCTGTTTTTGCTCCTTCACATATTCAACTCTTCTTCTTTCTTTGCTTTAGCTGAACACACTTCCTCCACAACTTCACTATTTGGTAATAATAATTCAGAAGCTGAGGCTCTTCTCCAATGGAAAGCCAGTCTTGACAACCAAAGCCAATCTCTCCTTTCTTCGTGGGTCGGCATCAGCCCTTGCATTAACTGGGTTGGAATCACCTGTGACAGTTCTGGAAGCGTCACCAATTTGACACTTGAAAGTTTTGGTTTGAGAGGTACGCTTTATGATTTAAACTTCTCATCCTTCCCCAATCTTTTTTGTCTTGACCTGGCTGATAATTCTCTTTCTGGAACCATTCCACATGAAATTGGAAAATTAAGAAACTTATCTTTTCTAGCTCTTTCTAGCAACAAACTCACTGGTTCTATTCCTCAAGAAATTGGATTGTTAGAGTCTCTCAATCTACTTAACTTGGCAAGTAATGTTTTAACTGGTAAAATCCCTTATTCCATTGGAAAATTAAGAAATTTATCTTTCCTTAGCTTTTTGGAAAACCAACTCTCTGGTTCCATTCCTCAGGAAATTGGGTTGTTACAGTCTCTTAATCAACTTCACTTAGCAAGAAATGTTTTAACCGATAGAATCCCTTATTCCATTGGAAAATTAAGAAATTTGTCTTTCCTTAGTCTTTCTGGGAACCAACTCTCTGGTCCCATCCCTTCTTCTATTGGAAACTTGACAAGCCTATCTCAGCTTTATCTTTGGGATAACTGTTGGGGATTCTGCTCCCCCTGCGGAACGGTGGTATGATCATTGCTCAAAGGAGACTAAGCACACTGACACAATATTTAACGTGGTTCGGCTAATTGCCTACATCCACGGGAGAGATCAATATTATTAGAGATAGAGAAAGAATACAACACACGGAGGAGGATCACATCCACTCAACTCCCATCTCTCATTGCTACATAGGGCGCCCGGCTGCATACAGCAGCGGGGGCTGCAGTGGCAGCCCTTCTCTTTCTTTCTCTCTTCTTCTCTCTTTTGTAGCTCTACTACAAGACTCTCTCTCTCTTTGTCTTTGCACTCTTGGTGTCTATTTATAGGCTTCAATGACAGCTCCTCTTGCTCCTTTGTCAACAATGGTGGTTGCCAAACTTACCAAACTTTGACATTAGACAATGGTTGTTGGCGCCACCAACAACCCACCATTGTAGCCTCCTTCTTTGACAATGTCAAGGGGCTGCAAATCTTTGCACTGCACCAACCCTCTTTGACTCTCACATGGCAGCCATCTTCTTTGACAATGGCAGCCACATAATTGGCAATATTCCAACAATCACCCCCTTTGCCATTTATGTGGGTAATTGTCCTCTTGCCTCTTCTACACAATGGTATGGTCAAAACATAATTTTGACAACTTTCATTTTTGAGCAAAAAATCAAACACCACTTTAAACTATAAGCTCTGATACCAATTTGTTGGTGGGAGAAACCACTAGTGGTGGCTCTGATACCAATTGTTGGGGATTCCTGCTCCCCCTGCGGGCGGTGGTGTTCATGATCATTGCTCAAAGGAGGCTTAGCACCCTGACACAATATTTAACGTGGTTCGGCTAATTGCCTACATCCACGGGAGAGATCAATATTATTAGAGATAGAGAAAGAATACAACACACGGAGGAGGATCACATCCACTCAACTCCCATCTCTCATTGCTACATAGGGCAGGTGCATACGGCCAGGGGCTGCCGGTGGCAGCCCTTCTCTTTCTTTCTCTCTTCTTCTCTCTTTTGTAGCTCTACTACAAGACTCTCTCTCTCTCTTTGTGCTGCACTCTTGGTGTCTATTTATAGGCTTCAATGACAGCTCCTCTTGCTCCTTTGTCAACAATGGTGGTTGCCAAACTTACCAAACTTTGACATTAGACAATGGTTGTTGGCTGCCACCAACAACCCACCATTGTAGCCTCCTTCTTTGACAATGTCAAGGGGCTGCAAATGCTGCACCAGCAGCCCTCTTTGACTCTCACATGGCAGCCATCTTCTTTGACAATGGCAGCCACATAATTGGCAATATTCCAACAATAACAAACTCTCTGGTTCCATTCCTTCTTCTATTGGGAACTTGACCAAGCTCATTGAAGTATCACTACAGCAAAATAATCTCACTGGTTTGATCCCCTTCTCTGTTGGAAACTTAACAAACCTATCTAAGCTCCATCTTTGGGATAACAAACTCTCTGGTTCCATTCCTCAGGAAATTGGGTTGTTAGAGTCTCTCAGTGAACTTGACTTGTCAAGTAATGTTTTAATTGGTGAAATCCCTTATTCCATTCAAAAATTAAAAAATTTATTTTTTCTTAGTCTTCAGGAGAACCAACTCTCTGGTCCCATCCCTTCTTCTATTGGTAACATGACAATGCTCACTGCACTTGTTCTAAATCAAAATAATTTATCTGGATTTGTTCCTTCAGAAATAGGACAACTTAAATCCCTTGTGGACTTGATATTACATGAGAACAAATTTCACGGCCCATTGCCCTCAGAGATGAACAATCTCACCCATTTGAAGTTATTGACTTTGACTACCAACGAATTCACGGGTCATTTGCCACTAGATTTATGCCATGGAGGAGTATTGGAAAACTTTACTGCTTCCTACAACTACTTCTCAGGTTCGATCCCGAAAAGCTTGAAAAACTGTACTCGTTTATACCGAGTAAGGCTTGAATGGAATCAGTTAACAGGAAATATTTCTGAGGTTTTTGGTGTCTATCCACATCTGGATTATATTGATTTGAGTTACAATAATTTTTATGGTGAGCTTTCTTCAAAATGGGGAGATTGTCCTAACATGACAAGCCTAAAAATCTCAAACAATAATGTTTCTGGTGAGATACCACCAGAGCTTGGGAAGGCTACTCAATTGCACTTGATAGATCTGTCATCAAATCAGTTAAAAGGAGCCATCCCAAAAGATTTAGGGGGTTTGAAGTTGTTGTACACGCTTATTCTTAACAACAACCATCTTTCAGGTGCCATTCCCTTAGATATTAAGATGCTTTCCAATCTTCAAATCCTTAATTTAGCATCTAATAATCTGAGTGGATTGATTCCAAAACAACTTGGGGAATGCTCGAATTTATTGTTGCTGAACCTCAGCGGTAATAAATTTAGAGAAAGCATTCCAGGTGAGATAGGCTTTCTCCTTTCTCTTCAAGATCTTGATCTTAGCTGCAATTTCCTGACTCGAGAGATAGCGAGGCAACTTGGGCACCTGCAAAGGTTGGAAACTCTGAATGTCTCTCACAACATGCTTTCTGGACGGATTCCGAGCACTTTCAAAGACATGGTAAGCTTAACAACTGTGGATATATCATCCAATAAGCTACAAGGCCCCATTCCCGATATCAAAGCCTTCCACAACGCTTCATTTGAGGCATTAAGGGATAATATGGGTATATGTGGCAACGCCAGTGGTCTAAAGCCGTGCAATCTTCCAACAAGCAGCAAAACTGTTAAGAGAAAGAGCAACAAGCTTGTGATTTTGATTGTACTCCCTCTTTTAGGAAGCTTGCTTTTAGTGTTTGGAGCTTTATTCATTCTCTGCAAAAGAGCTAGGAAGAGAAACGCTGAGCCAGAAAATGAACAAGATCGAAACATATTCACGATATTGGGCCATGATGGGAAGAAGTTGTATGAGAATATCGTTGAAGCTACAGAGGAATTCAACTCCAACTACTGCATTGGCGAAGGAGGATATGGAACTGTTTATAAAGCAGTGATGCCAACAGAACAGGTGGTTACTGTGAAGAAACTTCACCGGTCACAAACAGAAAAGTTGTCCGATTTTAAAGCTTTTGAAAAGGAAGTTTGTGTGTTGGCAAATATTCGACATCGAAATATTGTGAAAATGTATGGATTTTGCTCACATGCAAAGCATTCTTTTTTGGTTTATGAATTCATTGAAAGAGGAAGCTTGAGAAAGATTATAAGCAGTGAGGAACAAGCAATTGAGTTCGATTGGAGGAGAAGGCTAAACGTTGTGAAAGGGGTGGGTGGAGCTTTATCCTATCTACACCATTCTTGCTCTCCTCCGATCATTCATCGAGACATTACCAGCAATAATATCCTTCTGGACTTGGAATATGAAGCACACGTCTCCGACTTTGGCACAGCTAGACTGTTGATGCCTGACTCGTCCAATTGGACCTCATTTGCAGGTACTTTTGGATATACTGCTCCAGGTGCGTAGCTTTATTTCAACATTAAGTTACTAATGTGTAATAGTGAAGATAATATATAGTGTTTTTTCAGCTTTTATTATAAAGTCTTTTCTTTCAACTATTTGATAAAAAACCATGCATAATCATGTTTTTTTGGCAGAGCTAGCTTACACAATGAAGGTGACTGAAAAATGCGATGTCTATAGCTTCGGAGTGGTAACAATGGAGGTGATGACAGGAAGGCACCCCGGCGATCTCATTTCAGCACTCCTATCACCAGGATCGTCGTCGATGCCACCGATTGCTCAACATGAACTATTGAAGGATGTGTTAGACCACCGCATCTCGCTTCCTAAAAAAGAAGCAGCAGAGGGCGTTGTCCACATGATGAAAATTGCACTTGCATGCTTGCATCCCAATCCCCAATCTCGGCCTACAATGGAAAAAATTTATTTAGATCTTACAGCTAAGTGGCCTCCACTGCCTAAGGCATTTTGCACAATAAGTTTGGGAGATCTCTTCTCATAGTGTATAGCTACTTCTTTTCAATTATCAATTGGAACAATAAGTTTTTTTAATATGAATTTCATCATCAAACTTTTTTTCTTTCAAATTATGTTGGCACTGTTTTATGCGTTAGAATTTGTTTTTCTTTGCATGAAGGGTTTGAGAATATTATGATTAAAAGAACAAAAAAACAAAAAAAAACAAGAGCTTCAGTAGGCAAAATAATCAACTGTAAGAAGGTAGCAACAAGACCCACTCTACCAACCAACGAATTTCCAACTTGATGTTGAATTTTCTAATGAAATGAATTTCCATCATTTCATTACAAAATTCAAACCCAAAGAACACGATAAAGGCTTTCATTCCCAAACTATCGATAAAGGCTACCATTCAACCATGACGAGCAGGATTGAAGTTTTTCGTTTTGATATGAAAATATATTCCAACGTACCTTTATTCCTAAAAAAACACAGTATATTTTAATGCTTCCCAGAGTAGCTTTCAATACGGGCATAAACGTAAATAAGGTAAAAAGGGAGTGCATTAGGGTAAGAAAAGATGCTTCTTAATATTAAAAATAAATTTAAAAAATAAAAAATTACATTATTTTAATAAAAGACACTTTAGAAAAAATAACACTATAAAAAAAGATGGGGGGCGCTTACCCAACGGGCAGGCCTAAAAGGGGACGGTCATTACAATGCGTGAAATGCATGCCTTCCAATAAGGTCCGACACCGACGTCACTGGACCAATTACATACTGACACGTAGAGAAATGGAAAATGAAAAATCCCCCAGCTTTTGACCTCCCAGACACCGCACGTAGCGGCGATGATCTTGTGATCCCTCGACCAGGCACCAGCTCTGGTACTACAGTTGTATGGGTTTAGTGATGTACTTAGAAAGAAGTTTACAAATAAATAAAAATTAATTTTTTTAATAGTAAAGTATAATTTTTTTAAAAAAAAAATTTTATTTAAAAATATATTGACATAATATTTTTATTTTATAAAAATTAATTTTAATATTGGTACATTTAAAAAATAAATAAGAATTTGAATTTAAAAAATATTTTTTAAAAAAATACAGTTAAACTGTAATGACACAAGTACAAATGGTATAATTTTGAGCCCTTTGATTTATTTTTGTGGGACCCTTTTACATGTGCATAGAGGGGGTCCACCCATTGCGCGTTACCCATTTGGGATGATGACAGGTGGGTAAGGAGATGGGGGTATTTTGGGACTATTTGTTTGAGTTCCTTTTTAAAATAATTTACATTTCTATTTAGCTCTCCATTTATCCATGCAATTTCTATATGTAATTAGATTAGACTTATAATAATCCTTATCATGTCAACCATCCGATTGTTGTTTGAATGGAGCCTTTTATATTTGTTTCAGAATTTAAATGTACACTCCCTTCTTTAGTGATTATATAAGAAAAGATTTGATGCTATGAAAAGGAGCATGCAGGAACTCTTTAAGGACTAGCGTGAGGGTTTCTATTAACAATTCTTCAATCTCATTCCTTTTTGTGAATTTGTGCTCACGTGTAATTCTTCAATCTCATGCTTTCTAGTTTGCTTGTTGTCCGAAACTTTGAAAATTCATTTCATCTGTTAGAATTTCTGCTTTATAGTCTCTATGTGTTCTAACAAAATTTCTCCCTTTTCTTCTATGATCTTATTAGGTTAAAGACACCGTGGAAGAGAGCATATATAAACTGAACAGAAGTAGAAGCACAAAGGGGAAACTTCGTTATCTGAAGGTACCGGCTTAGCCTTGTAAATTTTTATATTTAAAGTAAGTGTCATGTGCTATTATTTGGTGCTTTCTTTGATACTTTAAGGTGCTTTAATGCTATTCTCTTTCTCGTTTGACTTTCTATGAATTCATCTTTCTAAAGAGGTTATTATTGTATCATGTTTATTTGTGAAACTTACAAAATAACGAATAAAAAATGTATCATATTTATTTGTGGAACATTTTTTAGTTTTCTGAATTATCAAAGAACCATCTCAATCTAAAAACTTAAATTACTAAGTGAGGTTCCAAGATATGATTTATATTATTCTTTAACACACCTCATCAAGTGAAAGCCCTTTAAGCTTGAAACTTGCATAGACTCACATTATCTCGTGCTTAATTTTTATCAAATAAATAGGGATGGTGAGATTCGTGAACGCTTGGTCACCAAGGCTCTAATACCATGTCAAAAAACCATCTCAACTAACTAAAAAAATATGAAAAAAAAATATAGGAGAAAAACCATATTTGAAAAAAAAAACCGGGTCACCCGGGTCATGGATCGACCGGGTTTTGCCAGATTGTTGCACCAGTTGGTCTTTTAACAAACACAGACCGGTCTAGCCACCGGATCGACCTGCCGGGCCGGGTTTAATAACAGTGGTCGGGACCCAAGAAAAAAATAATCAGAATTTCTCTTTAGTATATTTCAAGAATAGTTTAAATGTTTTTTTATATAAAAAAATAAAAACAATTTATAAAAAAATAATTTGAATTTCTGTTTAGGATACTTGAAGGATAGTTTAAATTTTTTAATAAAAAAATAAAAAAACATTTATAAAAAACTTATTTATGATACTTCAAGTCTAGTTTAAATATTTTTTAAAAAAATTATAAAAA